>JAGSMR010000015.1:13555000-13987500 GCA_029286605.1 Sericinus montela
TCTTTTTACAACTGGAAATAAGGAAAATATACAATTTTGCTGAACAGCGACGATTATGTACTGTCTTGTTTCATCTCTTTAGTGTTAACGCCTGAAAAATATTTGAGGAGACTGCCTTTTATTTGAGACAAACAGAGAGAAATGTAGTATAAATCTTCGCTTTACTGCTAAATGAATTCTTTCTGATGTCTGCATTATTTTCTTCGTAGGACTATTGGCTATATACCAAATTATAGTTAACAAAAATTCGGTCAAGAAGTTTGTACTGTGTATTTAACGAAATCCGGGTTAACTCTTACTAAGATGATGCTGTGGGTGTGGTGGGATTAGAAGGTATTATTAATTATAAGCTGTTATCACCTGGCAGGACCATCGATTCTGAACTCTTCGCGAACAACTGACGAGATTAAAGCAAGAAGTTGAGAGAAATCGAAATTAATCGACAGAAGGGGAGTGGTTTTCATCATGATAACGCTAGACCTCACACATCTTTAGCCACTCAGCAAAAATTAGAGGCTATTTATATAGCCGGACGGTCTCTTCAGAATTCTTTACGTAGTGTCAGATTAACATCACTAGAGGACTGGCAAAACCAATCGTTGCGTTATTTTGATCATAAGCCTCAAAATTTCTATAGCAATGGGATCATGTCCCTACCTACACACTTTAAAACTACATACTTTAGTTAAAGTAAATAAACTATATTAATAAATGTTGAGAATTTTCTTTATTAAATGCGAAGAAACTTTTCTCCAACATATTGTAATTAATGGATGCACACTGCGTTAAATCATCACAAAAGAATACAATTCGTTGTATTTGTTTTGTATTAATGTGCAAAGTACAAACAAATCAATAAAAACCATGCATTATTATATTTTTTATATTTTATTTATTTCCATCATGACATTTTTTCCATCACATAAATGCAAGCATAATTGGAAGCATGCATCACATGTGTGGTGTGTGTGTGTGTGTGTGTGTGTGTGTGTGTGTGTGTGTGTGTGTGTGAGTGTGTGAGTGTGTGAGTGTGTGTGTGTGTGTGAGTGTGTGTGTGAGTGTATGTGTGTGTGTGTGTGTGTGTGTGTGTGTGTGTGTGTGTGTGTGTGTGTGTGTGCGCGTGTGTGCGCGTGATAATCACTCAGTTTCTTCATAATTTATCTTCTTTAGCCATTCACTTACCGAAATTTTACAATTGTGATACGCCATTGAGAATATATTTATTTTTCGCATTTCATTTATAGCATTATATATATAGGCTGATCTTATTGAATATTGAATACTTGCAAAAGAGTTTTTGATTTGGTTACTAGCGCAACAACATATCGTCTTCTACTCCTTTTGCAATAATAGTCCGGTTTTACTAGAATGCTCTTATGTTTTCTTAATATTGTATGAAGAATATATAATTTTCTGATTGATAATAATTGACATGTTTTATAGAGACTATCAGTACAGCACCTTTGTGTCTTGAAATACATAACTTTTAGTAATGCCCTTTGAGCCTTTCTACTACAAGGAATCGTGTTTTGAGTGCTCCTCCCAAATAGGAATGCAGTATGTAATTACCGATTGTACAAGGGCGACATATATTTTATTTAAAAGATTTGTTTTACAAATTGTAACTGACATATTATTTGGAACTACCTGTCTCAGATTTTTAAACATCCAAATAAATTTTCTAACTCTTACGGCCATATTTTCTACTTGAGGATACCATGACAAATTTTGATCAATGATTATACCAAGATGTTTTGTTTCAGCGACTTTGCTTATAGTAGCGCAACTACAATGGGCATTGTTTATTAAATTACATGTGTATTCTTATATAAAAATCTTTATCTGGTTGTGAATTATTTTGTATACTGTAACAAATGTATTTAGTTTTAGATGTGTTTAATGTTAAAAGATTATTCTCTAGCCATTTAGCAATATCTGTCATACCTTCTTCAACATTTCCTTTAATATTTCCCAAGTTGGTGCAGAGAAGACCAGAGCGGTATCATCGGCGTAGGACAGAATCTGAGCATTGTTGATGTTCATGTTGCAGAGGTCATTTATATATATTAAAAATAATGTAGGTCCTAGGACACTGCCTTGGGGAATGCCGCACGTTACGCTAACCTTCTCACTGATATCTTTTCTAATTTAGTTTTTGGGTTCTGTTGGTAAGATAGTCTTTTGAAAATTGAAAGCTGATTATCTCGTATTCGATATTTTCTAATTTACGTTTCAGTATAGGTAGCGAGACGGTATCGAATGCTTTTTAAATCTAGGAAGACAGACAAACATTTTTTATTATCTAGATTATTTATAATTAAAGAGCTCAAGGATTGTATAGCATCTTCTGTTGAAATTCCTTGTCTGAAGCCAAATTGAGACGAGGATATTATTTTAAAAGTGTCAAGGTATTTTAGCAATCTGACATTAAGTAACTTTTCTAATATTTTCGATAAAACTGGTAAAATTGATAAAGGCCTGTAATTGGTTATATCGTTCTTGTTCCCGCCCTTGTACACCGGTGTAATTATGGACTTTTTTAATAAGTTTGGAAATATGCCTGTTTTGAAGCAAAGATTAGCTAAATGCGTAATAATAGGTGTAACTTCTTGTATCGCAAATTTAAGGTATCTCGTTGGAATATTATCCCATCCTGGGGAACTGTCAGATTTTAAATTTGAGATTATAGAATACACTTCGTCATTATCTGTATCTAATAGAATGAAAGATTGTGAGACTGTTGGAAGGTTTTTAATGTAATTGTTTTGATCATCAGGCAAAATATTATTTTGGATATTTTCTGCGAGCACCTTGCCAACTTCAGAAAAGTAGGTATTAATGTAATTTGCAGATTCTGCTGTGGATGATTTTATAGTTTTAAGTTCTGTGTTAATATCATTTGTTTTATTTGTATAAGTGATGTTTTTAATGTGTTTCCAAAGTAGTTTATTATTTTTTGTAGAATGTCTAAGCAAATTCTTATGATAATTACGTTTAAGTTTTTTTATGACATTATTGCAATAGTTTCTATATCTATAGTATGTAACTTTTTTTACGTCATTATAGGGGTCGTTATGAACCTGTTTTTGGAGCCTATTACGATTTTTAATACATCTCTAGATACCGACTGTAATCCAGGGTTTTATTATTCTTTTACTTTTAGGTATATTTATGGTAATTGTATTTTCTTGGATTGATTGAATGAGTCGTTTAATGAGAATGTCTGTGACTATATTGGCGTCATTACAAAAGAGTAAAGAAGCTAAATTATTTTCCTGCAATTTCTTTAGAGCGTTTTCAAAATTAATAGTAGTTGTGGTTTTAGATATGGAATGCCTATTGTTTGCTTTAGACAAAGATAAAAATGTGGTAAAGTGATCAGTTACACTTGTATGTAAAACAGCATTTACGCGCAGTGTTTTTTTTTATTTATTCTGATCATAAAATGATCGAGACAATTTTTTTTTCTTGTGGGTAGAGTATGCCCGGGAAGAATACCGTAAGCGGAGAGACTATCTAGATAATATAATACTCATGTGCTGATTCTGTTTGTTTAGAAATAATATTAACATTAATGTCTCCAGCAATAATAATATTTTTTTGAGATGTTATAGAATTCAAATGGTTACCCAATGAATTCATAAAGTTTTCTATATTAATATTCGACGGAGAGCGGTATATGCACAGAAAAATATTATTTAACACATCTATTTGTAAGCAAGTAGTTTCAACTAATTTTATCTCTATAACATTTGGTTTTAGTGTATCCCTAATATACACAGCAACGCCGTCATTTTGGTTTTGATGATAGATAGTTTTATAAGAAGTATAGTTTTTTAATATAGGTATTGGTTTATGAGGATTCAGTCTGCATTCTGTTAATATGATGATATCCGTAGTAAATGTGAGACTAGCCAAGTTTATCATTAAATCGTCAAAATTGCTGTAAATAATTCTAATATTTTGTGAAACAACTGTTAAATCGGATTTATTTATGGTGCAATTGTTTTTTAAATCCGAGATTTCACACTGAATAGAAGTAGTCACATTTATATTATCTATATCTTGTAGCGTTTGAAAAAAATCACCCATTCAATAAAATAAAATAAAAATTTAATGTTAAGTGATAATACATGTTATTTGGAAAATATGAATAGCAACTGTTAGAAAAACTGAAAACTAGAAGTAATGTGTCGTTGAATATTGATAAGTGAGTATAAATAATAATTTTCAATTTTATGATATTTAGTATAACTTTATGCGTTGTAGAAACTAAAAGATTAATTTTTGTTTGTGTATGTATATGTAGTTTGTGTGTTCTTGTAAAAAATAGAGTTTTACAATTTAAGAGAGTATGACTAATGACATTTAAAAAAGAAATACTTATAGATATAAACTTATAGAAATCACTTAGATGCGATGTCAGGCGATATAGTCATTTGTCACCAGAAAGAGCATGAACTTGTGATTCACTTTTCACCTGTATGATTGGGGAATTTTCTTCTTTTCGAAGATATATTCTTCCGTAAGCAGTCCAGCAGTACTTGAATTTTTTGGTCTTTACAAGGTCACGGGCAAGAAAGTGTAGACGAGCAGCCTTTGTAGTGAGTTGTTCCGTAATGAAAACAGGGTTATCCTCTGATGATTTCAGTCCTAGGTGTTTGGCACATAATTTAGTCTTTTGTGTAACATTAAAAGCTTTACAGGACCTCATTAAATCGTTTTTAAGAAGGTTGACGAAGTTTCAACCACAATAGGAGTATTTATAATAGTGTTTTTCTTACTCCTAATTCTATAAATATCTCTAATATCGGTCCTTTTATATCGCATTTTATGGTATTTGAAAGAGTGAGAACCATGTTTATGAGGTCGTCTTTTGATTCATTTTGTAATTTGGGCACATTTTTTATTTCAAAATTTGATTTTCTGCTATCTTGTTGTATATTTTCTAATTTATCTTCTAATAAAGTGATGTACTTTTGGTCCTCTTTCGCTCTATTTTCTAATGTCTCTATTTGTTTCTTCAACTCTTCATTTTGTGCGGATAAGAAGGATATAGAATTTTCAATATTAACATTAGTTTGTTGAATACCCTTTAGAGTTTCAGCGTTTTTTTTAAATTCGTGTTCTTGCGCCTTCAGTAGAGTTGAAAACATACTCTGCATCTCCTCTCTGAGCTTCGATAGTTCACCAGTAAAGTCGTCACTTCGCTTACGCTTTATACGAGCATTTCTGTTATAATTTGGTGGCGTTACATTTAATTTGGATTGAGACTGAGCCCCGTAGCATGTTTCCGTATCGGAGACAGATTTGTCTAAGTTAATATTCATTATTATTAATAAAATCTCCACACGTTCAATCAATGTAATTCACGAATTGGTACTAGGGTAGCATAAAATACAGAGGCACAAGTGTTGGCGTCGATAGAAGTCGTATTATTTTTAGAACACATAAATTTGCAATAGCACTGCGCTTACCCCTATGTATTGCCCGTAGTGAGAGAGTGATGCGCATAAACCAGCGGCGAGCAGGCGTTGCATTTGCGTCATCGCTTTCGTCTCATTGGAGATATTCGCACTTTGTCTCACACATATATTGTTCGCATACACTCTTTGGTATAATTGTTTTATGAGAACACCTCTTAAAATTTATGCACTACTATTATTTAACGTGATTTATTTACAGCCACATTTTAATTTATAATTTTTAATATGACAAAAAAAAAGGGTTTGAGCACGTCTACACTATAAAGCGGTCCGAGGGGAAGAGGAAAGAAGATTATTAAGTAAACCTAATTGAAAGTTTCAGGTAATGGCTTCTCTTAATAACCCGTATAAAGCCCGGTGTTTTAACAGAACAGAGAAAAGGCAAAGCCACGAGTTTAATTGAACTGACAATCAAATGGTGAACGGTTGTCGTTTCGCCAAAATAATCAATAAACGAAAAAAGTAGGTAGTTAGGGCAAGAATCTAAAGTAAATACGTGTCCCTTACTCAAAGTAAAACATTTGAGATTTCAATTACAAATAATTACGAGCAGATGTATAGTTGAATTTACATTACTTTTTTCATGGCAATACTTACCAAATACTTCTTTCTAAACAATAAATGTAATGTATGTCGTTCACACCGGTCTTCATGGTGACACCAGCTCTGTAGGCTCAAGTTCGCTTCCCTGACGGGTCAATGTAGAAAAGCGCTTTTTTACTCATATTCTCGGATCTGGGTGTTTTAGTCTTTGTTATAAGACTTAACAAAATGTAATACTCTTGACAGTCCACATCAGGGCACTTGCGTCTTCCATGACGTAGGTTTTTCGATCACCAAGAACGACAAACTAATTGTAGTATGCAGTATCAGATATCTTGCAGCAAAGATGCTATTCCCTATTGCTTATTTTATGTATTTTTTTTCGATGGTTTGAATATAAAGACGGCGACAGGCTAGCCACTTGTCCCAAAAATTTCTTCCGTGGAAGGTGGGTCGAAACGACTTAATTTTCTAGACTTTTTTGTACCCCAGTACGAGGTTAAGGAATGTATATCATTTATTTTATTATTCACAATTTATTATAATTTTTTTGCATAAATATAGATATTAATAAATAAATAAATATCTTCAGGCAATACCCAATACAGAGGTAGACAGAGCAGTCAAGATCAGAGAGTATTAAGTCCCTTCGACCAACCTTCCTTAGGAATTCTTCCCATCAAAGATATTTTCGGGACAACGTGACAGGTGCTGAGCCCTTCGTCGTCTTTATGTCCAAGCTAAAGGTATAATTCGTACTTAAGTCATTTTTAAAACCTCATTGGTACGAGCCTGCCACCTGGGAATCGAACCCGGGTCTCTCGACTCAAAATTCCGACCACCCAACCACTCGGCTATCGTGACTAAATATAGATACAATGGAAAATACTACCATATATTAAGGAATATTTTGTCGCTTATGTACGAGTACATCAAATACCAAACACAAAATATAAAACATAGTTGAAGTTACTGAGTCGCCAGTTAGTAACACATTTTTAGAAAGAAGTGTGTTTCTTTTTCCTCGTACACATTACCTACTTCACTTAAAAGCTTCCTCGAATATACTCTACTTGAAGAAGCTGATAGAAACTTTGACTTAAGCCGTTTTGATTATTGTGTAAATACATAGTGCAATCAAACCGTATAGTTTTTAGAGTTGTTACAACAGATGTTATCGATATTAATGATCGATATGTACAAAAATTATCCATATCATTTCTTTGATGAAGTTGTGAAAACAAATGTAATAATGTGAAAACAAAACATAATGTTAATATTATTAATAAAATAAAGTAATTTTATTTTATTAATAATATTAACGTCTTTTTATAATCTCAATCGATCTTGATTTGCAATCCTTGTACCAAACCCAATGCATTGAAGACGCTGGTAACCGTTCTTAACTTGATATATATCTGGAAAGAAATCGAGATAGTTATTCCGCCATCTATCAGAGCTATTATAACATTTTGAATGCTTTTCACGTAGTCGCACGTTACGACAACTAAAGGAACAGTGAGGCTGCATTGTGTTTCAACAATAAGGAATATTTGGCCAAACTCACCATGCTAAGGAGGAAGGTCGGTAGAACCTGAAATATGGGAATAATTTTAGGAATGAAGCATCACTAATATTTGTAACTATGTTATGTGTGTATGACTTTTCCGCCAACATTCTGTTGGTGATCCTTTGACAGAAGCCAGCAATGATTCTTTTCCTAAAATAACTTTCCTAAAGTAGCGTGAACAACGTACTAATTTATTTCGCCTTTTATTAACGTTAAATTATCTTTAACTTTAACCTATTTTAGAGCGAAGATACGTAATCTTGTAAGAGCATTACAATATGCAGGGTGAATTGCATTTCTTCACTGACGTTCTCTTGAAATGTTTATGCTAATGTTATTGAAGCCTGGGAACGGAAGATTAAAATCAACATTTTAATTTGTAATACATTGCGGCACCGCTTTCTCTGTAAGTTCATGTTGCAGTATAAATAGGTCACTGGCTGTAATTCAGATATTAATTTGAACGTTAATTTAAAAATTACACAACTACTCGACTAACTTGACTACTCAATACCTAGTAATTAGCTCAGAATTGTGAGATCCTGCCTCCGAAGCTCAGAATTTCGAGATAAAATATTTGTGTCATGAATATGAAAGTCTGTACTCGAGTTTCCATATATGAATTTATGTAACGGAGTGTTTGGGTGGTGGAGATTCGAGTAAAGAGACAGGATGTTTTTTTTTTACTTTTTTTTTATCCAGTAAAAATGTATATCTATTTAAGTAAGAGTATATTGTATTGTTGGTTTGGGCACTACAATTTCGATAGGCTAGGTCACGTTGTCTCAAAAATTGTTTTCAGTTAAAGGTGGGTTGAAAGCAGACAGAGCTTTGGATTTTTTTATTCGATTAACATGAAACGTAAATTAAAAATCCACCGGATGGCTTTAATTGGCCAGTTTTTGTAAAAAATATTTATTGAAAAGCTAAGGTATTGATAATTCTAAAGATGGATGAATAGTTGTTAAAGTCTAGTCCTTTTACCTTGTCTAGTTATTATGTTGTTCTGTTATGCGTGAATAATTGGAAAACAAGTAATCTGATATATTGTACTTACACTTCAAATGTGCAGTGAGAGTATATCACACGATAATATGGAGTTACCTCTGATACGAAGTTTTATAAAAAAAACGGGGGTTTAAATTGGCTGAACATATCGCTATGATGAAATTTCTAGTTTCCACAGTAGCCATAGAAAAGCCTGAAATTATGATAGTAATTGCGAAAAAATATTAAATTTAATTAACATATTTACTTTAAAGTAAATAATTATTGTCCTTTCCAATATAATCAGTAAACAGAGTCGTTAAAATAAAAGACAAAAAAGTAGATCATATATTTTGAGCCTAATTCAACATTGCAATGTTATTAAAATTGTCTAAATTAAGAATATTGTTATAATTCTTCTTCTTTTACAGCCTATAAAAGTCAACAGCTTTACATATGCCTTCCCGAAGATTTACACTTAAGAAAGGTCCTGATACACCTACTATCGCAAAAATTAAAAATAAAATCTTTAGTATGGGCACTCTACACAAGAAAACTTTCCGAGAGAAGATTTGTATTTGATAAATTCCTACTAAAATCCGTAGCGTGCATAGATTCGACTCTTCATGAATTCATCAACTTTTTCATCAACACTATACCCGATTTATATCTGACGTATCGCTTAGTTAATATATAACATTCTATAACTTAAAGTACCAAATGGTATATACGAAGTGATGATGCTTTTAAGATTCATGTTGCTATCTCGATTGTAGTACTATTTATTCGCTAGAATGCTAATGTCTAAAATAATTCTAATATTAATGTTTAATAATCCATAGTTAATAATTATCTCGAAACTTTTTTATTCCCACAGAGTTACTTTAATTATTTGTTTCAACTGGTAAAGGTCTACTGCACACCAAAGGCTTTTCTCGTAAGGAGTAATTACGATACCATAACTCACATTTTTGACGCTGCTGCTCGTCACCGATCCTATTATATCTTATTATATTATTGATAAAATAAAATATAAAAAAATATCTTCACGCCGTTTCTTATACAGGGATAGACATAGGTCTAGACAAATACATCCTTTGATTTATTATATTAATCAGAATTATTGCGCCACATTTCTATATATCATATTATATCTTCGGTGGAAGGTGGGTCGAAACGACTTAACTGTCTAGAGCTCTGTCTACCCCTGTATTGGGAATGACATGAAGATATTTTATTGGCTGTTTTATTCATTAGAGAAGTAAAAGTCCCTCATAAATTAAAGGTTACGGAAAACATATTTGCGGTTCCATACGTATACAACTGGTTAAATAAAATTCAAGGCATTCAAGAATCGCATGCATTGACAAATGCACGGATAAAGTGAAATGGAATGGATTTTCTAACATGAGACAGTCAAAGTCAGTTACGTATGTTAACAAGCGCCATGAAAATGACGACGGCTTTCAAAATAAAGCAAGTATAAGTAATACTTATTGTCCATCTCCATACTGGTCATTATAACTTAAAAGTACCAAATGGTATATACGAAGTGATGATGCTTTTAAGATTCATGTTGCTATCTCGATTGTAGTACTATTTATTCGCTAGAATGCTAATGTCTAAAATAATTCTAATATTAATGTTTAAAAATCCATAGTTAATAATTATCTCGAAACTTTTTTATTCCCACAGAGTTACTTTAATTATTTGTTTCAACTGGTAAAGGTCTACTGCACACCAAAGGCTTTTCTCGTAAGGAGTAATTACGATACCATAACTCACATTTTTGACGCTGCTGCTCGTCACCGATCCTATTATATCTTATTATATTATTGATAAAATAAAATATAAAAATTAATACTTGCACGTTTGATCACTAAGCGATACTGCGTCTTTAACCAGATTTATTTATGATTTGTAACATTTACCATGTTTGTGGGCATTTGTGACAAGGTTTCTATCACAAATATCAATATTATTTATAAAATCTGATTGCACATAAATTATACCGCGGTTGACACCGTAGTAAAGAGTTAGTATTACATAGAATTTAAGTTACAAGATTTTCCTCGTATTTTAAAAGAGTCGCTTCAGCTAATACTTAAAGAGATAAATGTAAGAGTTTTTACATTTCCTAACATTGGTTGAAGTAAGTATTTGTTTGATCCACTTTGTACGATTTGTATAATCCTAAATCCTAATAATAATAATTATATCCTAATATATTAAGTAAATATTTAAAATATCTTAACGCGATTCCCAATAAAGGGATAGACCGAGGTCTATATAATTAAGTCATTTCGATCCACCTTATACCGAAGACATTTTTTGGGTACAACGTGTCAGGTGGTGAGTCCGTTGTCGTCTTTATGTCCAAGCCAAAGAAGATATAATTCGGACTTAAGTTTTTGAAAAACACCATTGGTACGAGATCGAATTCGATTCGAAACTGTAATTCGTATTCGATTCGATCGAATACGAATTACAGTTTAATCAAATTAGCCACAATTCTTTCTGATAATTAGAATTTATTCTAAATTTTAGATTTAAAAAGTATTACGTAGCTGTATAATAAAGGAGTAGCCTATAAACACCCACTTAATATTAATATTACCATATAAACATAATATTAACATTAACGCTGACATATTTTAAGGGCAATAAACTTTAAAGGGCGAATTGAAAGAAAAATAGTATATTACTTCTCGCAACCACCCACCACATTTTACTTAATTCAAAATTTAATTGTTTAGTCGATACAGAAGAAATAAATTAGAAATGCGGTGTAATAAAATAAATTGATCCGCCTGCGGCTTAACGCACTAAATGAACTGAACATACGTGAAATTTAGTACAATTTTACTCCATATGCCTATTCTGTATATATTTATTAATTTCAAATAAATGATGGACAATATTGTGTGTTCTATACACGTTTGCACTTACCATCAAATATTTGTTAGTTTAAAAAGTATTTGTCTATGGATAGTACATAGGTATGTGGTACCTATTGGTGGGATATGGTCTGAAGAATATTTTTAAGAACAAATTATAACAAAAGTTTGTGAATGTGTTGTGTTGTTGTGTCTTTGAAACTGCTCCGCTAATTAGATAGAAATTTGAAATAGAGCCACACATTCTTTCCGACAGATGTGGTCGCTCATCGCGGGATCTACTCTACTATTTTCTCGGCTTACGATTTTTTATTGTATAGTTTATTTTATTTTTACTTATTTTTTTTATTTTACGTATAGTATTTTTTACGTAGTGACACATATACTTTCGACGAACACTGATAATCAGTTAAATAATTATTAATGAAAACGTTACCAACTCCTATGGAGTTTAGAAATAATTCAAAAAAGGTGACATAAATTTTTTTCTGACAGTAGTACTTATTTTAGCACCATAAATTTTCTCTGTGTTTTAGTTTTGTGTACTTAAGAGAAAATAACCGTTATTATGATTGATATTCTGAAATATTCGTCTCTAGCTAAAAAATATCTTCACGCAATTCCCAATACAGGGGTAGACAGAGGTCTAGTCTAGACAAATAAGTCTCTTCGACCCACCTTCCACCGAAGATATTTTCGGGACAACGTGACAGGTGGTGAGCCCGACGTAGTCTTTATGCCCAAGCCAACGATATAATTCGTACATAAGTTTTGAAAAACACCATTGGTACGAGATCGAATTCGATTCGAAACTGTAATTCGTATTCGATTCGATCGAATACAATTACAGTTTAATCAAATTAGCCACAATTCTTTCTGATAATTAGAATTTATTCTAAATTTTAGATTTAAAAGTATTACGTAGCTGTATAATAAAGGAGTAGCCTATAAACACCCACTTAATATTAATATTACCATATAAACATAATATTAACATTAACGCTGACATATTTTAAGGGCAATAAACTTTAAAGGGCGAATTGAAAGAAAAATAGTATATTACTTCTCGCAACCACCCACCACATTTTACTTAATTCAAAATTTAATTGTTTAGTCGATACAGAAGAAATAAATTAGAAATGCGGTGTAATAAAATAAATTGATCCGCCTGCGGCTTAACGCACTAAATGAACTGAACATACGTGAAATTTAGTACAATTTTACTCCATATGCCTATTCTGTATATATTTATTAATTTCAAATAAATGATGGACAATATTGTGTGTTCTATACACGTTTGCACTTACCATCAAATATTTGTTAGTTTAAAAAGTATTTGTCTATGGATAGTACATAGGTATGTGGTACCTATTGGTGGGATATGGTCTGAAGAATATTTTTAAGAACAAATTATAACAAAAGTTTGTGAATGTGTTGTGTTGTTGTGTCTTTGAAACTGCTCCGCTAATTAGATAGAAATTTGAAATAGAGCCACACATTCTTTCCGACAGATGTGGTCGCTCATCGCGGGATCTACTCTACTATTTTCTCGGCTTACGATTTTTTATTGTATAGTTTATTTTATTTTTACTTATTTTTTTTATTTTACGTATAGTATTTTTTACGTAGTGACACATATACTTTCGACGAACACTGATAATCAGTTAAATAATTATTAATGAAAACGTTACCAACTCCTATGGAGAGAGAGTTTAGAAATAATTCAAAAAAGGTGACATAAATTTTTTTCTGACAGTAGTACTTATTTTAGCACCATAAATTTTCTCTGTGTTTTAGTTTTGTGTACTTAAGAGAAAATAACCGTTATTATGATTGATATTCTGAAATATTCGTCTCTAGCTAAAAAAAATATCTTCACGCAATTCCCAATACAGGGGTAGACAGAGGTCTAGTCTAGACAAATAAGTCTCTTCGACCCACCTTCCACCGAAGATATTTTCGGGACAACGTGACAGGTGGTGAGCCCGACGCAGTCTTTATGCCCAAGCCAACGATATAATTCGTACATAAGTTTTTGAAAAACACCATTGGTACGAGATCGAATTCGATTCGAAACTGTAATTCGTATTCGATTCGATCGAATACGAATTACAGTTTAATCAAATTAGCCACAATTCTTTCTGATAATTAGAATTTATTCTAAATTTTAGATTTAAAAAGTATTACGTAGCTGTATAATAAAGGAGTAGCCTATAAACACCCACTTAATATTAATATTACCATATAAACATAATATTAACATTAACGCTGACATATTTTAAGGGCAATAAACTTTAAAGGGCGAATTGAAAGAAAAATAGTATATTACTTCTCGCAACCACCCACCACATTTTACTTAATTCAAAATTTAATTGTTTAGTCGATACAGAAGAAATAAATTAGAAATGCGGTGTAATAAAATAAATTAAAAAGTTTATGCTCCTCCGTTCAGTCCTCATTACAACCTATCAAAAGTCCACTGCTAAACATAGGCCACCCCAAAGATTGCAACATAGAACGGTCCGGTCCTATCTACGTCCATTGACTCCCCGTTATGTTCTATAGCTCATCGCTCCATTTTGGTCATCAAGATGGATGAAACTCCATCGAGTGCACGTCCCGATAGCCGAGTTGTAAGGTGGTCGAAGTTTCCAGTCGAGAGACCTGAGTTTGAACCGCAGGTTGCAGGCTCGTAACAATGGGTTTTTCAAAAGTAACGTACGAATTATATCGTTGGCTTAGACATTGAGACGTCGATGGGCTCCCCACCTGTCACGTTGTCCTAATTGGGTCAAAACGACTGAATTGTCTAGACCTCTGTCTACCTCTGGAGAAATACGTGAGGATATTTATTTATTTATAGACATAATGTTATGAAGTGCGTGTAATATTAACCATAAAAATATTCAGTGTTTGAGAGTTGTCTAAAATATTTACTAGTTTCTGACCGCGTATATATACACTTATCAAGATTCGTTAAGCTAATGTTCTAGGTCTTCCGCAAAATAATTTTACATTTCTCCGGAATGAGATTGTATTTAATAGATGAATTATATATAATACAATATATTAAATTGACCTGTATTTAATACATGAACTATATTCGATCTTGATTCACGTTATAAAAATCGTTATAAAAATCGTTATAAAAATCGTTATAAAAATCGTTATAAAAATCGTTATAAAAATCGTTATAAAAATCGTTATAAAAATCGTTATAAAAATCGTTATAAAAATCGTTATAAAAATCGTTATAAAAATCGTTATAAAAATCGTTATAAAAATCGTTATAAAAATCGTTATAAAAATCGTTATAAAAATCGTTATAAAAATCGTTATAAAAATCGTTATAAAAATCGTTATAAAAATCGTTATAAAAATCGTTATAAAAATCGTTATAAAAATCGTTATAAAAATCGTTATAAAAATCGTTATAAAAATCAGACTTAAAACAACCATAAAGTTGGTCAGGATAGCAAATGCTTCACAGTTATGAAGGTTAATTATAAAGAAATTCCCAAATACAAAAATGAAATTTGTAAGCCAAGGATTTGATTAGTTAACGCTTTATAAAATCTGACTGAAGGGTTGGCTTCTTGCCTAAATCCATTTTGTTTTGAGACAAGGCAATTGCTTCACGTAACATCAATAACTTACGAATGTTTTTATGTTATCTATCGAATTGAAATATGATTTGATTATGATATTGGAAATTAAATAAATTCAAATTGGAAATTGGTACTCAAAATATTTATTTTAAAATTAAACGTTTATAATTGTTTAAGTAAATTTGTCTTTAATAGGAAATAATATAATGCTTTTACCATTACCTCTAACTAACAACTTATAACTTATTTAGAAAATAAGGTATAGTGTTACTTTAGTGTACGTCAATCTTAAGAAGTATTTGTCAATCACTAAAAATATAACTTCGCAGTTCTATAGATTTTAATCATGGCAGAAGGATTAACCTCTGATATATTACAGAGTTACTGCCGACTATATTATAACTTTTATTGAGATTTTGATTAGTTAACGCTTTATAAAATCTGACTGAAGGGTTGGCTTCTTGCCTAAATCCATTTTGTTTTGAGACAAGGCAATTGCTTCACGTAACATCAATAACTTACGAATGTTTTTATGTTATCTATCGAATTGAAATATGATTTGATTATGATATTGGAAATTAAATAAATTCAAATTGGAAATTGGTACTCAAAATATTTATTTTAAAATTAAACGTTTATAATTGTTTAAGTAAATTTGTCTTTAATAGGAAATAATATAATGCTTTTACCATTACCTCTAACTAACAACTTATAACTTATTTAGAAAATAAGGTATAGTGTTACTTTAGTGTACGTCAATCTTAAGAAGTATTTGTCTATGGATAGTACATAGGTATGTGGTACCTATTGGTGGGATATGGTCTGAAGAATATTTTTAAGAACAAATTATAACAAAAGTTTGTGAATGTGTTGTGTTGTTGTGTCTTTGAAACTGCTGCGCTAATTAGATAGAAATTTGAAATAGAGCCACACATTCTTTCCGACAGATGTGGTCGCTCATCGCGGGATCTACTCTACTATTTTCTCGGCTTACGATTTTTATTGTATAGTTTATTTTATTTTTACTTATTTTTTTATTTTACGTATAGTATTTTTTACGTAGTGACACATATACTTTCGACGAACACTGATAATCAGTTAAATAATTATTAATGAAAACGTTACCAACTCCTATGGAGAGAGAGTTTAGAAATAATTCAAAAAGGTGACATAAATTTTTTCTGACAGTAGTACTTATTTTAGCACCATAAATTTTCTCTGTGTTTTAGTTTTGTGTACTTAAGAAAATAACCGTTATTATGATTGATATTCTGAAATATTCGTCTCTGGCTGTTTTAAGAAATGATATATATTCGTTAGATGTCTTCGAATAAATAAATTAAAAAAAGTTTATGCTCCTCCGTTCAGTCCTCATTACAACCTATCAAAAGTCCACTGCTAAACATAGGCCACCCCCAAAGATTGCAACATAGAACGGTCCGGTCCTATCTACGTCCATTGACTCCCCGTTATGTTCTATAGCTCATCGCTCCATTTTGGTCATCAAGATGGATGAAACTCCATCGAGTGCACGTCCCGATAGCCGAGTTGTAAGGTGGTCGAAGTTTCCAGTCGAGAGACCTGAGTTTGAACCGCAGGTTGCAGGCTCGTAACAATGGGTTTTTTCCAAAAGTAACGTACGAATTATATCGTTGGCTTAGACATTGAGACGTCGATGGGCTCCCCACCTGTAACGTTGTCCTAAGTGGGTCAATACGACTGAATTGTCTAGACCTCTGTCTACCTCTGTATTGGAAATGGCGCTAAGAATTTTATTTACTTTAATAAAATTCGTTAAGAAGAGATAGTAGGAAATAACTTGCATCAATATATACCTTTATAATAACACAGAATACGTTCTTGGGAGTGACATATTGTGTTTAGTATACCAAACAAACATAAGACAAGCACTACTTACTGACCACTACGAGTGTAGTAACATGTTCTGTATAAAATATATCAGAATCGTTATCAATCATGTCGAATACTAACAGTTAGAGGTCTAAATAAAAAATATACGAAAAAGGTTAATTAAAAAGTTTATGCTCCTCCGTTCAGTCCTCATTACAACCTATCAAAAGTCCACTGCTAAACATAGGCCACCCCCAAAGATTGCAACATAGAACGGTCCGGTCCTATCTACGTCCATTGACTCCCCGTTATGTTCTATAGCTCATCGCTCCATTTTGGTCATCAAGATGGATGAAACTCCATCGAGTGCACGTCCCGATAGCCGAGTTGTAAGGTGGTCGAAGTTTCCAGTCGAGAGACCTGAGTTTGAACCGCAGGTTGCAGGCTCGTAACAATGGGTTTTTTCCAAAAGTAACGTACGAATTATATCGTTGGCTTAGACATTGAGACGTCGATGGGCTCCCCACCTGTAACGTTGTCCTAAGTGGGTCAATACGACTGAATTGTCTAGACCTCTGTCTACCTCTGTATTGGAAATGGCGCTAAGAATTTTATTTACTTTAATAAAATTCGTTAAGAAGAGATAGTAGGAAATAACTTGCATCAATATATACCTTTATAATAACACAGAATACGTTCTTGGGAGTGACATATTGTGTTTAGTATACCAAACAAACATAAGACAAGCACTACTTACTGACCACTACGAGTGTAGTAACATGTTCTGTATAAAATATATCAGAATCGTTATCAATCATGTCGAATACTAACAGTTAGAGGTCTAAATAAAAAAAATATACGAAAAAGGTTAATTAAAAATTATGTAAACACTCTTTTTAGACGTAAAATTATTTCTGCTTTCCTTCGAAGTTTGCAGTACCATCAATTACATTAATTGTTAATTTAGGATTTAATTCTCCGAATGAAACCATAATTAATTAGCGATTTACAAACTGATTTTAATGAATTTATCATTTTACATTACATTTAAAAAAATATCTTCACGCAATTCCCAATAAGGGGTAGACAGAGGTCTATTCTAGACAATTAAGTCCCCTTCGACCCACCTTCCACCGAAGATATTTTCGGGACAACGTGACAGGTGGTGAGCCCGTCGCTGCCTTTTTGTCCACGCCAACGATGTAATTCGAACATAAGTTTTTCAAAAACCCATTGGTACGAGCCTGCCACCTAGGGATCGAACTCGGGTGCTCGACTCGAAATTCTGACCACCCAACCACTCGGCTGTCATGACTAGTCTAGACTACACCTCTGTCTACCTCTGGAGAAATACGTGAGGATATTTATTTATTTATAGACATAATGTTATGAAGTGCGTGTAATATTAACCATAAAAAATATTCAGTGTTTGAGAGTTGTCTAAAATATTTACTAGTTTCTGACCGCGTATATATACACTTATCAAGATTCGTTAAGCTAATGTTCTAGGTCTTCCGCAAAATAATTTTACATTTCTCCGGAATGAGATTGTATTTAATAGATGAATTATATATAATACAATATATTAAATTGACCTGTATTTAATACATGAACTATATTCGATCTTGATTCACGTTATAAAAATCGTTATAAAAATCAGACTTAAAACAACCATAAAGTTGGTCAGGATAGCAAATGCTTCACAGTTATGAAGGTTAATTTATAAAGAAATTCCCAAATACAAAAATGAAATTTGTAAGCCAAGGATTTGATTAGTTAACGCTTTATAAAATCTGACTGAAGGGTTGGCTTCTTGCCTAAATCCATTTTTGTTTTGAGACAAGGCAATTGCTTCACGTAACATCAATAACTTACGAATGTTTTTTATGTTATCTATCGAATTGAAATATGATTTGATTATGATATTGGAAATTAAATAAATTCAAATTGGAAATTGGTACTCAAAATATTTATTTTAAAATTAAACGTTTATAATTGTTTAAGTAAATTTGTCTTTAATAGGAAATAATATAATGCTTTTACCATTACCTCTAACTAACAACTTATAACTTATTTAGAAAATAAGGTATAGTGTTACTTTAGTGTACGTCAATCTTAAGAAGTATTTGTCAATCACTAAAAATATAACTTCGCAGTTCTATAGATTTTTAATCATGGCAG
This sequence comes from Sericinus montela, assembly GCA_029286605.1. Classification (NCBI taxonomy): domain Eukaryota; kingdom Metazoa; phylum Arthropoda; class Insecta; order Lepidoptera; family Papilionidae; genus Sericinus; species Sericinus montela. The sequence goes on from JAGSMR010000015.1 coordinate 13,574,124, forward strand.
AAGGATTAACCTCTGATATATTACAGAGTTACTGCGGACTATATTATAACTTTTATTGAGATTTTGATTACCTGATTACGTTTTTCAGATCAAGTCAATAATCGTAAATATGATCATAAAGGCAGTAAGTGATATCAAAGAAAATATTTCACGCCGAAACAGATATACCGCATGTCAGTTTCGGCGTTGCCCCAGAAGGGTACATTTCTTTAGAAGACACTGGGATACTCCCCAGTTGAGAACGATAAGAAGAAAACCAAGCCTTGGCTAAGTGAAAAATAAATAAATGAAATAAGGAGTATAATAAGGATGTTAAATCCTACCGTGTAAAAAACATATTCACTCAGTTGCCACCAACAACAAACATTCACCATTGAATTAAGTACATTTTTTAAAATAACAGAGATACTAAAAATAACATTTTTAAGGCTTAATTATTCAACTCTTAATTATATTTTATCTTTGTGGATATTTTACGCTTCACAAAGACTTCAAAGAAAAAGAAAGGACGTGAATATTTATGCTTCTAGATTTTATATTTCCGAGTATAAATGGAGCGTATAATTTTATGGTCACTAACGACGGCGACATTTTCCTCGGTGTACCGATGCATAAATATTATAAACGCCTTGTGGGGCTATGGATTTGAATCTCAACGCAGAAGGTAGAAATTGTGTAAAAACATGTTTCGCGACCTGTCTCATCATAGAATGAAGTTATCTAAAGGCTTATTATAGTAATAACTAAAGTTTAAATATTTAAAAGGACAAAGGTCTTCTTTTTAATATTTTTTGAGAAACATAATAGCAGGTGAACTTACGCCTACTAAGCGTGCAGGTTAGTGGATTTCATCCATTCTCCAACTAAGTTTTTATTGTTGCTTGTATAATATACAAAACATATTTTTTCATTTTTATCCATTTTTGTGACAAAGTCATCTTTAAAACCTGACATATTGCGAATTTCTTTGTTCTGATTTCGGTCGGCCATGGTAAGGCCGCACATTTTACGAAGAGATCGCATCTGCACTGCATTCAACCTGCTTTTATGCTTCTTCTGGCATACCCAGGTTTCGCTGCCATATAACAAAGTCGGTACCAACACTGCGTTATGTATTGCAAGGCGTGCACTTTTCACTACGCCTTGCCTTTTGACTAACGCAGTCAGGGCACCATTGACTTTGTTCCCGGCAGCGACACGCCTGTTCACATCTAAATCACATCTTCCATCCCGGCTAAACGCACTCACCAAGTATACAATTACATTCACCTGTTCTAGACATTCCTGATTTACCCAAATTTCGCACTTCGTTCTTTCTTCCTCCCTTTCAAATACCAGAAACTTAGTTTTATTAGCATTCAAACGGAGACCATTAATTTCTCATCCTTCTTTCATACACGTGATTAATGCCTGCAGTTCTGCCTCTGTTTACTACTACCTCTTTTCACAGTTCCACACACCTCTTCCGCTGCACTAACTATTCCATCTATAAGCCTCTGCCATATTTCTTCTACACATTATTTCCTGACATCAATGATGTCCAGCTTTTCGGCTACCCTTGCTTGATATTTATCCCTAGTGTCTAGTGTCCGCTTCCTGAAGCTTCCAGCTTCGGATGCTACCGACCGACTGTGGTTCTGGTATCGCCGTCCGGTGGCGCCAACACGCGAACAGACCCCTAAATCTAGTAATCACTAGGTAGTGATCCGTTCCCAGGTCAGCACCCCGGAACACTCGCGTATCCATCACCTGTTTTCGCAGTCGGTCATCCACCAGGAATAAATCGATCATATTTCTCTCATTCTCTCTTGTTTTAGTATACATATGAATTTTCTTGTGACTAAACATAGTGTTTGTCACGAGAAGACCCTTTTCCTTGCATACAGCCAGTATAAGCTAGCCAGCATCGTTAACCCTTTTATCACCAAACATTCCAAGCACCGACTCGTACCCTGCCCGAGCGGTACCAACCCATCCATTCAAATCACCACACACAACAATTCTTTCGTTTCCTCTAACCAAATCTAGATCTTCTCTTACATTCTTCCAAAACTCCTCCAGCTCAGCTCTGGACGACAAAGCTACTGGCGCATAAACTGCCAAAAGGAATAACTTCGTCAGTCCCAATTTAAAGCGAACCCAGTGAAGTCTCAAGTTCAAAACCTTATATTCAGTCATAACATCGACCAACCGAAACGACAGCAGCACCCCCACTCCCTGGCAGGCGCTCTCGCTCTCCGGGACTCCGGACCATAGAGCTAACGTCTCGCCAGGGAGCTCTTCAGTACCGCTGCCCTTCCGCTTGGTCTCCGACAAACACTTGACATCCAATTCTCTTTCTTTCATTATTTCAATCAACTCATTCGTCTTATCTCTCATGCCTCCTCTAACATTCCACGTGCCAACTCTGCACTCCTTCCTCCACCTTCCGCCGTTTTGCGCTGTGCGTGACGGGTGGCGGTCCTCATCGCCGCTTTGCTCGCTGCATTCCACACCAACGGGGACGAACTGGTGTGCATCGCCTTGGGGGGACGCCCTAACCCTCGTTGGCATGGGTGCGCAGCTGTGTAGAATTGCAGCCCTGAAAAGGGCTGGCAGGAGTCGCGACGAGCACGCTTCTACAATGACCCCCAAAATTGGATAAGGGCGTGCTTCGATGGTTTGGGCACATTGAGCGAATAAGTGAAGACCGAATGGTGAAGAAAATATATAGCGCGAATGTTAATATTAAAAGGTGTCGAGGTAGACCGAGACTAACTTTCGAAGACCATGTGAGCAAATTGCTCGAAGAGTGGAGGGTCAAGAGTACTCGGATACCTAGACGTGCATGTATGAAGAAGATGATGAATCTGAAAAAAGTGAAAGAAGTATGTAGGGATCGTGACACTTGGCGATCTGTTCTCTCTGGCTACCCCGTCAGGGATTGTGCGTGAAGATAAAATAAAATAAAATGAAAAATAAAAGTATTTTTTCATGATCGTTTTCTTTACCGCAGAGTTCGCTAAATTAAGGCTTACAATTTTTATACTGCAGGCTCAGAGAATGAACCTGTGCCACTTGCGTTTAATACGCGAGTGATTCAGGTTCTATGTGGCAGGCCGGTGACTGCCCTGAACATTAGACTACCACACTACTTGTGTATCTACTGTTCTTGTATCTATAAATGTTTCTTTAGTTGAGGAAAAAGCCTGTGGAATAAAATCTCAAAGAAAAAACAGCGAAATGACTATATGTCCATTGAAGACAACCAAAGTCCTTCTTGGAAAGACGTAATAACAGTGTAAGCACAACTATTAGGATGACGACACGTAAAAAGTAAGCGTATCTAAAATAAAAAAGATAAAATACTACGTTAGATGATCTCCTTGGACGAGTGGAGTACCGTCCGGTTTTCATGGTGTCGCCAGTTCTGAGCTCTCGGGCTCGATTCCCGGTCGGGACAACGTAGATAACACTTTAGAAACTTTTGACCGTCATCGAGCATGAAGGCGTAGATGAGGAGTATGATGGAGACATAATTACTCATAGAAAACCTATGTACTCACATTTTGAAGAGTTCAAGGTTGTATGCGTTCGAAAACACACGCCGAAAGACTATTCCATTAGACATGATGGTGCCCTACCGTGAAAGGGTGGTACCCCACAGTGCACAATAAGCAATAACGGCTCATGTAAAACAGACGTACGAAGGCGCATTGGAATGTCAAAAAGCGCGATGTTTCGGCTTCAGAAGATTTGGAGGAATTGAGGAATCAGTTTAAAGTCCAAATTAAGGCTGGTGCAGACTCTAGTCTTCTCTATTTTTCTATATGGAGCTGAGACGTGGACTCTGAAGACTGATGATCGGAGGCGTATAGATGCGTTTGAAATCCGCTCCGCATACCATGGACAGCTTTCCGGACCAATGTTTCGATACTTAAGCAACTTGGAATTAAGACAAGATTATCTAATATACGCATGAAATGAATTCTTCAGTATTTTGGCCACATTGCCCGTAAACATTCAGACAACCTGGAAAAACTAGTGGTTACAGGAAAAGTAGAGGGCAATCGATCTAGAGGCCGAATTCCGAAACGTTGGTCCGACCAGATCCGAGCTGCGCTAGACACCACGGTGTATAAAGCGATGCACGATGCCGAAGACAGGAATAGATGGCGTGCCATAATAAAAGAAAGGATTCTGGACGGTGGTGGTCACGACCCTCAGACATGAGGAGTACGACTGCAGGAGGAGGATTATTGTATTCTACATTAACCCGACCGGAAATCGAACCCGGGAACATAGAGCTGGGGACACCATAAAAACGGCGTGTATGCAACTCGTCCACGGTGCAGCTCATCGAGTTTTTTTTTTATAGTAAAGGGAGGCAAACGAGCACGTGGCTCACGTGATGGTATGTGATTACCGCCGCCCATGAACATCCGCAATACCAGAGGCTTAGCAGATGCGTTGCCTCCCTTAGAGTTCCCCCCTCCCCCAGATTTGGGGAAAGGGGGTGTGTGGTCCATCGGTTACCTGCACTCACTAGACGAAACGCAGAAGTTTGTTAGACTTCTACTTCACGCCGTTATTCTGTGAGGTTGTGGTACTTCCCCGGTCGAGCCGGCCCATTCATGCATCAACAAAAAGCTGATGCGTGGCTCTACCACTGTTAGAGTATTGGGAATTGTGTGAAGATATTTCTTTTATTATTAATTACTTATTAAAATGTATTATAGCGCACTGTAAACATTAATTTCTCTGCAAACGAAGCTTGAGCACCCACTGGTACTTCTTCGAACTTAGAAACTAACGAGAGTAAATATTTATGTAGGGTATTCTAATAATAATAATTTTTTTTTTTATAGAAAAGGTAGGCAAACGAGCAGGTGGCTCACGTGACGTGGCCAATGAACACCCGCCATACCAGAGGCAAAGTAGATGCGTTGCCTCCCTTAGAGTGCCCCCTTCCCAGAATTGGGGAGGGGGAGCGTGTGGGCCACCGGTTACCTGTACTCACCAGACGAAACGCAGAAGTTCGTTAGACTTCTACTTCACGCCGGTATTCTGTTAGGTCGTGGTACTTCCCCGGACGAGCCGGCCCATTCATGCAACAACAAAAGCTGATGCGTGGCTCTACCACTGTAAAAATTTTTATGAAGATCTCTCTGTTAAAGCTACACATATGCCGTATAAATTATTATAAATTTATGTAAATATATGATATCAAAGCAAAGATGTCTAATAAGTTCCATCAAGTGTACATGGGTAAAATACCCAATGTTCATTCTTAAACATCATAGTCTCGCACCTTTTACTCCCCTTTGTAATAAATCTGCAGAACAGAAAAAAATGTATGCATGTGTCTTTAAAATTTAAATTAGTATTTCGGTACTCTTAGCTCTACTTGGGGTACATAAATGATGTAAGATACATTTCGTACATTTACTCAAACAGGAAACCTATCAAAATAAACTTGAAATGTAAAACTTCTTCTTAATACTATAGAGTGAATAAAGTATTCGATGTAAAATTCTTGAAGTTTGATATTAATTTCAAATACCGGATCAAGAAGCATCGTATACAAAGCTATATTAGCTTTGTATATGATGCTTCTATGTTAAATGTTAACGAATTCTTGGCCCACCCTGTACAAAATTATATATTTATAAATTAGCTCATAAAATGTATTTAAATAACGCTGTTATTAATCAGTATAATCTCTACTTAATCTGTTATCTTTCGCATAATATGGTTGCATGTTAATATTTTTAGAGTGAATAAAGTATTCGATGCAAAATTCTTGAAGTTTGATATTAATTTCAAACACCGGATAAAGAAGCATCGTATACAAAGCTAATATTGGCAACAAATTACGATACCTTTATAAATATTTCATGTTCTTGCTTACGTTGGCCTTTAAATTTAATGAAATCGGAAGGTTGAATATTAAATTGGCATGGATAAGTTTTTATCTTATAAATGATATCCTTTTTGTAGCATTTTTCTGTTCAAAACAAAAAGCATTTTACTATTATATGAAATTGAAATTGTGCACGCTTTTATACAGTTGTGTATAAATAACTTAAGCATTTTATCATTCTCTGAAATTCAATTACTTTGACGTTGTACTTTCATTCTTGCATTTTCCACTCGACGCAATCTTTTATTAAAAACTCACAAATTAAAAATTTATTTATAATACAATATGCATATGAAAATTATATACGTGTAAAAATATCGGAATAATGGAACAATGGTGGTTGAGCATAAATTTTTTAAAAAATAAAAGATGTTTTGTTTGTTCTAAATAAAAGTATTCATAAATTTAACCCTTTATTAGAATATCCTCTTGATGCTCTTCTTTTCTCATAGCGGAAACCAAATTAAACAAATTAAATGAACCGTGATTACATTTATCTTATTCTTTTAAAAGAACAAAGCACGAAACAATTTCTGCGTCTTATGTGCCCAATACTGGGTTGGTTGGAAGTTCAAACAGTTTAGTATTTTAAAAACCTCTGCAACGGGAGATCTCTTCGGATAAATATTATTACGACAACCTTCGTGGACGACTGGCTTATACGGCGGTTTTCATGCTGTCCCAAGCTCTGTGGTGCCGGGTTCGATTTCCGGTCGGGTCAGTGTAAAATAAACTTTATTTGGGTGTTTGTGGTAACTTCGTTGATTCTGATTCCATAATACTAGTGCTTTCGCTGCTTATTTTGCGAACAGATCAATGTATGTGATGTTGTCCCTATTTATGTAAGTATTTTTTTTAAACTGAGGTAGACACAGGTCACAATAATAGTAGGGGTGTCGCGTCGGGTAACGCGCGCTTAACTGCTGCTTCTCCTCGCAAAGTTTTGGGAGGGAGAGCAGCAGATGAGCCGGTGCACCCTGGGCGCCGGAAAGCAAGCACTCAGTTGCGTCTTGTTGGCCGGCGGCGAATGACCCGTGCGAGTTGGGTTTCTCCCGCCTCTCTGTTGGCAGAGGGATATATGGAGGAGCTAAGGGCGGCCTTGTGTTCTCTCACTCGGTCACATGGCAGGTATGGGAAGGACTCATTCCAACTCTACTGACGCTCGAACCTCGGAACCCCTCGGGCGTGTCCTGGATCATGTCTCGCGGCGCCCTGGGACCGAGGACTGTTGGCTTAAACGCCTGCAGTCGCGAGGATGAAAACCTCTGTAAAAATCACCCGAAGCTCAAGCGCTGGCATCGCCGTGAAGAGCTGAATGGCTGACGGGAAATTCAGTCGTTAGTGTTGCCCCCGTCAGGGTACCGGCCGACCCCCTGACGGGTGAAGTGCTACCTAGCACAGGCTTATGCAAGCAAGAGGGCTCTGCTTGTGATGGACTTAATATTTCCCTCCTACTCGTGGGATTAAATATGGAAAAAAAATCTCAAACGAAGAGGAGAATAGGCAATCAGCTTCGGAATCTGATGCAAGTTTGAAAAGTGTATCTCGTGGTTCTTCTAAGATCAGAGGCCGAGTTGCAAAGGCACGAGGAGCCAAAATAAGACGGACGGAACATCCGATCGCGACGTTTTCAAGCGATAGCGAAGCGCAGGGGAGTCTAACACCCTCTTTAAGGGATGGAAACGTAAGCTTAGGAGACAGAATTTTTGCTGAACCCAAGCGAAAAGAGCTGGCTCTAAGCGCTGAGGAGGTAGAAAACATGGCCCGAATTGCTGAGATAAATCGCGCTGCCCTAGGCCCCATGATCAATAGAGGTGATGAGCGAACAGCAACAGCTCTAAATAAACAGGTTGCCGATGATGTAGGAATCATACTGATGCTGGCTTCGAAGTCTCGGAACCTAAAGGCACCTTCCAACGTGCCTTGAAGGAAGCGGCATCTTCTATTAAGGTGGCTGTAGAAGCACTACATAAAAGGTCGTGTAGTGAAGAATCGGAGAGATTGCAGGCACAAAACCAACGTCTGCAACACGAAGTTGCTGAACTTCGGAAAGAGGTCACGCAACTACGGCAAGAAGTAGCACTTGGTGTCAAAAACTCTACTGCAATTCCATCTTCCTGTGGTCAAACAACTAAACCGTCAGAGCCTGCAGTTATACCCGCACAGGTGCAGTTAGATGAATTAGCAAGTATGATAATGCGCCAAGTTGGAACTATGGTGAGTGCCAGGTTCGAAGCGCTTGAAGACAGACTTCTCCCAGAGAAACGCCGTCGCCCTCCATTGGCCGCAGATACACGAAATGTAACAGAAGCGAATAAGCCAGGGCTAAATAAGCCCTCGCAAAAGGTAGGAATTACAAAGGATGCCTCCGGTTCTAAAGTTTTAAATAATAAACAAAAGAAGACGGACAAAACGGCAGCTCCTCCACCTGGAGCTCATACATTGGCTCCTGGGTCTTTGGAAGAAGGATGGTCTACAGTTCTTAAACGAGGTCGAAAGTCGAAATGGGTGGTTCAACAGAACAACCTAGAGAATAACGGGGCGATAAAAGAAAAAAATCAGGCCGTGTTAAGCCCAGAAGGCTACGTCCTCCAAAGTCTGCTGCCGTGGTTATCACACTCCAACCCGGAGCCGAGGATAAAGGAATAACTTACGCCAAAGTTCTAGCGCAGGCTAAGGAGAAAATTGATCTTTCCAGCCTAGGAATCAACTCACTGAGATACAGGCAAGCAGCCACAGGGGGAAGGATTCTTGAGGTGCCTGGAGTAACAAGCGGTGGCAAAGCTGATACCCAAGCTAAAAAAACTCAGGGAGTCACTTCCAGAGGAAATTGTTAAAATATCCAGGCCTACGAAATGTGCTGAATGACGAATATCTGGCCTTGATGACTCTGTAAACGTGGAGGAGGTAACTACCGCTATAGCGCATCAAGGCGGCTGCTCAAAGGAGTCAATCAAGGTTGGGTAAATTCGCCGTAACTTCTCGGGAACAGGAACCATATGGGTAAGCTGCCCTGTAGCCACTGCCAAAAAAGTACACGAGGGAGGGCGCCTCCTTGTGGGATGGGTATCAGCAAAGGTGCAGCTGTTGCAAACTAGGCCCACCCGGTGCTTTAAATGCCTTCAAAGTGGACACGTACGTGCAAAGTGCACAGAGGAAGCAGATCACAGCAACGATTGTTATCGCTGTGGTCAACCTGGTCACAAAGCGTCAAACTGCCTTGCTGTGCCAAAGTACCTCCTGTGCAGCGCAGCGAATAAGCCAGCCGACCATATGTTAGGGAGCATACAATGCTCCCCGGCGAGTCGACGAAAAAGAACGGCTGATCGCGCTCCGGTTGAACAAACTGGAGGGTTGGAGGAGATGGCTGTTAATTAGAAATGGCTTGTTATCGCTTCCTCCAAGCTAATATTAACCACTGTGCAGGATCTGCTCTTGCAAAGCATGGCGCAGTGGTCGATTGACGTGGTGGTTGTTGCCGAGCCATACTTTATCCCTGACACAGAAAGCTGGGTAGGTGATGTTGACGGTTTGGTAACCATAATCTTACATGGATCTGCTGAGGTTTCATCATGGGCCATAATTGCGAGGGGCAAAGGGTACGTGGCGGTGCAGTGGAGGGGAATAACTTTAATAGGTGTATACTTTTCACCTAACAGATGCTTCGCAGAATTTGAATCGTTTCTGGGTGAGTTAAATGCGCTCATTGGGAAATACCTTCCGCATCCAGCCATCGTTGCCGGGGACTTCAACGCCAAATCTACAGCGTGGAGATCCCCAGCAACGGATGCCCGTGGCGAGGCACTGGAAGACTGGGTGACAATGACCGGCCAGTCTGTCCTCAACCAAGGTTCGGTTAACACATGCGTGCGAAGGAATGGGGGGTCTATTGTTGATCTGACGCTGTCTTCCTCCTCACTCGCTAGTTCTGTGCGGGACTGGAAGGTCTTACAGGATGTGGAGACTATATCAGATCACAGATACATCCGCTTTGACGTCTGTTCTCCTGGAAGTCCTGGTATTAGTCGTCGACATATAGAGCGCATACCATCATCAACTAAAAAAATGGGTGTTGAAAAGTTTGAACAGGGAACCGCTCGTTGAGGCCTCTATTGTTTAAGCCTGGCTGCATCCTCCGACAGAGCTGGTGAACGCTGAGGAGGAAGCCATGTGGTTCCAAAACTCCATGACGGCAATTTGCGATGCATGCATGCCCCGATCCAGATTTCAACCTCACAGGCGTCAGGTGTACTGGTGGTCCCAAGGGATATCTATGTTACGTGCCAACTGCATTAAGGCAAAACGCCAATACACAAGACATCGCAGAAGGCGATAATGATATCTCTGATGAAGATCAGTTATACGAGGCGTACAAAGAAAGCGTAAAAGCCCTAAAACTGGCCATCAGAGAGGCTAAGACCCGGTCTAGAAACGAGCTACTGGATACCCTTAGCCAGGATCCATGGGGTCGCCCATATAAAATTGTGAGGGGGAAAATTCGACCCTGTACAACTCCACTTACCGTCAGTCTCTCGCCCATCTTTTTACAGGACGTGGTGTCCAATCTTTTTCAATTCGAGCGGACTGCGCCTCACCACAAACAGCACCACAACAACAACAACAGCTGCAAATCGAAGAAGCTGAGGTACCACTAGTGTCTCAGGCAGAGCTGAGCGCGGCCATTTTGAAACTTAGGACCTTAAATAAGGCTCCGGGACCTGATGGCATCCCAGGCCGTGTGTGGTTCTTAACTCTCAGTGCGTTAGGTGACCGACTTCGAAAGCTGTTCGATACCTGCTTGGAGTCGGGTCGGGTTCCCTCACAGTGGAAGACGGGAAGGTTAGGTTAGGTTAGGACCTTAAATAAGGCTCCGGGACCTGATGGCATCCCAGGCCGTGTGTGGTTCTTAACTCTCAGTGCGGTAGGTGACCGACTTCGAAAGCTGTTCGATACCTGCTTGGAGTCGGGTCGGGTTCCCTCACGGTGGAAGACGGGAAGGTTAGGTTAGGTTAGGTTAGGACCTTAAATAAGACTCCGGGACCTGATGGCATCCCAGGCCGTGTGTGGTTCTTAACTCTCAGTGCGGTAGGTGACCGACTTCGAAAGCTGTTCGATACCTGCTTGGAGTCGGGTCGGGTTCCCTCACGGTGGAAGACGGGAAGGTTAGTTCTCATCAAAAAGGAAGGGCGTCCCGTGGACTCTCCCTCTTCCTATCGCCCAATAGTTCTACTTGATGAGGTTGATAAGATATTTGAACGAGTTATCGCTAGACGCCTCACTAAACATCTCGAAGGAGTCAGTTCTAACCTATCGGACTGACAATTCGGTTTCCGAATAGGTCGATCGACAATGGATGCAATAAAATGTCTCAAGAACGAATCAAATGAGACGGTGAGACAGGGCAAGGACATGCTGGCAGTGTCTTTAGACATTGCCAACGCATTTAGTAGTCTGCCTTGGAATCCTATCAGAGAGGCACTAAGGTATCACAATGTAGCTGCCTATCTTACGCGAATTGTGGAAAACTACCTCTCAGAAAGGTTTATTTCCTATCCTGGGCAAGAGGGCCAAATGCTAAGAAGGGAAATGACGTGCGGTGTCCCTCAAGGATCAGTTCTCGGCCCTCTTCTGTGGAACATCGGATTCGACATGGTCTACTGGTGTAATATGCTATGCAGATGACACTCTTGTCACTGCGCGAGGAAATACCTATGAGGAGGCTGCCCGCCTTGCAACTGAGTCGGTGGCACAAGTTGTTGCCAGGATAGGTATGTTGGGACTGGACGTGGCGCTGAATAATTCCGAGGCTATTTCCTTCCACAGGCCTCGAAAGGCACCGCCACAAGGTTGTCACATCGTTGTCGGTGACATTCGCATCGAGGTTAAGACCAACCTGAAATATCTTGGACCAATCCTCGACAGCCGCTGGAACTTTCACGACCATTTTAGGACGTTAACTCCTCGCTTAATGAGGGCAGCATCTGCATTAAAGCGGCTACTACCAAATATCGGTGGACCTGTAGCGAGCAGCCGCTGCCTGTACTTGGGTGTGGTCCGGTCGATGGCCCTATATGGTGCTCCCATTTGGGCAGAGACTCTGACAGAGAGACTGACGTCATATTCCTGAGAAGGCCCCAAAGAGCAATGGCCATCGGAGTCATACGCGGGTACCGTACAATCTCTTTCGATGCAGCGTATGCACTAGCGGGTTCCCCTCCATGGGATTTGGAGGCGAAGGTTCTGGTATATATATATATATATATATATATATATATATATATATATATATATATATATATATATATATATATATATATATATATATATATATATATATATATATATATATATATATATATATATATATATATATTTCGTTCAGACCTTCGCTTCAAAGGGAGCAGTATAACACCGAGGGAATGGGAAGCAATGAGGTCACGTGCTCGGCAGGCTATGATCGAAAGGTGGAAGGAGCGTCTAACCAACCCACGGGCTGGTATCCGGACAGTAGAGGCTATGCGCCCAGTCCTTAGCGACTGGATTACCAGGAGGCATGGATCACTCACCTTTCGATTAGTGCAGGTGCTTTCTGGACATGGTTGCTTTGGAAAGTACCTGTGTCGTATAGCCTGCAGAGAGCCGACAACTGTGTGCCACCATTGTGGCAATGAGGAGGACACAGCTCAACATACGCTGCAGGAGTGTCCAGCATGGTCCGAGCAGCGCCGAAACCTCGTTGCCTCCGTGGGAGAGGATCTTTCCCTTGCTGCATTAATAAAGGCCATGGTAAGCAGCGAAAGATCATGGAACGCCGGACTGTGCTTTTGCGAACAGGTGATGATGCAAAAGGAGGCTGCGGAAAGAGAGAGAAAGCAGAGCTCTAACCTTTCGATCCGCAGCCAGAGAACCGGGCGAAGAAGAAGAGTATATCAAGCCCTTCTCCATCCGCCATAGTATGGTAGGTCGACGGATATATAGTTGTTCCGTCGACATGCTGTATTGTGTTGGATGACTTAAAGACGGTGCACACGGTGTTTGACCGCGTCAAATACCAGTCGAGGCCAGTTATGAAGGGTTCCACACGAATCACGCGGTAGTATGCGAAAGCGTTCCCGTGGCCTCGACAAAAGACGCTGAGAAGATAAACGTGGGTTTTTAGCCGGTAGGAGTCCGGCATAACCCTTGCGCCTCTGCGGCGGATGGGTATCCATGAGGATTACCCCACGAAGAAAAAAAAAAAAAGGTCACAATAATAGTAGACAATTAAGTCCTTTCAAACTAACTTTCACCGAAGACATTTTTGGAACAACGTGACATGTGGTGTGCCTGTGTGATATAAATCCTACTTATGTTTTGTAAAAAAAAGTATTGGTTCCAGATAAAATATAGATATAAGTGGCAAGCTATGAATCAGAGAATTGCAAGTGGTTGTCCCTATCTATCAGTGTATTTTTTGTGTTTTGTGTAAATGTATTACGTAAGAATTAATTAATTAATTTGCCTTTTAAGTGTTGAAATTTATCACTAAATTGCGTTTAAGTTGCAAGATGAACATTTTATGTAAAACGTTGATAAAAATGTAGTCAAATCTTAAACTGAATTTCGGGTTCTATGGGAGGTTTTATTTTTAAAAAAATCTATTGGATCACCGCATAGCAGATAAGCAGGAAGCTCGAATTTCAACGCGATGATGTATTTTTCTAATGAATTTTACAAGAACTTGAAGTAATTTCCATGGTACAGTGTTTTTATATTGTTATAGTCAAAAATAAAACTCATCTATGTTTTCTTTTAATTTATAACAACACTTCGTTTTCTTTCTTATTAATTTTTCTTCCCGAGGCTAATATTAATATTAAAATTAAGTAAAAATTATATTTCAACTCCTTCTACGCTGCTCAGTTACATATACTACGATTGAATAAAATGAATAGGGATAAAACGTTAATATGCACTTAGCAAAATATCAAAGTAGCTACTAATAATGTTCTTATAACCAATGTTCAACTTTGAACAAACTACGGGGAAAGGATTGTGACCTTAATAGAGTTCTGTTCAGTCCTGTCTTCTCCTTTCTTAGATTTATGGCGTCTCTGTTCAGAATTATGCCAATGTCAAGTTAAAGTTCTGTAACAGAGAACGTCAAAATATGACAGTTTGGCCGTTTGACATGTTCCTTTGACGGTTTTTACACGTGCGTAGAGTCACGGAGTTGCGGAAACAAACCCGTCCAAACTGCACAAAGTTTAACTAAACTGTGGTGGATAATTAATAAAAACTTTCACAGAATATGTATTATTGAGTGTGATAAAATATAAATAAAAAAAAATATATTATAAAATGTGACAAAGACGGATTTTTTCACCTGATGTGATACTATACTGAGTTCAGTCAAAAAAACAATGCGCATAAAGTCTAAATTTAACATGGATCTAAAGATTATCTTCACTCAGTATTGTCTTTTTTCAGCATTTTCTTCATTCATCATTAATTAAGGAATTAGAAAAAGGGATAGTTAAAGGAAAATGAGGGGGAAATATTCAGTGCCCCAATTTGTCGCGGAATAAACTCAAGAGCAAAAGACATTGTACTACTCCGCCTAGGCCAGCCATTTCGTCAAACCTAACGGGTTCCCGCCTTATCGTGGCGGTGGAACTTAGAAACTATGTCTTGGTCACCCACGGTGAACCAGTTATTATACTAACTCTGTCTACCCCTGTATAGGGAATGGCGTGAAAATAAGTTAAGTTTTAGAAAAAACCCGTTGGTACGAGCACAAACAATCACTCCGCTATCGTGACGTTTTACAATACTTATGAAAACAGTATTTGAATAATAAGACAGGTGTTAGGCTCCTTCACTACTTTTTATGTTGTTCTTAATTATCTCTAATCATGAATGAATCCACCTTAGCTCTAAAAACTACCTAGCAACTAAAATACGCCATTTGTTTTTAAAGCTTTTTTTGCTACGAGTATCGTAAAGGCGTGTAATCATAACAAGAATATTTCTTAAAATTCTTACAATTACACACATATTGACGGTAGCATGAAAACCCCAGTGCAATTGACGTACTAGCAGTTTACAATTATTTGACCTTGCAATAAAAAAGTCATAAGTGCAAATTGGTACAAACGAAACTGTTGTCTTATAACTTAGCACTGGCACTCCACCTTACAAAGAGCCAAAGTATTTAACAACAGCTGGTTGCAAAATAAGTACAAAGTTAAACATTTTTTTCTTTAATTTATTAACAAAAGGTTCAGCGTCACCTATATCCTTAACTTATATGCTTTAAAACAAATAATAATTTGTATTATCGTTATTCTTTTAATTCTACATTTGATATTCTTTCTTTGATTGAAATATAGATAATTACCCGATAGCAATTCACACTTAGTTAGCGGGCTGTTAAAGTCCACAGCAAGACATTACTCCCTTAAGGAAGAGTTTTGCTTGGCAAGCCGGTTGGCAATCGCAGTACCTAAAATCTAGCACCTGAGTTGCTGCTTCCCATCACTGGTCTGCTTTATTTTGCGTTGTTTTGTTGAGACGGTTATGAAGCGATTTGATGGTAGTCATTGTTTTTTTAGTCGCCTCTTACGACATACACTGCAAGAATTCACGGGTGGTCAATACTCACTTTAAATTCTCGGCAAATGGAGATTAAAAAAATTAAGAGATTAAAAAAATACACTTTTAATTAATACAAGTAGCAATATTCTACTTGCTGTTTCCTGTGATGCAGGCTTAGTAGGAATACATATGCTTTTCGGAATTGTACCTAATTATTATGGAAACGCAAAATCAATACATACTGATAAACATTCATATTTATTATTTAACTATCATATTTAAGGCACAGTTTCGGCAAATACACGTGCTGAATGGAAGATATATCAATAATAAACAACAGCTGATTTCTTTAACGTGTATTTCTTTCATCGTGCTCAAATTAGTTTTACTCGATGATTCAAACTATAGCATTAAACGAATTTTAATGTCTTTTCTATGTTGCGAGTATTTATTTTCTGTTTCGAACATATTCAACATTAATCTAAGACTATTGGTACTCCGTTTAGACCGGGAAGATTACATATTACGAGTTATGATTCTCTAGTCTAGACAATTTCGTTAAAATAAATGTCTACTCATGTACTAACATTTCTTCTATATTTTATAACATTTATCTATCGGCATCTTAACAATTGGCCTTAACAAAATGGAGCGCAAACATCGAAACGAATTATTATGGCAGAAAACCGAGTGCTAATAACAAACTTTTTTCAGACATTAATAATAATAAAAGAAGTTATGATAAATTGCGCAAATATTTAAAAATATATTTACCTTGTAAACTCTGGCAAAATATCTACCGTACTGCAACAAAAGCTACGTTAACTGTTAACCTTTACCATGTTAACAATTAGTCAATAGTTATACAGAGTTAGAGAGATAGACTATTAGTTACTAGCTTAGTTATCTTCACGCACAGTCCCTGGTGGAAAAGCAAGAGAGAACATATCGCCAAGTATCACCATCCTTACACACATTTTCGCTTCTTTCAGATTTATCACTTTCTTCATATAGCGAGTCTAGGTATAGGAATACTCTTGATCCTCCCCTCTTCGAACAATTTGCTCACATTGTCTTCGAAAGTTAGTCTCGGCCTACCGCGACGCCTTACAATATTTGGCACTATATATTTTCTTCACCATTCGGTCTTCATTTATTCGGTCAACGTGTCCAACTCTATTGGTTAGTAATTACTTTATATTGTAGTATTAATCCAGTTACAGGTAGCTACTACTATCGAAATAAAAGACGACCTCCGTGGACGAGTGGCGTAAACACTGGTTTTCAAGGTGTGGCCATCTCCAGGTCCTGGGTTCGATTCCCGGTCGGGTCAATGTAGAAAAACCACTTTTTCTTCATTTTCTCGGGTCTGGGTGTTTGTGGTGCCTTCGTTGTTTCCGATACCCATACCTCAAGTGCTTCAGCATCTTACATCTCAAAAAAAAAAAAAAAAAATTGGCATCAGTAATTAAATTTTTTTCCCACGGTGAAAATAAAAAGCGTCAATTTGAGAAGCAAGATTGTCCGAATCTGTCTTACTAAAATGTTCAGATAAATATGCTTTGGATAATGGTAGTGCTTTTAATTTCAATCTGGGGATATCATTGTGAAGAGTTACCAAGGATTAGGTAGAAGGAAGAAGGTAACCCAAATTTGCTTCAAAAGTTTTAGAAGTATCATAAATTCAAACATGGTGTACATTTTTGGTTCAAATTAAGGGTACAATTTTATTTTATTTAAACATAATCAATTTCAAGTCTTGAGAGCTGTGTGATCGGAATTCGAGTCTAGAGACAATTCGAATTCGATCCCCAGGTGACAGGTTTGTACCAATGGGTTTTCTCAAAAAATGTACGATCAATATCATTGGCTTAGCTATAAAGACGGCGACGGGCTCACCATCTGACACGTTGTCCAAAAATTGTGTTCTTAAAAATTGTGGGTCGAAAGGACTTAATTGTCTAGACCTCTCTCTACCCCAATATGGGGAATGGCGTTAAGATATTTATTACTTTATTTAATTTCGTTATTTAATTCCATGCTTTTCTATCGGAGTTGAGTGAAGTATGAGCCTGATGACGTTTAAACTTTTGTGAACATCCATGGGTCACGTCCACTGACGTCAATCGAAGATTACACATACGGTATCTACCCCGAGAATTCAGATGGAACACCTCAAAGGACGTATTACACAAGCTCTCTTTACCTTTAAAACCGAAAGCGAATAGTTTTACACTGCAATTTGCTAGTATATCTGTGTACTGTGATACTGACCCTGAGGACTCCTGGACAGACTCGTAGGAGTTTTTTTTTATTTTAAAACATCTTAGACTGATGAAATTTTTAATCGAAGAGTTTTTATTGTGTTTAGTTAAGAGGCCAATATATTATACAATTATACATATATTTCAAATGCATTACATACAAGCGTTGAGATTTTTACACAAGAGTTTTTACAGTGGTAGAGCCACGCATCAGCTTTTGTTGTTGCATGAATGGGCCGGCTAGACCGCACAGAATACCGGCGTGAAGTAGAAGTCTAACAAACATGCTTTGTGCAGTTTATAGATGTAAATAAGAATACCTTGGTGACCAAGTTTCGCTTGATAAGAATACCTTTTTAACAATTAATTGATTGTTCAATTTTTTTATCGTTTATGAAAAAAATTCAGAGAAAGACACCTATCTAGCTTTAAAGTTGGCACAAAAAACATCTAAATACAAAATATTAGTCAAGAAGATTATGAAAATAATTTATTTAAACCTCTTTGCATATCACTTTTTATGTTTTAAAATAAATAGTAATCCATAAAAATAATATTTCACTCAATGCTCAAGAATTATTTGTATTTTTAGTATTCAGGATGAAGCGTAGTATTTACTCAATGATATTTCTATAAAAAAAGTCAACGTTAATTACTTAAATTAGGCTGATTTATAGCTTACAAAGCAAAACTGATAAACTCTCCAGTGTTGGAGACTTGTGGTTTAATTAATGAAATAGCTACTTTAGATTTAAATCTCTTTTGAACAGTCGGATACTAATTACATAAGCGACGTAACATGCAAATTTGAGAAAAAAAAATCGAATTAATATTTTTATTATCTAAAGGAAGTTTTTATATATTTTTTGTGAATTTCCAAATGAACTTAATGATTTATCAAGTGAATGTTACGGGGATCTGTGCTAAGCAACAATCACTCGTTGAATCTATATCATATCATAAAGTATTAGGTCTTCCCATTACACTGTTACAATACAATGTAAAATAGAACATACCATGTTAATTTTGAAATATTTTTCTAA
The DNA here is from genome assembly GCA_029286605.1 of Sericinus montela. NCBI lineage: Eukaryota > Metazoa > Arthropoda > Insecta > Lepidoptera > Papilionidae > Sericinus > Sericinus montela. The sequence goes on from JAGSMR010000015.1 coordinate 13,592,909, forward strand.
CTATCACGAGAGTATCCTGTTAACAAAATAAATGAGGCTCATACTAACTAGAGCGAAATTTCCGTCCGAATTTATACTGCCGAAACATGATTCTACTTTTTTTTCTGACTACATTATTTAATGGTAGAAATTAAACTATATACAGAAGAAGACATAAAAATATTTGAGTACAAAAACCAAGATATGTAGAAAAACAGAAATAAGTTAAATAATTTTCACATTAATATTAATTTGCAGCCACAAAAGACAGCCGACTTAGCTTTATTCTACATCAATATTTTTATAGGGCTATTAGACTACTGGCACAATTTGTAAAACAACTTACGGGTGCTATCAGACTATATTAACTAAATTTACAATCAAAACTATCGGTGCACAGATAAAAAATAATATATTAAAACCTTTTTAAAAATTGAAGTCACGATGGCCGAGTGTTTGGGTGGTCGGATTTCGAGTCAAGAGACCCGAGTTCCCCAGGTGGCAGACGCGTACCAATGGGTTTTAAAAACTTATGTACAAATTATATCATTGGCTTGGGAGCAAAGACGGCGAAAGGCTCACCACCTGTCACGTTTCCCAAAAAAATCTTCGAAGGTAGGTCGAATTAATTGTCTAGACTAGAACTTTGTCTACCCCTGAATTGCGTGTTATTAAAATATTTGTTATATAAAATTTAAAATTATTATTTTATTTAAAATATTATATAAAAATATTTATTTTTTATTTATACATCAATACATCGAATATATAATATGAATTATAGTTAATAGAAAAAGATAAGTGACGCTATCTTGTAAAGTCTAAATGCACTCCACTGAACAGTGGAGTCATTTATTAACAACAAAGTGCTAAATACGAAGGTAGGCTCAAGTAGAAAAGTAATTACTGTATGTAAAGTATTCATGCATTACTTAATGTAGGAGGATGTACAATACAATGATAAAATAATATATAATGTATAATAATATATAATATATAAGATATTATGGTTATGATATATGGTAATTGATTATGATATGGCCGTTGTGATATCCGCTTCAAAATATGACACCCCGTTTCTGATTATTAATATTGCAGCCAAGATATTTATTTTCGTAAGAGGCGACTAAAAAGAAAAACCTACCCGTGGAAGAGGCCTTTCTCCAGTAGTGGACTATTTCCGGCCGTTTTGTATGCTTGTAAGATATAACAAAAATTAATGACAATTGTAAAACCATAATATATACGATCAAAAAGTTTAAAAGTAATTAATAACAAACATATAATGACAAAATAAATTATATAATGGCATTTTAATAACGTTTTATTCATATCAGATATGCACTAAAGACGTTAGAAAATATCTAAAATGCTTAAAATCTTTGCCTACATAAATCATTGTTACCACTCAAATAAATACGTGCAATTTATGTTCAGCACACATGTCCTTCATCCCCTTACACAGGCTCTTAACATCAATCAAAATCACAATGTTCTCCCTATATGGATTGTGGGAAATGTTAGTCGTAAAGCGACTACGCTGGCATACGGTATGTATAGTCGCAACTAAGCTAAATGACTTGAAATTTGATTGGTATGCTATTGAACCTTTGCGGTTAGTAATGGAATTAATAAATGTTATAGCAAAATTTATGTCAATTTTTAACGAGTGTTATTTTTAGCTTATTGTTAGCTTCTTGTCACTCGACTAAGGAATGTGAACGAACTATATGAATAACGAGTAATTAGCTGATATTATTACCGGTATTTCTTTAATTTTTATCATTCAGCACTCGTGCTTTGTTTACAATAGTAAGTATAGTTATCCTAAAATAATTTTTAAAGTAATAAAGTCTGTACCACTTTTTGAAAAGTTGTAAATGCAAAATTTGCGGCTTCGGGACCAAAACGAGATATTTTTGATTAAACTACTTAACCATTTAACAAATTGTTCTAAATCGAGACTTCAAAAAAACTGCAATACTTTCATATTTCAGAAAATTGCAAGATCTATATAAAACTCAAGAAATATATAAAACTCACAGGAAAATTTTAATTTTGCCAACTTAATTTATAACTTATTTTTCAGAGATTTTGGGTAGGCTTAAATAACCGATTTATGAAAAGGGAATTATCACTAGTTTTATGAAGTAAGTAAGTATATAATATTAATAAATGTGTATTCATGTATTTCTCTAAAACAGTTTCTATCCCTTCTTTTAAAATAAAGCGATAAATGGACAAATCGTCAAAGTTTAAAATTCCGTGTCCCCCAATGGACATGGGTATTGGTAAAGAACTCAAAAAGTTGGGAATTTTAAAAAGATTTTTTTTATTTTTATCCTAATAATTAATAAAAAATAGTATACATTTTTAAATATGTAGTGTTTGTGAAAATGCAGAAATCATTATTTATACATTCTTTTTTTTTTGGTTTATATTTCCTTCAACTCACGTAATACAGTAAATGAATATATTTTAAGCAGTAGTTTAAAAGGTATACATCCAAAAGTGATGTGAAAACTGTTTACCTAATCTATTTTACATCGACTTGTGCAATGACTTGTTACTTAACGAATATCGTTTCCCATATAGAATGTGACAACGGATAAATGTGGGTAGTGAGCGAGAAAATGTAAATCAACGCCGCCGTGTATTATGTTTGAGTTTTATAGCAGAGGCCTTAGTATCAATTCATTTTTGTGCGACCATCTCTACCTCATTCTTTTACAGGTAAATTAAGCAAACGAACTCCTTATATGTTTTCTGACGCAACCATTTTAATGTAAAAAGCCCCATTATCAAATCTTTAAAGAAAACGCAGAACGCTTAGAAAATACAGATTACAGATAAGAAAATTATTCAAATTCCAGATTTATTTAATCGTATAGCTCGTAGCATTGCCGTGGTAAATAGATTAATGGATTTATTTTCCACATACACGATCCAACGAATAGACACAATATTGTAATGCGATATAAGATATTGAATTCATGACTTTTAAATCACTGACATGTAGTAATATAGTAGGTACCATTAAGTTCATAGAAAAAAAGCACAAAAACATTTAATATTCTCTGAAAGTTGTTCGTCCTAGCCAAGCTGGAATAATCAAAGCTGTTAAAGTTACAAAACATATATTTGTAATAGCAGTGCAAGCTCATTTAGATCTTCATTCCTTTTTGAGAACCTTACTGCTTTTGTGCCAAAATTATGAGTACAAATTTGCTAACCAGTCATAAGAATTATTGTTTTTGATTTTGTTTATTTTACCTTTAATAAAAAATTTAATCACGCAATTGAAAATTTTAAAAACTGGAATATAATTAGTTTAATTATTTGCATTTTATAAAAGAGAAGACAAAACCTATTTAACTAAATCGTGGTATATAATGTGCGGTACTAGCGTAAGAATTAACTGCCCCAATTTTACATATAGGAGTCGTAAAAGACGACACCCAGTATTTATAAAATTAGTCATTCATATTAAAGCGAAAAGTGACGTAATCGTTTTATTATCAAATATGTATTAGAATGAAAATAAATATCTTCACGCAATTCCCAATACAGGGGTAGACAGAGGTCTAGTCTAGGCAATTAAGTACCTCGACCCAACTTCAATCAATGCTTTCGTGTGAACTTTCTGAAGCATCTATCTTTCTTTCCTCTTCTCTCTCATATCCTTATCATTACTAGAGGCCAAGTAGTCTAACCATGCTTTCTTCTTCTTATTGACTGCTTCTTTCAATGTGTCATTTCACCATACATCACCCTTTTTACAACTACCTCTTTTCACAGATCCAAACCATTCCATCCCTTAGGCTCTGCCATATTTCGTCCACACATTCTTTCCTGACATCGATGCTGTCAAGCATTTCGGCTACCCTTGCTTGATATTTATCCCTAGTGTCTGCTTCCTGAAGCTTCCAGCTTCGGATGCTACCGACCGACTGTGGGTCTGGTATTGCCGTCTTGTGGCGCCAACCCGCGAACAGACCCCTAAATCTAGTAATCACTAGATTGTGATCCGTTCCCAGGTCAACATCTATGAACACTCACGTATCCATCACCTGTTTTCGCAGTCGGTCATCCACCAGGAATAAATCGATCATACTTCTCTCATTCTCTCTTTTTCTAGTATATATATGAATTTTCTTGTGACCAAACATAGTGTTTGTCACAAGAAGACTTTTCCCTGCATACAGCCAGTATAAGCTTGCCAGCATCGTTAACCTTTTTATCACCAAACATTCCAAGTGTCGACTCGCACCCTGGCCGAGCGGTACCAACCCATCCATTCAAATCACCAAATACAACAATTCTTTCGTTTCTTCTAACCAAATCTAGAACTTCTCTTACATTCTCCCAAAACTCCTCCAGCTCAGCTCTGGACGACAAAGCTACCGGCGCATAAACAGCGAAAAGGAATAACTTCGTCAGTCCCAATTTAAAGCGAACCCAGAGAAGTCTTGAAGTCACAGCCTTATATTCAGTAATAACATCGACCAACCGAGATGACAGCAGAACACCTACTCCCTGGCAGGCGCTCTGACTTTCCGGGACTCCGGACCATAGAGCTAACGCCTCGCCAGGGAGCTCTTCAGTACCAATGCCCTACCGTTTGGTCTCCGGCAAACATACGATATCTAATTATCTTTCTTTCATTATTTCGATCAACTCATTCGTATTATGTCGCATGCCTCCTCTAACATCACACGTGCCAACTCTGCACTACGTCCTCCACCTTCCGCCGTGTCGGGCTGTGCGTGACTGGTAGCGGTCCCCATTGCCGCTTTGCGCGCTGCATTACACACCAACGGGGACGTAGCCCTGAAAAGGGCTGGCAAGGGTCGCGAAGTGCACGCTTCTACAATGACCCCCTATATTAAAATATTGAGATGATAATACAATGTCTCAGAACCGTTCTTTGTAGCAAAAGATGGGGGAATATTGGCCATATTCAGCAGAGGACTCTTTTTAAAACGTAAAGAAGAGAGGATAATGTGATTTAGTTATCTAGGTTGTGATTAAATTTTTCGTTCTACGAAATATCTAATGAAAACATACTTGGTGTAACCTTTCCTTCGGAGCAGAGACTTTCATTTCTCTCTAGGGGCAAACATTTGTGCGATAAATATGAATGTTTTTACTTGGCTCACGAATATTTATACAACTATTTATTTTTGTAAGTATATTGAATATCTTTAGATGGTTATATTATATTAGTATAATTTTTTAATTATTTATAAAGTTCAGTTACCGTAACGTAAGACTAAATGTATGTAAACACCAGGAACTGGCAGGAATTTCTCGAAAGACTTCGTTTACTTTCTTTCTTGTCTTCGCTGAAAACACTATTATATTTGAGTACTATCTTTTGTTTTTAGTTTTGCATATGTGATTTTTCTCAGTGTTTAATATTGCGGCGTAAAAATTATACAACTCCCTCTCTCTTCCCGTGAGTAAGAGACCACTAAGAGAAAAGCGTTAAATACAATAGGTACAGACGTTATCTCGTTAACCATCTCGAAAAATACTAGAAATAAATTCAGAAGGTCGGTGACGGGCAGCAGCATCTAAGATGCAAGGTATCTGTTAAAATAATCCGAAAGCTAAGCGTTTTATTATGGAAAACCCTTCTTTACGAGAGCGGCATATATCCTAAGATGAATTTTTACGGACTTCTGTGTATAAATGTTAATCTATTGTAGAATTTTATGAAAATTATAATATAGTCACAAAGTCTTCGCGTTCGCAGTAGAAAATTGTAACAACAATTGCCTATAATATGCGGCATAATTTGATTTGATTGTCCGTTAAATTAAATGTATAATCTAAATGCTTTATACCTCGAAGCAAAATGAACAGCCTCCTGTCGCCCTTTCAACAGCAGCAACTGTCAACTGTGAAGCCTTTGTACTGTTATTTCTCTCTGCCAAATTGTGTACGTTAATTATGCTCAGTGGCAATGTAAACATGATTCAGTAAATAAGTGAAAATAACCTACGTCTTTTGTATTTCACGAATTTCCCAATACTGTGATTTCAGCTCCAAACAGTTCATTCTTTTCAATCCTGAGATTGTTAAGGACTGTGAATGGTATTAAGCCTATCGCATCTTAGTGCTCAATTCAACGAAATAAATCGTACAACAGTACGAGCCTTCCGTCAACCTACTACATGGCTATCCTGCTAAATTAAACATTATTTTATATTAATTAGGTAAGAATGTACTGTATTTTAATAAAATTATCTATTTAATTTTATTAAAATACTTTAAAGTAAAGTATTTGTCACGATAGCCGAGTGGTTAGGTGATCGGAATTACGAGTCAATAGACCCGAGTTCGATCCCCAGGTGGCAGGCTCGTACCAATGGGTTTTTCAAAAACTTATGTACGAATTACGTCGTTGGCTTGGACATAAAGACGGCGACGGGCTCACCACTTGTCACGTTGTTCCGAAAATATATTCAGTGGAAAGTGAGTCAAAGGGACTTAATTGTCTACACTAGACCTCTGTCTACCCCTGTATTGGGAATTGCGTGAAGATATGATATGATATGATGAATTTACTTTATATTTATGATATTCGATAACATTATGTTTTACAAGTGGTGAGCCTAGTGACGGTCTTAGTGTCCAATATGCATAAATAAATAAAAGAAAAAGCACGTCTTTTATACAAACATATATATTTATCACGCATATATTTGTCCATAGCAGGATTCGAACCAGTAATGCTTAGCGGCGAAGGAAGCGACGTTACCATGTAGACTATCGGGTCGTTTTATTTAAAATCAATATTTTCTATTTTTCGATCTATAAACAAATAAACGATAAATCTGCGCTCATATTTATGCAGGAATATGAATTCGAAGTACGACCAGAAGGTTCATCAAAACTTTCTTAACTGGATGGATTCAATTAACTAACTTGCTCTCAGACACCAAGTTTCTGCAGGCAGTAATGGGCTTGTCAACACTTCCGAATAATTTCATGTGCCTACACAAGAATAGTTCTTTTACAAAGATAAGATTTACAAAAATAATGGAATTACTTTAACTCTACTTATTAGAATGTGTTTCTTATAGGAAAAAAAGGGATGTCATTTTTTTAGTTAAGCTTCGCCTAGATAGTTCGCTCCCTTTATTACCAAAGCCTATTTGGGACAACGTGACAAGTGTTGAACCTATTACCGTGTACAAGCCAACGTACATAGGTCCTTGTCTCAAGAACAACATTCATATTCAACACAAATGATTGCCTCTAGTTGCATTTAAAGCGCAACCCTTATCTTCGAAGGCAGGATCACAACCAAGCTATCGAATCGTCGAGGCTTAAGAAAATAACCTTTTTCGTGTCATAATACGATAAAATAATAATTATTTTTCGAAAATGGTATTATTTATTAATTTTTTTTTATTTATTTACACTTTATTGCAAACCTCACAAAGAAAGTTATACAAAGGGCGGACTTAATGCCATTAGGCATTCTCTGCCAGTCAACCCGAGGCGTGGAGAAATATTGTTAAGGTGCTTTAAACTGGGTTACAGAAAAAGAAAATCAATATAGGACCTAACGAAAATAAAGATGCAATATAAAATACTAATACAAATAATAAATATAATATATATACATATACATACATACATATATATATATATATATACATATACATACATACACATATATACATAAATATACATATACATACATACATATATATATATACATATATATAAAACTTAAAAAACATTATTATGACTGTAATGACCAATCACTAATTCTAACTGACAGTTAAAATGTGTTCACGTACAAGTCTTTTAAATATCGACTTATTGGTAACTTTTCTGATGTCTTCGGGCAAAGAATTCCAGAGCAGTGTAGCCTGAATGGTAAAGGAGTGACCAACAAAATTGGTAAAGTGTTGCGGGATACTCATCTTGTAATTAGATGAAGACCGCAGGCACCGATCATGAATTGAGCATTGAAACTGAAATTTATCCTTAAGATACGAAGGTAAGTAGTATCATTTATGATTGAGAAAAGAACAAGCAGAATTCTGGAGTTTCGCCTTTGTTGAATAGTAAGCCATTTAAGACGAGAACGGTATTGTGAAATATGGTCATACTTGCGAAGGTTGAAAATATATCTTATATAATTATTAACAAGGCGCTCTAGCTTGTTTAAAAGATCTTTGTTCAAATCACAGTAGCACACATCTGCATAATCAATGATTGGTAAAATGAGCGTCTGGACAAGCATAAGCTTAGTTTCCCATGGAAGAAGATTTTTGAGGCGATAGAGCACTCGTAGCGTGGCGGTTACTTTACGGCTAACTTCAGTTATGTGTTTTCCCCAGTTCAAGGTCTTATCGATATGTAGCCCAAGATTTTTAACAAAGCCCGAAAATGGAATCACTGCAGCGTTATAACGTATAAAGGGTAGGTTTCCAACATCGACTTTAGCTAGCATTTTAGTACTACCAACCAGCAAAGATTGGCATTTTGTTGCATTCACAGATACTCCAAAGCGTAAGGACCAGTCTGATACTGCATTCAGACAGTCATTTAATTTATTAATTGCATCGTGGAGTTCTTCAATATCAGACTGTACATAAATCTGCAGGTCGTCTGCATACAGATGGTACGAACAATTAATATTAGAAGTGATAAAATTTATAAAAATTGAGAAGATAATGGGAGAAAGTATACCGCCTTGCGGAACGCCACAACCTAGTCCCGGCCATTGAGAGGTCTTTTGTCCCGTATAGACCGATTGCTGACGTCCGCGAAGATAAGAAGAGAACCACTCCAATACCGTGGAAGCGAATTTAAAGTTAGAAAAAATTGCAAGAAGGATATCATGGTCGACTGTGTTAAAAGCATTCGAAAAGTCCACAAGCACCATAACTGTAACTTTCTTCTTCTCTATACCCTCACGAATATCATCAGAGATTTTAAGTAGTGCAGTTGTGGTGCTGTGGCCAGGACGAAACCCAGACTGAAAATTACTCAGTAGGTTATGTTCATATACAAATTTGGAAATTTGCTTATGTACACAGGCTTCCAAAATTTTAGAAAGAAATGGCAATATTGAAATAGGACGGAAATGATGAGGAAGTGTAGGATTAGGTACTTTGGGGAGAGGGCGCACGAAAGCCTTTCTCCAAAGAGAGAGATATTGTCCAGAGTCTAGGGAGAAATTATTAATGTGAGTGATAGCAGGAAGTATAAATTCAAGAATGTTGGCTATCATAACCCTACTAACCTCATCGCATCCCACGGCCCTAGATTTTATTGCCAGTACTGCCTTACGTACCTCATACTGATTCACGGGAGAGAAATTAAAGACAGGGATGTGTGGAGACTGCATTGAAGCAATGTATGCTATGGTTTGTGCCCGGATGGTAGGGTCCATTGCAGTAGTAGCAGTAAAGTATAGATTCAAATCATCGTGGGAAAGAGAAGGACCATACTTCATGATAGGTGATTTACCTACGCCCATCGAATTGAGAAATTTCCACACATCAGCTGGTGAAGAGTTAGTTATATTGTTTAGGAAGTATCGGCGTTTAGCAGTTCGTACCATCTGGTTACACCTGTTCCTAGCCATTTTAAAAGACAACCAGTTTTCTTCAATACAAGACCTCTTGAATCGCAAGAAAGTTCGGTTTCGCCTGTCCATTGCCCTCCGCACATCGTCAGTCATCCAGGGAGCTGGCAAACGTTTAACTCTGACCTTATCGACTGGGGCATGGGCATCATACAGACTAATTATCGTGCTATTTAGGGCATGTACCTTTTCATCGACCGTGGAAGCAGCCGCCAGCGAGGCAAAATTGATTTGAGACGTATCACTGTGCAAATTATCCAAGTTTAAAGTAAAGTAAACTTACGGAACTTAGTAAAGTTACGGAAGTGTAAAAATGAAGTACCACGTTTAGGCGGTCTAAGCTTATACGAAGCATAAATAAGGTCATGTCGGGAGAATCCTGGGGCTGGAAGCTGACCATGTGCAACCACATGATCAGAAGAACTAGTAATAATGAGATCTAAAAGAGAGTCTTCAGTGTCGAAATTATGATGGGTAGCCCTTAAAGGTAAAATTCCAAGATTGACGGACTCTAAGATCGAGTGAAGTTTTTGTGTACGAGAAGAATTATTCAGAATATCAGTGTTGAAATCCCCATGATTATGCAGTGTGTATACTTAGAACCTATGTTTTCGAGAGCCATTTCCAAATTGGCGAAGTAATCAGTAGAAGGAGGACAATTCACTACTCCGAGAGCTATCCTTGTGCCCTTCACATCAAGTTCCACAAATAAGTGTTCATCGGAGGCAGAGTATGGAGACGTTGATAATATTTTATATGGTAAAGAGCTATGAAGATAAATAGCAACTCCACCACCACCTTTATTTGTACGATCATTTCTTATAAGAACGAAACCAGGTATTGGATACATGGTTGACTGTAAACACGGCTTCAACCAACTCTCAGAAATTAAAATAGCGTGTAAGTTTGTATTAGCAAATGAAGTTTCGAGTTCTGCATAATGACTTGGTATACTCTGTGCATTTATGTGACAAATATTCAACAGTTTACTGGCTGAAGGGAACACATTATTTAAAAGACCATTTAAAGAAGAAACGTTGTCATTTAACTGGTCATCGCAAGAAACAAAAGACAAGTCTGAGTCATAGGAATAAAAGGAATTATCATCAGTCATAATGGAATAAGATATATATTAATGTAATTATGTAAAATAAAAATATAAATAATAATAAAAATAAAAATATAAATGTAAAATAAAAATACAAATACTTTAAAAGAATATATGTAAAACTTAGAGTAAACTACAAACATACAAAATGGTATAGAAGGATAGCAAACAATCATAATACACCAACCCTCAAGTTGACTGTTTACATTAAAATAAACCAAACTGAAAAAAAATAAACACTACACAATTATGAACATGTAGGAAATAAAAAAAAAAGAAAACAAAAACGAAAACAATATCGAAACAGAACTACAAATATATGTCCAAAATATACACGAAGCATCAATTAACTAAACATAATAACGAAACACTGTTGAAAAATATCCAAAATAATAGAAAGCGAATTTAATACGACGAGGTTAAGTACTACGCAGTGTATATAGTCGTCTCAATGAAGTAAAGAAAATCTGCCACTGTTATTATCTGTGACCATAGAGTAATACACGTATAACCTGGCATTGACATTGTGATTTTGACATTGTTACTGTCATTTACTTTATTAAACTGACATTGATGTTATAATTAGATTTTGATAAATATTACAAATAAAATACAGTAATGGCCTAAAAACAAATAAATAAAGTTATAAGACCAAGTATTCAAAGGTGTGAAAGTCTACAACAAAACTGAATAAAAAATAAAGTGCATATGTTAAAACACAAAGAATGTCAATATTATGTTCTAATTACTTCACCTTGATTATTAACGGAGTGAAGAGACAATCGCTTGGAAGCGAAACGCCTTGCTCTTTTGATGTCATCACTCTGCTTCTGATTTGTTCTAGCAGGATTATTAGTTCGCGCTATTTCTTGCTGACAAGTAGAATTGGATGGGCTTTGCTGCGAATGAGAGACCTTCTTGCTCACTGAAACACTGTCTTCATGACGAGGACTATTGCCAGCCCTGTTAGACGACGGTGCAGAAGCAAACTTGACCTTCAGAGCTTCCAACTCATCTTCAGAGGAGATCTTCTTTCGACCTTCAGGAAGCTTAATATGAGTAATCCCATCATGACTCCAAACATTTTTAACCCCAAAATACTTACGGGCATTTTTGTGAACTGCTTGTCGTGTTTTCGTCAAAAATTCACAGATTGAGACAGTGGATCCTTTCAACTTGGATTTTGCCTTCCAAACCTCTGCTTTATTGTGATGGCCATGAAAATAGGCAAGAACAGGCCTAACTTTATCGCTCTGTCTCGCACCAAGTCTATGGCACTGTTTGAGAGAAGAGTCGGCAATATGTGGAAGACCCATCTTACCACGAATCAGTTGGAGTACCTCATTCTTTGTATTTAACTCTGGAGATTTAAGGATTCCATGAAAAAGGAGTGCTTTCCGTCGATGCCTCATGTTGATCTCATCAATATTTTTCGAACAGTCTAATATTTGCTGACGTAGAAGACTAAGCATTGAAGTTACAAGATCCTTGAAAACGCAGAACTCTTCACGTAACTGTACATGTGTTGTGTTTTGTGGAGTGGATGCTGCATTCAAACGTCTTTCGAATTCCGCCATTTTTATAAATAAACTTCCTTCCAGTTCTTGCTGTATATTTTCCACATCAGAAATATTTGCCATTTTTATGTTATATACAAAAATGTAGTGCTATGATGGTTTATGGAGGGAGGGTGTACTATGTAAGTGCTTATAACTTTCTTATATACATGTGATATTATAACAAAATATCCAGATACTATTACTTATTATAGCAAAAATAAATTATCTTGAAAAACTGTTAAGATTTATTTAAAACATTAATTAAATTACGAGAGCTCCAAAACAGCTGTTTTTGGTTTCGCACCTACCCTCGAAATGTGGTATAAATCATTACAGTGGTATACATCACTGCAATGATGTATACCACTGTAAATGTTATGTTATTACATAACATTTACAGTGGTATACATCATTGCAGTGGTAGATCCACGCATCAGCTTTTGTTGTTGCATGCATGGGCCGGCTCGACCGGGGAAGTACCTCGACCTCACAGAATACCGGCGTGAAGTAGAAGTCTAACAAACTTCTGTGTTTCGCCTGTTGAGTGCAGGTAACCGGAGGTCCACACAACCCCCTCCCCCAATTCTGGGGGGGGGGATACTCTAAGGCTTGCAACGCATCTGCTATGCCTCTGGAATTGCGGGTGTTCATGGGTGGCGGTTACCACTGACCATCACCTGACAGGTTGTGTGCCCGTCGCCGTCTTTGTGTCCAAGCCAATGATATAAATGGTAAATAAGTTATTTAAACGAATTGCACGAGCCTTGGAGTTCGAACTCGGGTCTCTTGACGTGAATTCCGATTACCCAACCACTCGAATATCGTGACTTGTGATCTTTGAAATTATGTATTTGATTTGTGTGTCTACAGTTTGTAAGCATATTAGAGATCGCCATAATCATTAAACTGATGCTGATACTGATTTGTTAGACCACAATTGCTAGCAACACCGAATCCTGTCAAGAATGCTATTAAAATAGCATAAAGGAAATATCTTATTCTAACTTGTAACCTTGTAGGTGGCCATGCCTTCGAATCTAAGAGTTGCGGGTTCGAATCTCGCTAGGAACAAAAATGCTTCTATTCGAGTCATATATGATTATAAAAGCTTATATAAATATTTACGTATAAACAATAACTAGGATACTAAGAGGCAAATGATGAATTACTAATGAAATATTAAAAAACCTGAAAGTGCGACTTAAAGTATTTAATAAAGCAATAATAAATCCAATGCTGAATGTTAATGTTAATTAAATAGCTTTCTGTCGTAATCATAAATATACCTACCGTCAACAAGGCAACACTACGGATGTTTTGGATGTAGATTTAAAAATAGCAGCTCTTGAATGCCACCACCTGGGCAAAGGTTCAAAACCAAATATTTTTTTTGATAAATAACAAAGTAGGGAAATGTCAGTCACACTGTACTTGCTACTGCGGTTTGGCGGGATAGGAATATTTACGTTTCACTATATTTTTATTTTTATTCCTTTGTTTCCCGAACCTGGTTCACTGGTGTATAAAGCATGCACTTTGACTACAAGACTACTACGGCTTGTCAAAATGTACTACCAACTTTCAAAATAGTCGAAGATATACTATTTTCTGAAGTTATAAAAAGGAAAGTCTGTAAATAAACATTCATGCGAATGAAACGGTTACACTAAAACCTTTTACTAACCGACCCGTAAAAAGTTAGAAAGCTCTTTTCACTTATTACAGTTACATTTACAAGAGATCATCCATTTGTGTCACCTTAAAAACGTTAAATTTTATTAATGGTGCACATTTTTTTGTTGATTCATAATAGATAGCTAAATAAAGACAGTAGATGAGATTTCTTCGCTATATGGACATAACGTACACAAAAATTTATGTTGGCAAATATTTTAAAAGAATGTGTGACATATTAACTGGAAATTTTTAACTATATTTTAATTATCTTTTGAACAAATGCGTGATCGCTTAAGTTAAAAAGATTATGGATTATTTAAATGTGATTAGAGTAACGAATCCGGCCAAGTGGTTCGATGATTGAAATTCGAGTCGAGAGACTAGAGTTTGACTCCCAATAAAACTTATGTAAGATTTATTTCGTTGGCTTGGACGCAAAGATGGCTAAGAACTCACCAGCTGTCACGTTGTCCCGAAACATATCATCGGTGGAAGGAGGGACAAAATGACTTAATTGTCGAGACCTCTGTTTACCCCTGTGTTGAGAATGGCGTAAAGTTTATTAAAATGAGAATTTAAAAAACTCATTTCAAAAGACACTTTAATGTCGCAATTACAAGGTCTACTAAGTCGAGGTCTCATAGTTCTGAGTGTGTGATAAAATCATAAGACGTCGGTAATCACTCACAGTCAAGTAAGTCCTTTGTCACCTTTTCCTATAGACATGGCAGGAGAGAATTTATTTATAAAGAAAGGTTGCTTAGGACGGTCATGCCTAGTCGCACCTATACAGCATAGGTGCTTTTGCATTTGTATGAAATTGACAAAATTTGTCTTTGCTGACGCGACAGAAGAATTTTAAAAAATCTTTTAAAAACATTTTGTAAGTTAAAACAAAAAAAAAATATCTTCACGCAATTCCCAATACGGGGGTAGACAGAGGTCTAGTCTAGACAATTAAGTCCCTTTGACCCACCTTCCGCCGAAGATATTTTCAGGACAACGTGACAGGTGGTGAGCCCGTCGCCGTCTTTATGTCCAAGCAATCGATGTAATTCGTACATAAGTCTTTGAAAAACTCATTAGTACTGCCACCTGGGGATCGAAATCGGGTCTCTTGACTCGAAATTCCGACTACGCAACCACTCGGCTATCGTGACTTTAGTTTTATAAGTGACTTAATATTTAAGTCACTTATAAAACTTAAGTCACGATATATATTTTTATTTTTTTTATTAACTTATTTCATAAGTTAATAAAAAAAATAGAAACATTTCATTAGTGCATTCAGTGTTTTTTAAAACAAATACTGGTATTTCCTTAACCGAATCTAAGTTCTATGTCAAAAAATTTCTTCTCTCTATCACATGTATGCAGACGATCTCCAAATTTACACACAGTCAACTCTTGAAGAATTGCCTGCCGCTGTTACTGCCATTAATGATGACCTAACAGCCGTAAGTGATTGGAGTAAGTGCAATGGTCTCAAGGTTAATCCACTGAAATCTAAGGCTAATATTATTGGTAGTGCTGGCATGATTTCAAGAGTTGACTGAAATAAACTTCCTTTGGTGCCGATAAATGGCGTTGTGATACCTAATAGTACCACCGTAAAAAATCTTGGCATTCACTTAGGTAGTACCTTTTCGTGGACACAACAACTAAATGAAGTAAGTAGAAAGACATTCGCTGCTATGGGCTCCTTGCGCCGATTACGTTCTTTTCTTCCCATACCTACTAAAATTAAGTTAGCACAATCCTTACTCCTGCGCATTCTTGATTATGCTGACACAAGCTATCTTGACTTAACTGAGGACCAACTAAACAAACTTGAGCGAATTTAAAATCTTGCTATTAGATTCATATTTGGCTTGCGCAAATATGACCATATCTTCGAATTTCAATCAAAGCTCAAGTGGTTACCAATTCGTCTTCGCCGGAATCTGCAAACAGTTTCTCTTCTGTACTGTGTTTTGTTTAATCCAATGACACCGAGTTATTTGAAGGAGAACTTCAAATTCCTCGGACATAATAGACCAGAAAGAGGCCGAGGAATTTATTCTTTCACCGCATATTTATCAAACCAAACACTTTAAAAATTATTTTACCGTCAAAGCTATCTTCTTGTGGAATGAGCTTCCTCCGCATATCCACCGAGCAACTTCTATAGACAAATTTAAGACTCAAGTCAAAAATCACTACTTGTCACTATGCAATCACTAGGCATTACTTGTATTTGTTTTATGTATATATTTTGTGTATTTATATATTCCTGTACTTATGTGTATCCTTAGCCCATAAGGTTCTCTGGAAGAGATCGCTCTTAAGCGATAAGATCGCCTTATTGTACTTTCTGTAATCTGTATTTATTTCTTAAGTTTAAGTGGTGGACAATAAAGAATATATAATAGTAATAATAATAATATGTGAATTCATAATATAAAGAAATTCAAAGTAAGCGTAATTTGATTAAACTCGTAAAAGAAAGTCTTGTAAAAGAAAATGAAAGTTTATTGTAATATGAAAATTACCAATTTAAAGAACATTGTATATATATATATATATATATATATATATATATATATATATATATATATATATATATATATATATATATATATATATATATATATACTTGTTGCATTGCGTTTAACATCATATCAAATTAAATCCTATCTATATACGTACATACATATACGACATCAAAAGGCCAAGTAATTAGCCTAATGAGTTTCCATTAGTTTTTCTTTGGGTAAATGTTAATTTTACAATACTGTTTTATTTTATAAAAAAAAAATAAGTAGAATGAACATGAACATTGTAACATTTTATGGAAAGTGAATTCTCGTGGGAATTTTCAAAGAATACAACGCAATGACATACTAAACTTTAGCTATATGTTAGAAACATAATGTTTGCTTTCTATTGGCAATCTTTTCTGCTGAAGCCGCTACAACTCTGCCAAATCAAACCATATTTTGCCGGATAGTGTGTAGTTTTTAGTAAAAAAAGACAATAGTGCTTTCTCTGTGTGAGTTAAAAGACAGGGTTCAGCGAAAAGTATGCGCCTTGCCATACATGACAAAGTGATGGTACCGACTTTGTAACTTGGTTTGGCGTATATACCTAGTCAGGTCATAAATTCTGTCACATGTTTAACCTAAAATAATTAAAACATTTTCATTCATTGTGTAACTATTTATATACTAAAATGAACTTAACAAAACATAGATTCTTATGACACTAAAGTTTATTCAAAATGACCTCCATGATTTTGAATACAGGCCTTCTATCTGTGCAGCCAGTCGTCTATCGCAGCACGAACGAGGTCCAGAAAAGTTTTTACTGTGTGAAAATACTTATGACCTGACTGTGTATATATAGCGAAACCTGGATATGTTAGATAAAACATAAGAGCAAACCAAATGCAATGAAAATGCTATCTCTTTTTGAAATTCGCGGCACTACTCGTCCACAGAGGTCGTCAGTTTTGTATTCGGTCGGGACGAATACAAAACTAATGACCTCTGTGGACGAGTGGCGTAAACACTGGTTTTCAAGGTGTCACCATCTCGAGGTCCCGGATTCGGTTCCCGGTCGGGTCAATGTAAAAAAACACTTTTTCTACATTTTCTCGGGTCTTGGTGTTTGTGGTGCCTTCGTTGTTTCCGATTCCCATACCTCAAGTGCTTTAGCATCATACATTGGGATCGGAGAAATGTATATGATGTTGTCCCTATCTATGTCTATATATGTATGTATTCATTGCTTTAAAAAAAAAAACGCTTTAGCATTTTACATTGGGATCGGAGAAATGCATGTGATATTGTCCCTACCTATGTCTATATATGTTACTCATTTATTTACCTGTGTTAGTCATTTATTAAAAAAAAACGAAGAGATACACAATATTACTGGTTTGAAAGCATTTAAAAAAGTTCTATATTTCATAAAATAAGGAAGGACTACCACTAAGCTCCTTTCAAAATACATTTTCCCGAGTTAACATTGTGTTAAAGCGACTAGAATTGTTGATCTCATGGAATTGGAAACAAGATAAGTGACAAGTTTTTTCTAACTTTATTCACGGGTCGGTTGGTAAAAGGTTTTTGTAAGTGCCCTTTATAGTAGACTACTTTGATTTAAATTCAAATAACTATATGCAGTTATGTTTATATACTTTACAGTAAATTTATATGGATTGTACTATGTAACGTTTACACTTTTATACGTTTTCATATGTTGCTGTATTTAAGTAGGTATTGTCATCTAGTGCTCACCGGCACTAGATGACAATGGTTTGAATGTGTGTTGAATGTGTGTGTGATGACAATAGAAAAAGTTTTTAAAAGTGTTGAATTTATATTTTTTTAGTCACGGTTGGGTGATCAGAATTCGTATTAGAAGAAAATAGTTAAATCATCTGCAGAGGGACTTGTAACAATAGGCTATCTTCTAAACTCTAATTATAATTTGTTTTAGATACTAAGACAGGAATAGGCTCAACACCTGTTACGTTGTCCCAAAAATAAGCTTCAGTGAAAAGTATAAATATTTTATAATAAATTATTTTGTAAACAAATGTGCTTAGAGATGACTCTGTATGTAAATAAATAAAAATAACTACCATGACATACCACGAAAGTAAAGAAATGGGTACCCTGACTCCGTACCCATATCTTTACATACCTCTTCGCTCCTTTCAAATTCGTCATTTACTTCATACACGTATGTCTAAGTATCTGAGTTTGTAGATACAGTACTCTAATCTGAATTGATTACATTGTTAGAGTAGGATCCGCGAAACCAAAGTACAAATTTACATATATACATGATTATTTTGTTTCTTAAAGTTTTTTTTTTTCTTCAAAGAGGTTTTGCTTGAACATATTTAAATAAATTGAAAACAATTTCGATGACATCTCTCTTCAAATATACAGTGAACAGTGACTTATACAATTTACTTTCACTGCATGGTTGATGCAGAAATCGTTACTCGACGTAGGAGGATTGCATTGTAAATAATCTGTGACTGAGTTTTTCAAGCGATGTTAAGTATAAATAAATATCTTAACGCATATTTCTAATGCTTGGATAGACAGAGATCTAAATAGTTAAGTCCTTTCGCAGAAGCTAAACTGGGATAACATGACTGGTGTTGATTTATCGCCATCTTAGTGGTCAAAACAAGGGAACCAAATATTTACATAGACATTTATTTCAATAGATAAATATTTCTATATATAAACACATAAAGATCCATGACTAGTCACACTATTTCTAACACAGGGGTAGACAGATGTCTAGACAATTAAGTCCTTTCGCCTCACTTTTCACCGAAGATTGGGACTTCCGTCGCCGTCTTTATGTCAAAGCCAAAGATATAAAGTTATCTGAAATATTATTGAGTAAAGAATAAATCATTATTTCCAAATTATGATACTGTTATAATATCATTGTAAATTTGGTGTACCTAAAAATGTAAATACATTTAATCTTTTTATACAATCGAAACTGTGTGTACGTCAATTGTTCTGATCACTTACCATCACGTGATGGTTTGCCTCCCTTTTCAATAAAAAATGGAATGGCAACTGTTGTTATAAGAGTTAAATAAGAAAAAAAAATTATATCGTTTTTTAAATTTAAGTTCCAATAGTCTAGTTGGGTCAACCACATTGAAATTGGCCTTTGAAGCCAAAAGTAGCGGGTTCTAATCGCGCTGGAGGCAAATAGTTATGAGATGAATGTCATTGTTTGTACTCGTGTCATTAATGCTTATATGTATAAATAGATATTTATTTTTTATTATTTGTGTAGCAACGTAATTGTATTTTTTATGTATTTTTATTATTTGTGTAGCAACGTTATTGTATTGTACCGTTGGCTGGAACACTAAGACGCCGATAAGCTAACCACCATTTGTCAAGTTTTCCCAAATATGCTTGTCTGAGAGGGGGTAGAGGGATGAGAGCAAAAGGACGTAACGTAAACCTGTCTATTTACCCTAGTACAGGCAAATTGTGTGAATGTATAGTTATATAATACTACTAAGCATGTTACTAACGTTAGTGATTTCACCTACGTTTTGCACCTAATTGGTAGAAATTAAACAACAGTTCACAACACAAGTGGAAATTGTGCCAATGTATTTCTTACTTGTTTTAATGTTTACAAATTAATGTTGTCCATAAAGCCGTTAACATGCGTGTCCGTAATCATAAGAACCGTTAGCCGTTACAGAACAGAGAACCTCATGTTACAACCACATCGGCCGGAATGTATTAGTGTATTAGCCTAAAATGTCGAATGCTCGCAACATAAAGCTTACCCACTAACTGCACGTGAAGAAACAAAACGTGCAAAAACTAGCGTTATAGTTTAAAAAGCTTTGCTGGCTTAGTACATAGAAAAAACAATGTAAATCTGCGAGCCAGTATGTTCCAGTAGACAGCCTGCGACTTATAAAAACTGATGATATCTTCAAGTCGTAGACACACAGTAACGTAAAATATAGTATTTCGCCAATTTATATACTTGTGTGTAATGTTTATATCAGTACGATTAATATTATTTGATATAACAAGGCAGTTGCCAAACGTACGTTGTAATTATCTAAGTAGTATTAACTACAGCGTTCTCACCTGAGGCGTACCTGAGGTTAACATTGAATTAATTGTTTCCACTCATTGTTACGAGCCTGCCTGTTTGAGCTGTTTGGTCTTAAGATGAACATGGACAAAATGAAGATCATGTTTAATGTCCATGTCAGACCAATGTCGGTTGTGGTTGGGAACGCTACGCTCGAAGTTGTCGACGAATATCTATGCCTGGATAACTTATCGTACTGGGTAGGTCTAACTTCGACCCAGAGGTCAATCGACGAATCCAACTCGGCTGGGCAGCGTTCAGGAAACTACGCCACATCTTCTCGTCGAGTATAACTCAAAGTTGGATTTGTGGATGCAGATGGCATATGACCATTCTATGTGGCAACATTTGGAGGAATCCTACGTTCACCAGTGGACTTCTGATAGAATGTTACGATGATGATGATCATAAATTATTTCATCATCATCATCAGTATCATATTCATCATACAATTTTTTCCCACAAGTGGGATTCGAGCTCATAACCCTTTGTTTATATATCATAAGGCTTGGTCATTGCCAAATATTATCATGCCATGTTTACATTCAAATATACATAATAACATACTCTCGAAAAACATTGCTGGGTAGCCGTGAAACAGCCTGATAAAGAGGTAGAAGTTACTGAGCGTGAGAGTTCTTACATTGGAATCGGTGCAATGTATGTGCTATTATCCCCATCTTTATATTTATTTATTTATTTGATAATGTACCACTTAAAGTGGAAAAGAGAAAACTGTGACACTTTGAAATAGATTTTATTTTAAATCACAAAAAATGAATATACATTGATTTAGAAAATAAATATGTACCATATCTCGTAGTTGAGTACAGTATTAGAGACAAACTTTTAAATTTTTTTTTATGTTTCTTTCCCAATTTGATATTACTTATATCAAGTATTGCTCATGCTTGCATGCGACCAAGTAATTTGAATTTTCATATAAATTCAAGTTATGGCTTTCGAGCGTGCAATAAGATTTGAATGAAACTTAAATATTATGTAAATTTGTGCTTTTGCGTAACGAACGAATATAATTAAGACACATTAAATTAAATGTATACAAAATTCGCTACCCACGTCAGTTTTGATGGGATACAATTTTGATGGGATTTTGTTTAAAAATTTATAACTCGTTTCGTTTTTATGTCGAGAAATTTAAACAAGTAATGAAAACAAACTCTTCGGCGACTTAGCTATGTAACAATTGTTCTGTTCCGACTAGAAAGGCATAGTGGGCCAGTGTAATCACAGACTATGAGATTTCTACCTTAGTCATTAGGGGTGAAATTGCAGCAGAAACCTTCATTTCAAATGGCTTATACAGCTTATACAGGCTTATTTTATAGGCACACAGGCTATCGCCAACCCTGTTTCTTCTGCATATCAATGATTTGTTACAAATTAGTAACATCCATTGCTATGCAGATGACAGCTCTGGTGATGCCCTATATACCGGCCGTGTAAATATTTCTCGGGAACACGTCGACGAGTACCGAAACAAACTTGTATCTGAAGTCGAGATTTTGTTTAACAAAATCTCGGACTGGGGCCGACTAAATTTAGTCCACTTCAACCTTAAAAATACACAAGTTTGCGGGTTTACCGCTAAAAAGAAACCCTTCGTCGTATCACCTCGTTTTGAGAGCACTCCCCTAGTTGCCTCAGCCAGCATCAGAATCCTTGGCGTCGACATATCGAGCAACGTTCAGTTTCGCGGTCATTTGGAAGGGAAGGCCAAATTGGCCTCTAAAAAGCTTGGCGTGTTCAGTAAAGCACGACATTACTTCATGCCGGCCCACCGCTTGAAACTTTATAAGGCGCAGGTTCGGCCGCACACGGAGTACTGTTCTCATCTCTGGGTGTGGGCACCCCAGTGTCAGCTCCTTCTATTTGACCGTATCCAAAGAAGAGGGGCTCGAATCGTTGACAACCATACTCTATCCGATCGGCTAGATTCCTTGGCTTTGCGAAGAGATGTTGCATCTCTTTGCATTTTCTATAAGATCTACTACGGGGAGTGCTCCGAGGAATTGTTTGGATTAATCCCAGCTGCTGAATTTTACCATCGTACCTTACGGCATAACCAAAAATTTCATCAACACCACCTTGATGCTTGGCATTCCACCATAGTGCGTTTCTCGCGGAATATTCTGCCACGCACTTGCACTTTGTGGAATGAGCTGCCGTCAGCGGTTTTTCCGGACCTATACGACTTACAGACTTTCAAGAAAAGAGCCTTTCTCGAAGACCGGCAACATATCCGCTATTCCTCCGGTATTGCAGATGTTCATGGGTGGTCGTAATCACTTACCATCACGTGTGACACCTGCTCGTTTGCCTCCCTCTTCTATAAAAATAAATGGTTTACAGTTTGTATGAGCTACAGTTCATCATTTACCAACAGGTGAATTGTTAGCTCATTTACCCCATACTCCTATAAAAAAACTAAGTTTATAACCTTTCACAGCAATTTGATATTTGATATCAGTGATTTAAATATCAGTCGTAATGTCATATGTCAGAGGTTTCAATTTCAAACTACGATAAACTGTAAATCAAATAAATCAAATAAAAATCTCAAAAATAATTAAAAATGAATATTATGAGATCAATTTAAATAAATGTAAACTCAAAGAACTTAAAGCACCACTTAAAGAAAGTCACAAATTCAGTCTTTGTTATAATAATTTTTAAAGTCAGCTTCAAGCATCATTTAAAAGAAAAAGTTCAATTACTTTTTAACTTTACTAACGACTTTTTAACAAATTTCCACTTAAATCAAATACAGAAAAAAAGATCAGGATTGGATTGACGCACTTTATTATTGTCTATATATAATAATCTAGATATTTCATTTCTATTTATTTTTTGCTAGACGAAATAACAGTATCAAGACGACTTTTTTGTTCTATGGAAATCGTAAATTATAATAAAACCTTTTAAGATTTGTGGTAGAAGCCTTATTTTTGTAGAATATTTAATAGTATTTGTCAAAATAAAAGTTTCTACAAAAAAAAATAATAAAAAATATCTAGTAGAACAATATGACAGCCCGGTAAGCCCGTCGTCGTCTTTATGTCCGTCTATATGAATCGCCTGTTACCTGAGGATCGAACTCGTGTCTGGACTCGAATTACCCAACCACTCGGTTATCATGACTCAAAAATTATGCCACAAATTTAACGAAATCAATTACTATTATTTTTATAGAATAATACAATAAAAGCAAAGTATTTCAACAAAACCGAACCATTGTGTATGTAAGTGAAATCGTTGGCATGCTGCCTACGATTGAAACTTGATAGTATTTCCTGTACTAGTATAGGAATACTGTGGCGTTAAATCCTCATTTCAACAGCATTTTATGATCGCCCGCATTTTCTCTATATAGAAACTTTTTTATTATTATTATTTGGTACAACGTGACAGGTTGTGAGCCTATCGCCGTCTTAGTGTCCAGACGAACGAGGTGCAATTTGCATACATAGATATTTAATAAAATAGAAGAATATACATATATACTCAACTGTTTTACCCAGGAGTGCTTGAAGCCGCAACAAGCATCGTTGATACTACCTAGGCTATCAGGTCGTCAACATATTTTTAAATGTTTAGCAAATTTTACACTAGATCATCATAATCATAAGAGCCTATGAGTAGTCCACTGCTGAACATAGGCCTTCTCAAAAGATTGCACCATTCTCACCATTCTCAATACTGGAATAGACAATAGTGTAAAGTTAGGATTTCAGTTTTTTCTTGCAAAGAGAGAGTTTCTTTTCATAACAACTTTATTGTAGTTTATGGAACACGGCTAACATTTAATATGAGACAAATTGTGTGATAAATTTTTATCCTTATTTGAATAAAAATGTTAAAATAAAAATAGCGTAAGCCACAGAAACTGTGGCTACGGAAATAAAAGGGTTTTCATAAGGCCTCGCTACTGAAATGTGTTATGCAACATTTTCACGGTCATTTACTTAATGTATTAAAATATAAATCGTTTATTTTTTTAATAATAAATAAGTAGATAGATATGTTTAGATAGATCTTTGATCCCAAAGCATGGCTATAGTATCGGAAACAACAGAGCCACGAATATAAATATGTGTGTGTGAGTTTTTTTTTCTGCATCGACACGTTCGGGTATCGAATCAAGAAACTCGGAGCAGGGAACACCTTTATAGCCGGCGTGTACGCTCCTTGACCAGAGAGGTTTTTGAAAAGAATTATGGATATATATTAGACATGTTAAAGTGTTAAATACTTTAATAAAAAGAACTACCTTCATGCATATCCCAATACTGTGATCGTTTAGAGATCTAGACAATTAAACCCTTTCGACACCTTCCACCGTAGTTTATTTGGTTGAAGTTTAAAAAAAATTCGATGACTTGTGGAGATTCGAATTAAGCAGTACTCTCTCTACTATGACACTGTACTGTCCAAAGACACTGAGCTACTTTTGACTAGTCCCAGATTGATGGATATGCAACAATATCATCTGATCACTATTTGGATAGGGTCGTGAGCTCATGATACACAGTCTTAATCTACGTCATCGTAATTTTTGTTAGCGATTCCAAGTTTTATATTTACTTATTTAACGGTCTGTTTTCACTGCAACACATATACCTCCTCGGTTATGGGGATATGCCACAATGGCCAGGTTCGGTAAGTAAGTCGGTGATCGCCCGCCTTCTTGTATCGGTGGGGCATAGTAACCGTGTCTTGGACTTCCATGGTGAACCAAGAGGAACGTACATGGCCGGCTTAACTTCGCGGGGTATGGCTAGCTCGAGACGGCCGTTCCAAGTGGGCTGGATCAGGGGGAGACGAGTGACGGTATTTGCAACGCGCCGCTCTCCCAGTTCTCCGAGGTCTAAATGTGGTCTCCGGCGGAGCCAAAAGAGCCAGCCCAGAACCACCGCAGAGTGACATGTGGGCTGGTGCTCCGTCAAGCCTTCCTGGCCTTCGTGTGGTGGAATCGGGGAACACACCGCGAGTCTAGTCGGTGTGAGTGCGACATCAGTTGCCTTGCCTCTGCGGGGCCGCGTATACGATAGATACCTACATATTTCCCCACGTATAAAAATAAGATTTGTGATCGCATTGACAAACGATGAAAAAAAGCAATTTTTACATTCACTTTTACAAAGTGTAACCTGGCATAAGTTAATCAGTAAACTAAAAATAGATGGATTCTGTCACTTGATTTTAAAATCGCTCAATTATTTTTTAAAAACTCACCAAAATTATATGTTGTTAAGGTAATAATTAGTTAGTTATTATACTAGCTGTAATTTTTTCTAAATATACTAAACATGCGAATGAATCCCAAGAAAAGTGGATTCCGGTAAAAAGAAAAATTTATTATACTAGAAAAATAATGTATCTTTTCAACTGACCCTTATCTAAGAATGGGTCTTCCCTAAGTAGTGACATAATTCGTCTCAAGTCTAATAAAAGGTAATTCAAATTTATTCCAATGTGTAAAACATACATAGTTTACAAACTATTTGTATGTGTATTTTACACTAGATTTTGTAATAATATATTTAATGATATGCCAGGTTGTATTGGCTATTAATAAGAATTGTAAACACTAATAACATTCAATTATTCCGTCGATATCGAAGGAGGCAGCTAAGTGACAATTTTAAATATGTTACTTAGATAAGGTAAAGCAACATTTTTTGAAATATTAACTTCAATGCATTTTTCCTCATTCTATTAGATTAGAAAGAAGTATGTGCTCCTTTCTGGTCGTTTAGATGTATGGTTGTCTCTTTTTAGTGTGTTTTTCTCATTTCCTCTCTAGAATTGAATTATTTTTTACTTATTTTATTTATCTTCACCCACAATCCCTGACGGGGTAGCCAGAGAGTACAGATCACCAAGTGTCACAATCCCTACATACTTCTTTCGCTTCTTTCAGATTCATCATCTTCTTCATACATGCACGTCTAGGTATCCGAGTACTCTTGGCCCTCCCCTCTTCGAGCAATTTGCTTACATGGTCTTCGAAAGTTAGTCTCGGTCTACCTCGACACCTTATAATACTAACTTTCGCGCTGTATATTTTCTTCACCATTTGGTCTTCACTCATTCGCTCAACGTGCCCAAACCATCGAAGCACGCCCTTATCTATTTTTGAGACAAGGTCATCTTTCAAACCTGCCATATTGCGAATCAATATGAATAAACGCACTCTCCAAGTATACATTATATAATTTCATTCACCTGTTCTAGACATTCCTGATTTACCCATATTTCACACTTCGTTCTTTCTTCGTCCCTTTCAAATACCAGAACCTTAGCATTCAAACGTTTATAATAAACTTTTATAATTAGTTTTATTAGCATTCAAACGGAGACCATTAATTTCACATTCTTCTTTCATACACGTGACTAATGCCTGCAGTTCTGCCTCTGATGGTGCAATGTGCACTGCATCATCAGCATACAGCAGACAATTTACTTTTATGTCACCCAATTTCACACCCAAACAGCTATCTTTCAGCTTCTGTAAACAGCTGTCAAGATACAGTATGAACAGCTAGGAAGACATGACACAACCCTGTTTTTCGCCCGTTTGGACCCTAAACATGGGTGACAGGTCATACCCTACCCGCACATAGGCTTTACAGTCACAGTAAAGTGACTGCACAGCCCTTAGCAATCGACCATCCACACCATACCTCGGCAACAGTTCCCACATTTTCTTCCTTACAACCTTATCAAATGCTTTCTCAAGATCCACAAAAGCACAGAAAATCTTCTGGTTAGCAGCCAGAAGCTTCTCCGTGATCATGCGGAGAGAAAACATTTGATCCGTGCATTCTCTTCGAGGTCTAAATCCGCATTGTGCCTGCCATAGAAATCTTTCCGATTTCTCTTGCATCCTACGTGTCAAAACCTACGAGTAAACTTTACTTGCTAAACTGGTCAAGCTGTTCGCCCGATAGCACCCGCAGTCATAATGTAAAACTTTACCTTTATATAAAGGCACAGTGACCGCGGATCGCCAATCATCCGGGACAGCCCCCGTTCGCCAGTAAAAATTGCACAGCAGATGAAAGTTGTCCCAGACGCGTGGCCCACCATACTTGACCATTTTAGCAGTAACTCTGTCTAGTCCCGCAGCCTTACCACATTTCAAACTTCTAATCACACTTTCAATCTCTTTCATACTCTGTGTCATCGAGGTCCGAGTCTGGTGTACCCGTCACGGCGTCACCCCGGATCCCCAACTAAGATCATCACACGCATACATCTCTCTATAAAATTCGCTCCATCGCTGCATGACGTCCGATTTTTCTGAGAGGACGTCATTGGTTCCCGAAAGCACTTTATTCATTCTTAGGGCTGTCGCACCACTCCGGGTCCTTCCAACCTCTTTCCAGAAGAGTTTGGAGTTCTCCTTGAAGTTGTGCGACAACCTTTCGTCCGCTTCCATTCTACTCCTTTCACGCACTTCCTCAATCAATGCTTTCGTGTGAACTTTCTGGAGCTTATATCTTTCTTTCCTCTTCTCTCTCATATCCTTATCATTACTAGAGGCCAAGTAGTATAACCATGCTTTCTTCTTCTTATTTACTGCTTCTTTCACTTCGTTATTCCGCCATGCATAACCCTTTTTACTACTACCTCTTTTCACAGTTTCACACGTCTTCCGCTGCACTAACCATTCCATCTCTAAGGCTCTGCCATATTTATTCCAATTTCAGAATTGAACTTCACTTTCAGAATTGAATTGTAATTTGAAAATCGATTTTCAAATTACAACGGTACTAAAGAGTTTTTCACTTCATCTATCCGGTTTTCAAGCGTGACTTTTGTGATAAATGCTTTTTTGTAGTGCTTTTAATAGACTGTTGATATAAAAATAAGGATTGAAATTTTGTATCGACTTTTCATTAATATTTTTTTTTGTTGATATTCTTAAGTCAGTTTTAGGACATAAATTATTTTAAAATATTATGCAATCATCAAATTTAAAAATATAAAATAATAAATTTCTGCCAAAACTTACATACTTAAAAATGCTCCTGTATTTGTGAATTATTATGTTATTTGTAAATAATTTGAACCAATTTGGAAATTATTAAGTGCCAACAACATTACAGAGGAGAATTAGTGAGTATACACTCTTCTATAATCATCTTCGTCAACAGTTTAATACTTACCTTGCTTCGGTAAGATTTGCGAGTTTTAATCATGTTAAACACAAATATTTATGTACTTAAAACAGAGTCATGGATAATGTTACGGTAGCCCAGTGTTTGGATGATCGGAATTCGAGTCAAGAGTACCGAGTTCGATCCCCAGGTGGAAAGAACATACCAATTATTTTTTTTTTTTTCAAAACGAAAACGGCAAGCTTCACCTGTCATGGTGCCCCAAAAATTTCTTCAGTGGCCATTCAATCCACCTTGGGTTGAAATGGCTTAATTGTCTATCCCAGTATTGGTAATAGCATGAAGAGTCATGAATTTTAATAATTATAAATGTCATATCTAGTTAAAAAGACACTTTGAAACTTTAAAGTATGAGATTGTTCAGGAAAATAAATATTATTTTTTTATATAATCCAGGCAGATGGAATGATTATCTAAAAAAATACCAACCCTAAATGAGGCAAACCGGTGACGGGTAGCAACAGCCAAATGTGGCAAATCCTCCTTACTAAGCTTTTCTAGCTTCAAATCCTCCTTGCTTAAACTCAGCTTTTACAGACTTGTTCAGATGTATATATTTAATGTAATTAAATTATCTTTATTAGACTCACGATAGCCGAGTGTTTGGGTGATAGAATTTTTAGTTACCACCAGTCACGTTGTCCCGAAAAATGTATTCGGTGGAAGGTGGGTCGAAAGGACTGTCTAGACTAGAAATCTGTCTACCCCCGTATTGGGAATGGCGTGAAGATGCTATTATTTGTTTTTATTATAATTGTCTTTATATAACGTTACCTTTTACCCGAATTCTTTTAAAACCTTCATTTATGTTATTAAATTAAAGAGAAAAAAGTTAAAACTTCAACTGACACGGGCGGGATTCGAACCCGCGACCTTCGCCGATCCGTGGCGACGCTATTACCTCCGAGCCACCGTATCTTACACGCGTCAGTTGAAATTTTAACTGTGTATTCCCTTTATATTACTTGTGCCTTGTTTATTGGCATAGGCGCCATCTGTTATCCCTTTTGCAAGTGAAAATTTGATAATCCTGACTTATCAGTTAGGAATTATCAATACGATAACGCCAAATTTAATTTTTATTATGCAATTTTGTTGATTTTTAAAGCATATTTATGCTGAACTTTTATGTTATTAAATTAAAGAGAAAAAAGTTAAAATTTCAACTGACATGGGCGGGATTCGAACCCGCAACCTTCGCCGATCCATGGCGACGCTATTACCTCCGAGCCACCGTGTCTTACACGCGTAAGTTGAAATTTTAACTCTGTATTCTTTTAATGTTACTTGTGCCTTGTTTATTGGCATAGGCGTCATCTGTTATCCCTTTTGAAAGTGACAATTTGATAATCCAGACTTTTCAGTGAGGAATTATCAATACGATAACGCCAAATTTAATTTTTATTATGCAATTTTATTGATTTTTAAAGCAACATTAATAACATAAAAGTTCAGCATAAAAATCAATAAAATTGCATAATAAAAACCTTCATTTAGTTAAGTTGCTATACGAAATTCAATGAATAAACACAGTTCTCATTTATGATATAAAAGCAACAAGGATTATTCTGAATTTATAATGTAAAGATTAAGTGCGTCTCTTAGTGGACTTTTCCTTTTACATTATAAAAGGGTACCGAGAACATCCTCTTCACATCGAGAAATTGGTCGTTAAATTAGCACAAATATTTTCAGTTTGTCACATATAATCTACGTATATTTTCTAAAATTATAGTATTATTTTTTATTGTAAAATATACAACATAAATACTAAAATAGAAGATAAAATAAAAGAAGCCTCTTAAGAAAACATAATGACTTTGTTTAAATATAGTTTAAAATGTATACATTTTTGTATAATTATTTAAATGGGGTGAAAAAAAAACCCATGGACATCAGCAACCAACTTCGAAAGAAGAAGGAGGAACTAATTTTTACTAATATGGACTCATAGCCCATAATTTTAACGTATCACCCTTCAAACCGGATTGATGTTGTTGACACTACAGTTATTAAACTACTATTGAATTTATAAAAGAACCAGTACGAGTTAGACTGCGAACCAGGTGATTCCTTGGCAGAGAAAGAGTCAATAACCTTTTTCGTAATAATAGTTGAATTATATAGGATTTTTGAATCTGATAAGATTTACAAAGAAACCTTTATGGCAGAGATTGTCGGCTTAAGAAAATACAACACTATGTTTTCATTATGCCATAAATCCACGTTTTCATATTTTTCGGCCATAATCTCGCGAAATTTCTTTACAGTATGCGTTACATATTTTATTGCTAGGCTATAGTTGCTATCATTACCATATAACTTACATCAGATACAATCTATTAGAAACATAAATAAATAAAAAAGTAATGATTAAAAATTTTTTAATCTCACCTTCTATTCTCATCTATAATGTTTAAAAAAATTTATTAATTGTATATTAGATATTTGGTTTTGCTGTATAAGAGATGTTTGATGTTCTTTGTACTTGAAATAACAAAAACTATAACACAATATTAAACCTAACAGAATATTATACCTAAATGTATTTTTTTTTTTGAGAAATTAATGTTATCTTCAAACACATTTAAAAACATATAAACGTAAAGCTGTTCTAAAATCCAAGCTCCAAGCGTAGTGCAATATAGGAATGAAAGCTATCAGCGCTAGAAACAGAAAATAAAAGTGAATGGCTTCTACGATTTATTAGAGATTGTCAAATACAGTCGGATCTATGTAATAAGGGATTGAAGCTTGAAATACTAGGCGCTAAAACTCAGAACTGTTTTCGATATTTGAAACTTGTAATAGAAGTGAAGAATACGTAATTACAACTAAAGTTATTGCGATTTTTAAATATAATTTTTTTGTAGTCTCATCCGTATATACTACATAAAGGCATGTAATAGTTCACTATCGGACATAAAGTTCACGGTTTGCCATAATCGCCACGCTCGCTAAAGGTATTGGCAATCGCAGTATCAGACATCGTGCAAATTAGACGTTAGTAAATTAGTAAAGTAAATAAGAATGAAGATAAACTATTTTGTATGACATCCATGAAGTACGATGTATGAAGAATGAGTCACGATAGCCGAGTGGTTGGGTAGTCGGAATTTGGAGTCAAGAGACCCGAGTTCTATCCCCAAGTGGCTGGCTCGTACCATAGGTTTTTCAAAAAATTTATGTACGAATTATATCCTTGGCTTGGGCATAAAGACGGCGACGGGCTCCTTCGTTCCTTCTTGCTCCTGGGTTTTCTGCTCTCTTATGTATAATAACATAAAGAGACAGTACATATACGTAATAAGCGACATTAACGTTTACATTATCCTACACGAGCTCTTGCTTAACATTTATAAATCATTTTTATGCTAAACAATC
The DNA here is from genome assembly GCA_029286605.1 of Sericinus montela. Classification (NCBI taxonomy): domain Eukaryota; kingdom Metazoa; phylum Arthropoda; class Insecta; order Lepidoptera; family Papilionidae; genus Sericinus; species Sericinus montela. The sequence goes on from JAGSMR010000015.1 coordinate 13,625,090, forward strand.
TTTATATATGTGCATACAGCTTCGAGATCCAGTCATCGTAATACTTAATACTCACTACCAAAACAGTTGTGTGCCACCGATTTAAACAGTAAAAGCTTTAGAAGGTTTTACTTATCACCTTCGGAGAGTTTCCAATTTTCATTATTTAAAGAGATATACATTATTCTTTCGTGTTAACCTGGAGTAACTCTTGAAGTACAATGACTACATGGAGTGATTATTTTCACTGAGGTTTCGTTTTCATTATAACTACTTTGTTTAAGCTCTATAGTTGTTTCTATATTGTTTCTATATCTATAGTTGCTTCACTAAGGCTCAGTTTGTTGCTTCACTAATTATTAAATAAATAATATTAAAAAAAAATTATTACAAATTTTAATATTTCATGAGAGCAATAGAAATATTATAATTTATCAGGAAACATCAACGGTTACTCTATGGTTACCATGGCAATCTATAAAACAAATTGCATATTTTAATGCTGTATTTTGTATTATAGATTAATGTATTGTACATTATTACACTTAGTTATGAAAATGAAACTTCGGACTTAAAATACATTTTTATTCAACCAGCATAATACACTTGAATAGGTCTTCTGAGTTTCCGATTTACACCAACAGCGTCTAAATTGCGGGCTTTATTTTTCCATTCGTGTTTGAAATGTTTTTCTCTCCTGATTACTTCCTTTTAATAAACTAACAACAACTCAGAACTATTATTTAAAATGCTTTTTAATAAATTTTAACACAAGCATGTTAAAATAACTTATACTTGAATTAAGCTTATCTATTTTTACATTTTCTATAATTGTTATATTATTTAACCTATACTGCTCACTGTTGGGCAAAGCTTCCAAACAACTCGATCTTTCACGTTTCGAACCAATTATCACATAATGCATCTAGCTCCTTACGCCATCGTTTTGAATTTTAACCCATCTATCACGGCGCATACGAGATATCTGGCCCGCCCAATCCCTCTTTAGCCTGGCAGCTTTAACATCCACATCGGCAATGCCTGTCATTGAGCGCAGGGTTGTGTTTCAGACTCGGTCCTATCTTTTTATACTTAGGATGCTGCATTCTGTCGCTCTTTGGCAAACTATGAGTTAGAACTTTTGAGACCCTGTCAACGGTCATGAGACCAAGTCTGAAATATGGTGCATATTTTAGGATAGCCAAAATACATACGTCCTTGACCTTTCCTTTGAATGAAATAAAATAATTTTATGCTAGAAAGAAATTTTTATGTTAGAAAGAAAAAGAAAATAACACAAAGAAAAAGAAAATAACATTGTACAAAATACTAAGAAAAAAAAATTCAAAAATTGTGACGTCAAATTAAGCCTCCACTTCAGCATATAACTGCAGTACTAATGTGCTGCAGCGCTGATTTTCAAATGGAGCCTACAGTTGACTTCACGAACGACATTACTAAAAGGAATACTATAAGTTATATGGTTATTCTAAAGCTGAGCACAGCTTCAACAAATTAATTGGTTTATATTATAGTACTAAAAGAAAAATAATAAAAATAATAACAATAATAAGGCGTAGGGAACTGACGAACCCATCGCCCACCGGCGTAGCAGTATAAGTGACAATACTGTTGCTTCGGCGCAATCAGTCTGCATCTTGCCAAGAGGCGTTAGTGCCGTGCCTCGGTAAATGAGAGGGTGCACAGGCCTGTTTTGTGCTTATGGTCACATTCAACAACGGTACCGGTTTGGGCATCTTCCGTTAAACGACGCCCAAAAATATGGATGATGGAACATAGAAGTATGCATATAGGGCCGCTACCTGGGGGCCACCAGGGCGCGTCTGGATCTGGTGCTGGACGTGGCAGCATGCGGACCGCCAGCCGAGTGCGAGAAGCAGTTCGACCACCTAACAGCGCCTCGCATCCATCATCCCCACCAACTGGCTTGGTGTCGGCAGGGCCCGTCAGATCCCAGCAATCGGCACCCGCCGCTGAGTAGTGCGCCGCATCCGCTGGACGCTCCAAATGAATGAGCATGCAATGCGGGCGTACTTTAGGGCGAAGGGGGAGAGAAACTGGAGGGATTGCGTACCGGGCTATGATACACCGCTGGTTTGCTGAGCTGGAGCCTACCAGTACCGTCACTGAGCAAAACCTGGCAGACCGGGTTCGGTACATCATCCGTTCGAAAATATTCGATGATTCCGAACTCGAACGACTAAGACGTGAGGCTGTTTCGTCATCGGTCGGGGACACCGTGGCTGAAAACGTAGCTCCACAAGCTACGAATCATCGTGCAGTTGTGGAGAGAGCCGTAGAAACACCAGCTGCGGTGATTTCGTGCGATGGTGAAATGGTGACCCTAATGGAGCAGATGAGGAAATTATTGGAAGAGGCGATTCTGGAAGTACGCGAAATACCACCCGAGAATCGACCGCGACTCCCGCGCATACCCTTATGCAGGTGGAATCGGTCTGTATTGAGGGCTCTAAACCCAATGCTGGTGACCCATCTGGAAGCTAGCCGGGATCTTTGCGATACTGAGACAATTCTTTTTGGCGCTGCACTGGCAGTATGCCGCATAGTAGGCGCCAAAATTCCCTCACCTGGACGTGCCACTGGACAAAGTGGCGCTATCCCAGAGTGGAGACGAAGAAATGAGGACCGTATCGCAAAGACTAGGGCCATTATTGACAGGCTGATAAGCTTTAAGTCGGGCAACCAAAGGCCTAGAATTGTGCGTACCGTCAGGATGGCGTTCGCTGGGACCAAAATCTACTTGTCCCAGCCGGATATTATGAAGAAACTGTCGGAGCGCATAGACGACCTGAAGCATAGAATCGCTGCTTGGAGGAAGCGGATTCGACGATGTACTGAGAGGACGACACGCTTGCAACAGAGCCGCCTCTTTCGGAGTGACCAAAAGAGACTTTATAAATCTCTGGAGCGACCCATCAAAGATGGAGCGGGCCAAGGACCAGATCAAACCGACACTGTCGCATTCTGGCGTAGTCTCTGGTCAGAGCCCGCTAACCTACCGCCCTAACTGGAAAAGCCCGGGACTTGACGGACTGCATCACTACTGGCTAAAGGGGTTCGTGGTGTGTCATGCTGTGCTTGCCCGACAGTTTCTGGAAGCTCTCGAACAGAAGTCGCTCTCGAGTCTCTTTACTACTGGGAAAGGAATCAAATAAGTGACTTATTTGATTCCTAAAGATCAGGTTACCACAGACCCGAGTAAATACCGCCCCATTACATGTGTATCCACCATCTATAAGACACTAACATCCGTTCTGAGCATGAGAATCACCCGACATATTAATGTAAACTGGATCTTGTCGCGTGCTCAGAATGGATGTCGGGCGGTGGCCGTGGGACCAAGGAACCACTCCTCATCGACTCGGTCATCGGAGAACTGGTTAAACGCAACCGTCGGAGCTTTTCCGCCGCCTACAGAACAGACTGCCGCCTACAGAAAGGCATTCGACTCGGTGCCCCATACGTGGCTAAAGAGGGTCGTCGAGCTGTACAAAGTCGACTGTACAATTAGAGACTTCCTCGGGCACTGTATGGGGCAATAGAGTACGATCCAATGTTATCTCGGCGAGCGGGTGGCGGCAGCGGAATACCAGATAAGGATACGACGGAGTATTTTCCAGGGCGACTTTTTGAGCCCAATATGGTTTTGCCTCTCCCTGAATCCTCTCAGTACACTGCTAGAAGGATCATGGAGAGGATTTAAGATTCGGAGAGGAGGGAAAAAATTGACTCACCTCTTCTACATGGATGACCTCAAGGTGTTCGCCTCCAACCGCTCCCATTTGGTGGAATTGCTTGAAATCACTTGTGATTTCAGCAATTCCATCAGGGTGGAGCTCGGGATGGACAAATGTGCGGTCCTCCATGTTGAAAGGGGCAAGGGTATTATCAACGAGGGCATAGACTTGCCTGTGCCCGTCAACATACGAACCCTTTCCGAGTCTGAGACATACCTGGGTATGTCACAAAAATTTGGGTGTCGATGAGGCAGGCATGAAACAGTCGGTTAGTGAAGTGTTTTTTGCACGCCTGACAAAAGTTCTTAACAGCTATTTGTCGGGCGTGATAAGGCGCGCGCATTTAACGGCTGGGTCATGCCAGTCCTGATTTATACCTTCGGCATACTCAGGTGGACTCAAACCGACCTTAACGCCCTGGAGTGAAAAGTCCGCACCACTATGACGTCTCATAGGATGCATCATCCGAGGTCGAGAGTTATGAGGCTGTACCTACCGCGGAAGCATGAAGGGCGGGACTTTTTAAGCGCCCTCACCATGCATAATCGCGAGGTGTGCAGCCTCAGTAATTACTTTCTGGCGAAATCGGATGATTCGTTTTACGCAGACGTCGTTATGAGTGACAAAGGACTTACCCCTCTATCCTTGGCCGACGAGCAGTGGCAGGACCCGGGAGTACAAAGCGTTTCCGACCGGGAGACCGTATGGAGGTAAAAAGAGCTCCATGGGAGGTTCTACAAGGCTCTACATGAACCGTTCGTAGATACTGTTGCCTCCCTTAACTGGTTAGGTTTCGGTGACCTATTTGGGGAAACCGAGGGTTTTGTCTGTGCGCTACAGGAGTTATTAAGACGAACAACTATCGGAGATACATCCTAAAGGATGGCACCATCGACATCTGTCGAGCTTGTCGCCATCCTGGGGAGTCGCTTCGGCATGTCATCTCCGGTTGTTCCATGCTTTCTAACTCTGACTATCTGCATAGACACAACCTAGTAGCCAGGATTTTACATCAGGAGCTCGCCCTTAAGTACGGTCTCGTCGAACGGAAAATGCCTTACTATAGGTACTCTCCGGAGGTCGTGCTCTAAAATGACCACGCCAGGCTCTATTGGGATAGATCCGTCATCACGGACAGGACGATTCTGGCAAATAAGCCTGATATCATGTTGGTGGACCGGGCACAGTCAAGGATATTTTTGGTGGACATTACATATACCAAAGTCACGATAGCCGAGTTGTTGGGTGGTCGGAATTTCGAGTCGAGAGACCCGAGTTCGATCCCCAGGTGGCAGTACCAATGAGTTTTTCAAAAACTTATGTACGAATTTCATCATTGGCTTGGACATAAAGGCGGCGACGGGCTCACCACCTGTCACGTTGTCCCGAAAGTATCTTCGGTGGAAGGTGGGTCAAATGGACTTAATTGTCTAGACTTGACCTCTGTCTACCCCAGTATTGGGAATTGCGTGAAGATATTTTTTTTTATTACCATCCCGTATGACGAGAACCTCGTAAAAGCCGAAACAGACAAAAAGACGAAATATCTGGACCTGGCTCACGAGGTGACCGACTTGTGGGGTGGGATGCCCGCTGAAATTATCCCTATAGTTGTTTCTGCGAATGGGTTAATCCCAGTCAGCCCCTCTGAACATCTGAGGCGACTGGGACTCCGTGACGGATCGCTCCGAGCTCAAATGCAGAAGGCGGTGCTTCTCGATACAGCCCGCATCGTCCGCCGGTTTCTCTCCTTGTCACCCTTACCCTCGGCCGTCTGGTCTCCCACGTCGAGGGTTTCCGTCTGGTTGGGTCTTTTTATTTATTTGTTATTTTTATGTATTAGGATTTATTACGTATATATTTTGTAATACTTCATTTATTTCATTTTATGTATTTTTATGTGTATAAAAACCCAACCAGACGAGAAAATATAACAATAACCCCAAAATAACAATAATGCAACAGTGCATACCTTACAAAACTCATTCAACCAAATAAATAAATGCTAAATAAATTGTATCACAAGTATTTGTAGTCATACATATACATACATATACATATATATACACGACCATATACTTATATTTTTAATAGAAATCACAGAATATTCCAATAGATATCCGGACAAACACTATTATACCGATAGACATACCGTTTAATAGTTTATGTTTTAAAAGGAAAATATAATTATAAATATAATATATTATCAAAAAAGAAAAAAAATACGTAAGGTACAAAGAAATAATGTAGAATTAATCAGTGAATTAGTGACCCTGAATTGAAAAGTAGCAAGACGTTAGATTCATCAATCCAGCATTAAGAATACTTATATGAGTGTGTTTTTTTTTTATAAATAAGAGGGGTTTTGATCATTGAGTAAAAGTACTTAAAGCATTTTTCTAAAGACTCCTACTGTTTTTACTAAACGAATTGGTGGTGATAAGTTATTCCAGTAGCGAGAAGCTGCGTATCTAAACGACCCCCGAAATCTCGTGGTCCTTTGCTTAGGAGTTACAAAAACTTTAGTACATTTTTTACTAGTATATCTTGATAGCTGACTGTACCATACTAATTTGTCGTATAAGTAGAGTGGAGTATTATTTGCTATTATTCCAAATAAAAGAGTAGGTAGATGTATTTTTGTCGCGATAACATTTTCAGTAAACTTGCATTGTTGATAAATGGTGTAACATGCATTCGAGGTGGTATGTAAAAGCAGAACCTTGCACATGCGTTCTGTACACGCTGTAAAAGTCTTGAGTTTTACTTAGGAGACATGGACCAAATAATACATCGCGGTAATTTAATTTGGACAAAACAAGAGATTCGCAAAGCTTAACCCTTAAAGGCTCCAAAAGGAAAGGTCTGATTTTGTAAAGAATTTTTAGCCTAAAGAAACAATTACGTACGCTTTCCGTTACATGCTCTTCAAATCGCAAGTTATTATCTAGAACAAGCCCAAGGTTTCTAGCCATCGTGACCTGTTCAATATAATCATTTCCAATTTTCAACGGTGTGGGAACGTTTTCAAGTTTGATAATGCTACTTTTAGAGCCAAAAAGAATAAATTTAGATTTAAGTGGATTTAATATCAATGAGTTTAATTTTGACCAGACAGAAATTGCTTCCAAATCCAAATTAATTTTGTTAACTGCTGCAACAATATCTGATGGTGTGAAGGAATAGTATATCTGCAGGTCATCAGCGTACATGTGGTATTGACAATGAGTAATGTACTTAATTAAATCTGCAGAATATAGCGTGAACAGAACAGGCCCACGCACGGAACCCAGAGGAACGCCCCTTCTCACATTCTGGAGAACTGATCTTGCTTTTGTACCTTCACTCCTAGTAATTTCTACACATTGCTGCCTTCCAGTGAGATAACTATTAAACCATCGGATTGTAGCAGCATCAAACCAGAAGTAGTGCTTGATTAATAGAATCAAATGCTCGTGAAAAAGGACTAAGATTGTACACATTCCTTTATCCTGAGCAGCAATCAGATTGTCAACCACATTAAGCAAGGCTGTGGAGGTACTATGACCTTTTCTAAAACCAGATTGCGTTTTGGGCAGAATAGCATTAGATTCCAGAAAGTCTGTCATCTGTCTACATACTACTTTCTCTAATACTTTAAAAATGCAAGGTAGTACACTGATAGGTCGTAGATCTTGAATAGAAATTGGATTTGGTTACTTAGGTAGTGGCTTGACAATTGCTACTTTCCAGATATTAGGAAAAACCGAAGTCCGAATTGACTCATTAATAATATTTGTGATTGCTTTTAAAGATTAAAGCAGAGTCATTAAAATCATTTGATGTGAGATATTGTCTATACCTACAGCATTAGATTTAAGTTCTTTCATAATAACTAAGATCAAATTTTCAGTGACTGTGGATAGTGAAAATATGTTAGAAGTAAATCTATGGAATGCAATATATGTATGACTAGATAAGTTTACGAAGCCAAGAGAAACCTGGGATGTCAAAAAAATGTGTGTTTATTAAATTAGGGTCATTAAATTGGTAAGGAAGCTCTTCTGTTTTATTTATGAAAGGTATAACGGTATTTTTAAAATTTTTCCACAGCATTTTGGATTTACTAATATTTTTATTAATGCGATGTTCAAAGTACACTTTTTTTCTGTCATAATAGCTTGGCTTACATACTTTTCATATTTTTGAAACAACTTTTAAATGAATCACTTTTCGTTAATTTATATTTCGCATAATAATTATCGCGTATTTTTATCATTTTACGTATAGAATCCATGATCCAAGGGTGGGGTGGTGTCTTAAAGCCTGAAGTTTTAAGCGGAGCATGTAAATCAAATAGGAAATCTATAATAGCACAAAACAGAGTGACCAGATTGTTTACGTTTGTGGAGCTAGAAAAATATGACCAATTTATAGTCTCAAAATCTTTCGAAAAAGTTCTATTCATATGTTTTTCATTTGTCTGTATGGTACATAGCGCGGTACGAGTTTTTTTTTTTTTTTATGTTAAATTCAGCTATAACAAGAGCATGGCTTCCCAAATCAGGCGAGTGTTTGACCGAAATAGTTCGTACTTAAGCATATGTGCAAATTATGTCTATCAGCGATTTACTGCGGCTAGTAAAATGTGTTGACGTTGTAACAACTTGTTGTAAGCTGTGACATTCGAGAAATTGATTTAATAATATAGTCTTGTTACTTTGTCTGTCAATTACATTTATGTTAAAGTCACCCACCAAAACAACCTTATCTGCATTGACAAAAGAGGAGATTGATTCGTCTAAAGTATCTAGAAAAATATTATAATAAAATATTATTATTAGGTCTGTATGCAGTTCCAATAACTACATTGACTCCTGAAAGTTTTACATTAAGCCACATTTGTTCAATCCTAGTTCACAAACATTTTACTGGTTATAACTAGACACAATAAAACTTATTCCTACATACACACCTATCGGCCTGTTATATTCTGTCCACTACAGGACATAGGCCTCTCCCATAGAAAAGATTTGTCATAATCGCCACGCTTGGCAAGCGGATTGGCGATCAAACCACCCCAGACGCTGCTGCCCATCTGTGGTCTCATTATTTCGATTCGATATTTTAGAGATGGTTATCCCGCCATCTATCGGTTGCCATAACGATATTAAAGGCTGTTTCTCTTAGTCGCCTCTTACGATACCCACGGGATGAAAGTGAGTGGCAATATTCTTACGGCGTTGCCACACGGTATTCGTTATTACCATAAATCATTAAAAAACAAACCAATTTGAATTGTCTACTGTTTTATTATATTCAGCAAAAAGTTCCCCGCACTACTAAAGTAAGAACACACACTAGCGCAACTCTCGCGCATACGATGAGCGAAAAAAAAACAACAGAAGTTGTAAAGTTGTTATTAAATACTGCACCATTCCGCATGCAAAATCACAATGTAATTATTTAATAACAACTTTATAACAATGAATTTTCACAAATTAACGCCTGAGTTAATTAACTATCCTAATAGATGTTGTTTCATAGGGCACTAAACTTACCATTCCGGCATCATGTTACCATTTAAATCTGTACAAAATCTTGTGCAAAAAAACTATTATCTTAACTTTTGCAAAAACCTTAAAATAAACCCTGTTTCCCGCGCAAATATTATTAGCAAATAACATTGCGCTACGCGGCCGCTTTTATGAAACGTGCTAACAGTAAAGTAAAAGTCCTGCTGGCACAACTATCTGAAGCTGTGACGGCTTGCTGAGGCGGGTGGAGTGACGGCATCTTAAACTGGCACCTGGACAAACACAAAAACTTAAAATTAAGAATTAAGCAACAAAGTTACAGAAGAGGGTCGAATGTTCCCTTAATACCTTCGATGAAAGGATGTTACTCGCGTGGAGAACGATCCACGGCAGGTTGTGCCTTGAGAGGGACGTCTCTTCCGACAAGATTCTATAACAACTTGTTTACATACTTCGATTCGAAAGAATGTCGGTTCCGCCCTAAGATATCACAGTCGCCACACTCGTGAGGCTATATTTTTTATTTATTGCTTTTACTCGACATTGTCTACAAATTATGAAGTGAAACTTCTAAGTGATGTTGGTGGCCACTATGAATTTATATAATATACTCTTAGCTGCTGTACCCAAGCCATGTACGTAAGTCAAAAAGTAAATGGTATCCTTCGAACACTCTACCGCTTGAAAAACTTTCTCCCTTCCAAGACCAAAACAACTTTAGTCCAAACTACTATTTTCCCCCTTATTGACTATGGTGATGTGTGTTATTTCGACTTGAATGCAGACCTTCTTGACAAATATGACCGACTTCTCAATAACTGCATTCGATACATTTTTAATCTTGTCTAATTATCGCTCGCAATTAAAGTGGAAACCCATTCGCCAACGCCGTAGTTTTCGTGTACTCACAATCCTGTACTCCTGTACTTATCTTCCCTATTTAAATACTTTAGCTCCAACCACGACTGAAACCTTCGTTCATCAAACAACCTCCAGCTTCATTGTCCACATCATACTTCAGGCTTTATCCATTCCTCCTTTCATATGCAATCCGTTCTGCTTTGGAATGCACTTCCCCTCGAAATCAGGATGTCCAAGAGTCGTTATGCTTTTAAGATGAAGGTGAAAGATCATCTCTTAAAACATTCGCAGAATCATCGTAATATCCGTTTATTTATGTCATTCATTATATTATTTAAGAATTTAATCTGTGTAAGTGTATATTTGTATGTGTTTATATGTATTTTTATTTGTATGTATGTATAAATGTAGGTATATATGTATTTTATACTTATGTATTATATCAATATTTTATTTTTCTTAATTGTGTCTCTATTATATTCATCTCCTTCTCCTACTTCATCTCATGTCTACATCACCCCAAAGGTAGACTAGCAGAAAATGCCTCCGGCATTAAGTCCGCCTATACATTAAAAGTATGAAGTTTTAATAATAATTATAATATAGCAAATGGAAGTAGCAATCCTAAAATAAAACATACACAGTTTACGCGATAATGAGTACTGAAATATAAATTAAAGAATTTTCAACAGCGAAGTGACCTAAAGACCCAATTAGTGTAACAAAGAAAAGTAGAACATCTGTTCTTGATGGCAGACGTTTCGTTCCATTTATGCCTAATTCATTTATAAACTGCCAAACAGCGTACTCCAGTTTAAAAGCTCAAGAGCTCGTAGATCAAAAGCAAGGGTACTACATGCCGATTTTATTTTGCGGGTCTCATTTTTAATTTTTCTGCACCAAAATTGGGAAATTTTATGAGTAATTAATTATGAAATATAATGGCAGTGCCTTCTTCACAATTCTAGTTGTCATTGAATTTTACTACAAATTCTATAGTATTTGCATTATTTTTAGATAAATACTATGTTGAGAAATTTTAATTATTACGTTGTTGAGCCAGGAAAAGCCTGAACTACGCTTATGTAAAAATATTTTTGCATAGCTTCGATGTATAAAAAAATTCCCAAGATTATTAAATAACTAAACATAAACCACTACAAGCGAAGAACAACTACGTATATTTCTTGATATAAAAACTTTATTAAGATTTAATGAAGCTTCTGACTACCCGATTAGATAGTTCGTAGTGACCCTGTCTTTGAGGTTACGGGTTCGAATCCTAGGGATTCTAACGGTGCGGATATACCTAGTCAGGTCATAAGTTCTGTCACATGTTTAATATAAAATAATTGAAACAAGTTTATTCATTATGTATCCATTTATATACCAAAATGAACTTAACAAAACATAGATTCTTATCACACTAAAGTTTATTCAAAACGACCTCCGTGATTTTGAATACGTACAGATTAAAGATCTGCGCGGCCAGTCGTCTATCGCAGCACGAACGAGGTCCATGTCAATATCGGCGACTGCCTTAATCAAGGATATCTTGAGTGACTTCAAATTGCGATGAGGCTTTGAGCACGCCTCTTCCTCCAAGTGTGGCCATATCTTGTAATCTAACGGATTCAAATCTGGACTGGAGGAGGGCCAGTCTTCGTGCCGGAAGAAGTCGATTTCACGCGCCGCTAGCCAGTCTTGTGTGCTCTTCGCACTATGAGCTGGCGCCAAATCTTGTTGGTATACACAGTGCCTATTATTCAACATGGTACGAGAAAAAGGTTCCACAAGGTTCGTCAGGACTGTATTTTGATACACAACTGCATTCGCTTTTACACATTTCTCACAAAAATGTACCTCTGTTAAGCCCCAATAAGACACTTCCAGCTATACCATGAGCGAGGATGGAAAATGACATCGTTGGACACGCGGAATATGCTCGCTTCTCCACTTCTGTGTGCGTACACCTTGTCATTTTGTTTATTGTAGCCTTGTCATTCAAACGATATTCTGTTTTTCTTTGGTATGCCCGAAGCCCCAAGTCTTCATTTAACACCCTTTTCACCGTGGTTCTGCTTAACCCCATCTGAAGGGCCAACAGTTTCTGTCTACGTTTGGGATTTCTTTGAATTCACGCCTTCACCGCTTTTATCACTGCTGGAGTCCTAACTGACCGAGGGCGACCACTTCTTGACCTGTCATCTACACTAGAGTCTTCATTGTATCGTTTGATGGTACGATAAACGAATCTTTTTGTTATGTTCAAATTTTTCAGTATGTCAAAAATTTGAATTGGCGCGTAACCACAACGATGCAACGCAATAACTGCAACACGGTCTTCTCTAAGCGTCCACTCCATATTTAAAAATGAGTAAAATTCTAAAAAGTATACAGTTTTATTTTCATGAACAATTCGAAATTCAAATTCAATGAAGTTGTTTTTGGCCAGCATTCTAAAAGAATAGTTTTTACTGTGTGACAATACTTATGACCACACAGTCAGGTCATAAGTATTGTCACACAGTAAAAACTATTCTTATATGCTGTTCGGAAGGTGTTATATGTGAACACTGAATTTCATAAAGAGTTCGACTATAATTTATTATACCGATACTTATTCATATTTAACCTGCTGCAATAATGTCCATAATGCCGTCGGACTGATTGATGAGGCTAACTTTAAGGGGACTACATGATACATTATTGAGTAGTTCTAAAGATGACAATGCATTTAGGTGCTTAGAATCTCAAGAGGTTTAATATTTTGTATTAAAATTGAATTTATCTTTTCTTCCATTTTTCTAAAATTACTAAACAACAAAAATCGAGACGGGGATAGGGAGCAATATATGGCGCATTTTCCCAAATGAGCTTTAGTGAAAAACCCACCTAAATTGTTAGATCTTTGTCTACCACGGTAAAGAAGGCTATGATAAAAATTAGGGTTTTTTAAACATTATTCCGTTGCTTTATAAACGCAAAGACTATCTTCACTTCATATTGAATACTAACGATTGTTTTCTTTTAGTTGAACTTCATCTTTAAACAAATTAAAATTCACTTTTGCTAATTCCACTATTTATTTTTTTCTATTAAAATTAAAATACCTGACCGGTTTCGCCGGTTCAAATCATAGGTTTCTTATCACATTTTTCTTGTAATAAGAAACTTTTGATAATGCCATAAAGGTGAAACCGGTCAGGAATTTCAATAGAAATAAATAAATAGTGAAATGAGTAAAAGTGAATTTTATAACATATTAAAATTCACTTTTACTCATTCTCTCATCACTCATCTTCACTTTATTTGTTTAAGTATCTAGATAAATATACACACAAACTTAGATAGTATATTTGAAGTTTAAACTAATTATTCTATAATATCTGAGACGATGATGCAAATTTAACTTTACATCGATGTTTTTAAATTTGTGCAAATGTTAAGGCTTAAGGCATCGTGAAGGTAGTGGTCTAGTGAATAAATTTTACTGCTATGCTACCAGTTAATTCTTATAAATAATAAAAATTTTACGTATTTCATAAAATTATTTTTATTTAAACAATCACACGAAAAAATTAAAAAAAGATATCTAAAGCAACAAATTTTTTCAATATTTTCTTTGTTTTAATCGGATTGAAATCGGGTTATGAGAAACAAAATATCTTATGATATGTATGTAGAAATGTTGTTCCAATTTATTTGATAGGTATAAGATTAAAGCCCCGTACACTTTTGCACTGATTTTGTTTCTTGGGGCAGTAGCGTCAATTTTACTTTTTTCCATAACTACTATTCAAATTTAACTGACTTAGAACGAAGATAATATTTTCGATAGCGAGGATTAAGATATCTGATGAAAATGAAATTCCACTAACGGAGAAATAATATTATTTATTTTGTGTTTTAACATTATTAAAAATCCTTTTAAAATAGATAACAGAAGGAGGACTGAATGCCTATAAATATTATCTACCAGTTATCCTATGGTGTGATGAAATGTAACTTGTTTTGATGAAAGATGAAATGAAAAAATTCTAAAATGTTGTTCCGACTTTTAACGGTGGAGTTACTTAGTATCCAAATCTTGGATAATATTAGGCAAAACTCAGAGAAATCTCGTAACCCGCTCTATATAGAGGGAAGGGATAGCTTAAGATTGAGAGGAAGGGATCAAGATTCGATCCGTTATTACCGTCGTCAAATCAAATCTAATATGTACTATGTATGTGACCTGTAGTTATGTTTGTTTTTGCTAGATTTGGTCCGCGATTGGATAGATCATTTAAACGTCATTTTCACCAGAGGTCGAAAATCCTAGCCCGAAAATCTCTGCGTGAGGTTTAATTACAAATCCTCTATGAATATGCGGTAATAAATTGGAAAGTAAATTTTTGATGGGTGTTTTTGCACCACTTAGCTTAAAAGTTTCTGTAAAAGAGGAGTTTTAAAATTGGAATTAGCCATAATTTCTGTCCCTCATGACTGTGATTGAGTGTTGAGGGTGAAACTAAAGTGTAAGAGGTACTCTTTAATCGAATTGTGATTAAAAAGTAAGTAAACGCATCTGTACTCCGGCGCACCAGGTGACTAACAAGGATAGGATGGATTTCCCATTTCTGCAAATGTAAAAATTTATTTAAAAAAAGTATAAAATACGCCATGGAATGACTTTCAGTTTTTTCCTTATCGATAAAAGTTTACAAATTCAAATCCTTTATTTGCTATAAGAAGATCACTTATTGTGAAAATGTTACAGTGAAAAAATAACATCTAATTTTGTTTTTTTTTTCTAGTCAAACTGACAAAACTGTGTTACATATAAACATAATTTGAGCGACCTCACCATTATTGAGCAGACACGTGTTGCCGGGTTTAATGAGTCAATTAAAAGTTTGTCCATTTGTAAAACGGACGATTTAACTTGTAATAAAAAAGCACTATGTAACCTGATATTTTTGGATTAAATTTTTTTAGAAAAGTTCTCAATATTTTAATAAAAAATTCTCGACGACCTATACACATATAGGAATATTAAATAGTTTTAAATTTTTAGTCTTAATATTTATTTTTCATAAAATTCAAACCTTGTACATCATGTTTTAAAATGCATAGCTTAAATTAAAATGCCATACGATGTTGTTATTACTATTATTTTATATCTTCCATATTGGGATGTCTGAATAATGCATTTATTTCGACCTACTTTCTACCGGCGCTTTATTTGAGACTAGGTGAAAAGTTTTATTAGCAGTGGTAGAGCCAATCATCTTCACAACCAACTTCTGCGTTCCGTTTGTGAGTGCAGGTAACCTGAGGCCCACACACCCCTCTCCCCCAAAACATGGTAGCGGAAGAAAAAGTCAACCCCTGGGGGGTACCAGCACCACCGGCTGGAGAATCCCCCTCTGGGCAATCGCGCTCGGGCAACCAATCGCTGCCCGAGTGTGGATGCTCAGACTTCCCCTCGTATATTTCTGCAATATCAGGGGACTCCACTCTAATCTTGATGCCGCCCGCTACCATCTGGAGACGGCAAAGCCGGCCTTGCTCTTTCTTATCGAGACGCAGATAACCTCTCCGGCGGATACCTCTTATCTTTCCTACCCGGGGTACAAGCTCGAACATTCTTTTGTGTCGGTGTTAGTGTGTACGTCAGAGAGGATATATGTGCTCAACTCCTCGGCAGGTAGGGACCTGTCCACCCTTTGGCTACGCATAGACTGCGACGACCACCCTCGCGTCTATGGGCGCCTCTATTGGTCCTACAGCGGTAATACCGAAATTGACCGACCCATCGACCACATCCAAATGGCTACAGATTCCGTGCTGTAGCAGATCCCTTCCGCAGAGATCATGGTACTCGGCGACTTCAACGCACGCCACACCGAATGGCTACGATCTCGAACTACTCATCATGCGGGGAGATATGTTTTTGACTTTGCCCTAGCATATGATCTGACACAACTAGTTACTTCGCCAACGCGGGTTCCTGATGTAGAGGATCATACACCTTCCCTGCTAGATCTTCTGCTGACCTTTCATCCGGACGACTATGTGGCCTCCGTTGATACCCCTTTGGGTTCATCGGACCAATGCCTGATTCGGAGTCCCATCATTTGCCCATTGCGGTTGCAATATGCTGGCCACCGCCGTGTGGAACTACAGATCGGCGGATTGGGGATACGACTTAGGGACCTTCAAGAAAACAGCCTATACCTTTCTCAAAGGCCGGCAAAATGCGGCCGGAAACGCATCTGCTATTCCTCCGGTATTGCAGATGTTCAGGGGCGGCGGTAAGCTTTTACCATCAGGTGAGCCACCTGCTCGTTCGCCTCCCTTTTCTAAAAAAAATGTGAGCCTATTTCGATAAATATTAAATAAACCGAAACCCTTAACTTACATGACTGGGTCACTACCAACTAGGCGATCGGGTCATATTATTATTATTATCATTAATAAAAATGAAATGCATAATTTAAAAAAATGTATTGAAAATGAAAATCGACTTCTTCGAAACGAGTCTAAAATTTATGATAATATGTATATCTTCTGTACTGAGTCAGAGGTCTAAAAAATTAAGTCCCTTCGCCCGCACTTTTCACCGAAGATATTTTTTGGACAAAGTGGCAGATGGTGAGCCTGTCGCCGTGTTTATCCCTTGACAACGATGGAAATTGGACATAACTTTAAAAAAACTCATTGATATGAGACTACCACCTGAGGATCGAATTTGGGTCTCGACTCGAAATTCCGACCACCCAACAACTCGGCTATCTATAATAGGAGAAAAAGAATTTAGAAAAGAGACATTAGCAAACTTTTATCGTTTAAGCCATCATCATCTTTTTCTGATGGTTTAATGTCTACCGAGTACAAATTAGACATAACTTTTTTTTATTTTTACCAGTGGAGTTGATGGAAAAATGTAGCTACTGCAAGGTTGCGTGTGCGTGACCAGAGGTGGACCTCTGCTCCCCCTGTATGCAATCGGTACTCGTGAATATGCGTGCAATCATGAGAACTTCGATAGCGCGATGTAGGATGTGTTTCCTGAGTAGTCCGGCACTAGCTAGCCTCTAAAGTGAAAACAAAGAGAAAGATATTTCCACATCAGCACCAGTTTGTTTTTAATTTCTGAAATGTACTTAATAATATTTCAACCTGCTTTTTATGATCACATACTGTATGGATACGGGCAACATCACATAAATATCTCTAATCCCAAAGTAAACAGCTAAAACGCTTGTGTTGTGGTATCAGAAACAACAAAGAAACAAAGGAAGGAGGAACCACAAACATCAAGACTTTTTTGGAGAAAAAGTAGTTTTTGTTATTAATTATCTAATAAAAGATGAAAAGTATTTGTCAATAAGCGGTCAAGTGCGAGTAAAACTTGCGTGGAGAAGGACGAAAGAAGGAGAGTTACATATCATTCTAGATACAGGAACATTAAATGATATAAGAATGAAAGTTGTCAGATCATATTAATTTATTAAATTTTTTTAATTAAATTTCGTAGCCACGATAGCTGAGCTTGTGGGTGATCAGTATTCGAGTAAAGAGACCCAAATTCGATCCTCAGGTGGTGTAATAGTGGAAATTTTTTTTAGAAAAATTTTACTACTTACCTAACGCACAGTCGCTGACGGGGTAGCCAAAGCAAAAATTAATTTTTTGTCCTATTTTTTTTTCTTTTACAGTTTTTTGGTATCAGTTACTCTTTTCTGCGTTTTTGTCTTCTTTTCTCAGTTAACTGCAAAGTACAGATGCTTTGCAGTTAGCTGAGAACAGTGCCTGGGATATGTAAAGTTGTTATAAAAAATACAATATTTTTTATCTTCACACCGTTCTCAATACTACACCTCTGACAAGGGTGTTACACTATTAATACTATACATTACATATATGTAATGTATAGTATTAATAGTGTAACACCATTGGCGAGTAGCATTGTACATTATGATGGCTATCTGCCTTTAGACAGATACATATCGTTATTAATTATTAATAAATAAGTAAACATCTTAAACGCAATTCCCAATACAGGGGTAGACAGAAGTCTAGTCTAGACAATTAAGTCCCTTTGACCCTCCTTCCACCTAAGATATTTTCGGGACAACGAGACAGGTGGTAAGCCCGTCGCCGTCTTTTTATCCAAGCCAGCGATATGATTCGCCTGCCACCTGGGGATCGAACTCGTATTTCTTGACTCGAAATTCCGACCACCCAACCACTCGGCTATCGTGAGTTTCTAACTATTAATTTTTTAATCATTAAAAATCACACAAACTTACGGTGTTTAATTTGGAAGTAAAGTAAGTAAGCAGCATGTGTAACTATCTTTTTAAATCAGTTTCAATCAAACACATGTAAAGTACGTGACCTATAGTGGGCAATGTCGATAGGATACTGATAACGACGGGAAGAAAGGGTTGACAGTACCTTACTCCATTACTTGAAGGTTTAAGACCTTTGTATGTAATTACTTTTCTCACTAAAAATAACGGTAATATACAAGGAATGGTCTCAATAATAAGTCAAGTAAAGTTCCAATACAGTAATTCGATAGCAAGATGCTACGAAATATGAAACATCAATATAAACGAGGCACTGTTACGTGCCTGGAATCACAAAGTGTCTTATCAGGCTATAAATAAGCTTGAGAATAGAAAACATACGGGAGTAATTCTAGGTTTGAATCGTGAAAAATTAATAGAAAAAGAATAATCATTTAAAATCGCAGCAACTTTTAGGCTAACTTTTAAGAGTTAACTTTTTTTTTTGTTTCATTTTATTAGTGCTATTCATTGTATGATAATTTACGCGATTCATTAGAAAATTACAAGACAATTTATTTAGCCGGAATAAGTATTATTTTAAATATTTATTTAAAATATAATAATGTAATATAATTTAATATTATATATTTGTTCATTCGATGCGGTCTTATTCCATATAAGAGACTGAATGTTTTCTAAAATTGAAAATATATTTTCATCCATACAGGTGTATCCGTGACCGCGTTGTAAAGGCGTGTTCATATGTTGCCTATTCTTTTCAAATACGTGAGTGAAATATAGCTGTTAGAGGTTTCATCTTAAAATCCCACGCAGTTTTTTTGGTTTTGTATGCCATTAAAACTACTAAAAATGAGACCTAAAAAATTACTTATTGCGAATAGCTAAATGAAAGAATCTGAAAAATCTAATTAAAAATAATCTCTGATCTTAGGGACTGCAACAACTTTAAACTTGATGACCAATCGGCGTGCCATCCTTTACGAATATTGTAAATGTTCCAGCTAGAAAATAATAAAACAGAATATAAATTATGGATATTTTATTTTATTATTTGATTCAAAAGACCCGAGTTCGATCCCCGGGAGGCTGGCTCGTACCAAAGAGTTTTTTCAAACAGAGTACGAATTATATCATTGGCTTGGATATTAAGACGGCGACGGCCTCATCACCTGATACGTTGTCCCAAAAACATTAATAATAATAATATAATAATATTCTTGTATTCCCGTGGGTGTGGGAAAAGGCGACTGAAGATAAATCTTTTAAAATGTCACCGGTTACTCACAGATGATGGAGTAATGTCTCGTAAAATACTAAATCAAAGTTTAGCAACAGGTAGCAGCGTCCAAGGTAAAAGCAAATATCAAGTCCCTAATTCGCTTGTTAAATATTACGATTATGGCAGACCCTCCCTTATGGTAGACCTATGCAGCAGCAGCCCAGCAGTGGACTTATTTAGATTGTCATGTTACATATGTTTTGAATTTATATTTTGTATTCACATATATATTAGTTTTTCAAAACTTTTGTACTATTTATATGACATATTGACGGTGGCCGGGTCATAACCAGTCACGTTGTCCCAAAAAAATGTCATAGGTGAGAGATGGGTCGAGACGACTTAATTGTCGACAGACAGGCAGAGGTCTAGATCTCCAACTACCGCAGTGATGCAAATATTATTACGAGGGCGTTTGGTGCACTGGAGCAGCGTTTTAGATGCTCTGTCGTTCCACTTTCATAAACCATTTTAACAGTGGTAGAGCCACGCATCAGCTTTTGTTGTTGCATAAATGGGCCGGCTCGACCGGGGAAGTTCCATGACCTCACAGAATACCGGCGTGAGGTAGAAGTCTAACAAACTTCTTGAGGGGGTACTCTAAGACCGGCAACGCGTCTGCTATGCCTCTGGTATTGTGGGTGCTCATGGGCAGCGGTAATCACTTACCATCACGTAAGCCACCTTTTCTATAAAAAAAAAAACATATGAAGGCCTCTGTCCACCAATGCGCTTTTACATGCCATCTTTTCATTTTTTATTTTACTGGGCAACGATATGTTTTACGTATTTATAACAATATAAGCGTTTAAGAATGTATTTACAATATTTATTTAGACTAATTGACAATGACTCGTTATGAGTCGGTGACATTATCTGAGATATTGTAATTAACTCTGATGATAATTTTGAAAATATGAGTAGAGAAAAGACATAAACGTGACCTAAATGTAAAGCAGCCTCGTTAAGAGAACAATGGCCGTATTGTTTAAGCTTACTTTCCAATTATTGGTTTCAATCACGAGGAGTAAACATGCTATTACTGCTAATACTCACTGCACACATTATCATTCATTACATAACAATACATAATAACTTTGAACAGTGAACCTGCCTTTTGCCAGTATCCTAATTATGGAACAACGTGATAGGTGGTAAGCCCGTTGCCGTCTTTATGTCCAAGCCAACGATGTAATTCGTTGGTTAAAAAAAAATAATGCCTTTTATTATTTTTTCTAAGTATTAAGATTTTTTCCATGTAAATAGTTAACTTTGTGTAATACTCCAGATATGGTTTAAAAATCGTTTGCTTAGTATAAAACTTATTCATTCGGATGTACTTGAGTTTCCTTCTGATTACGTAAAAAGAGAAGAAAAAATATGCTTAAAATATAGCTGTTATCTAAAATATAAAAATTAATACTTGTACGTTTGTTCACTAAGCGATACTGTGTCTTTAACCAGATTTATTTATGACATTTTACCATTTTTGTGGGCATTTGTGACAAGGTTTCTGTCACAAATATCAATATTATTTATAAAAATCTGATTGCACATAAATTATACCGCGGTTGACACCGCAGTGTAGAGTTAGTAATAAATAGAATTTAAGTTACAAGATTTTCCTCGTATTTTAAAAGAGTCGCTTCAGCTAATACTTAAAGAGATAAATGTAATGATTTTGACATTTCCTGACATCGGTTGAAGTAGGTATTTGTTTGATCCACTCTGTATGATTCGTATAATCCTAAATCCTAATAATAATAATAATATCCTAATATCTTAAGTAAATATTTAAAATTCTTAACGCGATTTCCAATAAGGGATAGACCGACGTCTATATAATTAAGTCATTTCGATCCACCTTATACCGAAGACATTTTTTGGTACAACGTGACAGGAGGATAAATTTTTTTTCTGACAGTAGTACTTGTTTTAGCACCATAAATTTTCTCTGTGTTTTAGTTTTGTGTACTTTAGGGAAAATAACCGTTATTATGATTGATATTCTGAAATATTCGTCTCTAGCTAAAAAAATATCTTCACGCAATTCCCAATACAGGGATAGACAGAGGTCTAGTCTAGACAATTAAGTCACTTCGACCCACCTTTTACCGAAGATATTTTTGGGACAACGTGACAGGTGGTGAGCCCGTCGCCGTCTTTATGTCCAAGCCAACGATATAATTCGTACATAAGTTTTTGAAAAACCCATTGGTACGAGCCCGCCACCTGGGGACCGAACTCGGGTCTCTTGACTCGAAATTCCGACTACCCAACCACTCGGCTATCGTGACTATTTTTCGTCTCTGGCTGTTTTAATAAATGTTAATATTCGTTAGATGTCTTCGAATAAATAAATAAAAAAAAATTTATGCTCCTCCGTCCAGTCCTCATTACAGCCTATCAAAAGTCCACTGCTAAACATAGGCCACCCCCAAAGATTGCAACATAGAACGGTCCGGTCCTATCTACGTCCATTGACTCCCCGTTATGTTCTATAGCTCATCGCTCCATCTTGGTCATCAAGATGGATGGAACTCCATCGAGTGCACGTCACGATAGCCGAGTTGTAGGGTGGTCGAAGTTTCCAGTCGAGAGCCCTGAGTTTGAACCGCAGGTTGCAGGCTCGTACCAATGGGTTTTTTCCAAAAGTAACGTACGAATTATATCGTTGGCTTAGACATTGAGACGTCGACGGCCTCCCCACCTGTCACGTTGTCCTAATTGGGTCAAAACGACTGAATTGTCTAGACCTCTGTCTACCTCTGTATTGGAAATGGCGCGGAGAATTTTATTTACCTAAATAAAATTCGTTAAGAAGAGATAGTAGTTAATGGCTTGCATCAATATACACATTTATTACAACACAGAATACGTTCTTCGGAGTGACATATTGTGTTTAGTATACCAAACAAACATAAGACAAGCACTACTTACTGACCACTACGAGTGTAGTAACATGTTCTGTATAAAATATAACAGAATCGTTATCAATCATGTCGGATACAAACAGTTAGAGGTCTAAATGAAAAAATGAACGAAAAAGGTTAATTAAAAATTATGTAAACACTCTTTTTAGACGTAAAATTATTTCTGTTTCCCTTCGTAGTTTGCAGTACCATCAATTACATTAATTGTTAATTCAGGATTTGATTCTCCGAATGAAACCATAATTAATTAGGGATTTACAAACTGATTTTAATGAATTTATCATTTTATATTACATTTAAAAAAATATCTTCACGCAATTCCTAATACAGGGGTAGACAGAGGTCTATTCTAGAATAAAGTCCCTTCGACCCACCTTTCACCGAAGATATTTTCGGGACAACGTGACTGGTGGTGACCCCGTCGCCGCCTTTATGTCCAAGCCTATGATGTAATTCGTACATAAGTTTTTGAAAAACCCATTAGTACGAGCCTGCCATCTAGGGATCGAACTCGGGTCTCTCGACTCGAAATTCTGACCACCCAACCACTCGGCTATCTACATTAAATTTTACTTTTGGTAATTTTTATTTAATATTTTACGTTATAATAAAATAAATTAAATAAAAAAAATATCTTCACGCAATTCCCAATACAGGGGACAGACAGAGGTCGAGTCTAGACAATTAAGTCCCTTCGACCCACCTTTCACCGAAGATATTTTCGGGACAACGTGACAGGTGATGAGCCCATCGCCGCCTTTATGTCCAAGCCAACGATATTCGTACATAAGTTTTTGAAAAACTCATTGGTACGAGCCTACCAACTGGGGATCGAACTCGGGTCTATTGACTCGAAATTCCGACCACCCAACCACTCGGCTATCGTGACTTTTAAGAAATTAAATTTTTTAAATTCTTAAAAGTCACGATAAATTAAATTTTTAATAATAAATTAAATTTTTAATAATTTATGCGTAATATTACATCTTGATAGACAAAGATAATAAAAAATTTTAAACACGATTCAGCGAAGACAAACGGCCATTCACACCCACATTGTTTTCACGCAATTCCCAATACAGGGGTAGACAGAGGTCGAGTCTAGACAATTAAGTCCCTTCGACCCACCTTTCACCGAAGATATTTTCGGGACAACGTGACAGGTGATGAGCCCATCGCCGCCTTTATGTCCAAGCCAACGATATTCGTACATAAGTTTTTGAAAAACTCATTGGTACGAGCCTACCAACTGGGGATCGAACTCGGGTCTATTGACTCGAAATTCCGACCACCCAACCACTCGGCTATCGTGACTTTTAAGAAATTAAATTTTTTAAATTCTTAAAAGTCACGATAAATTAAATTTTTAATAATAAATTAAATTTTTAATAATTTATACGTAATATTACATCTTGATAGACAAAGATAATAAAAAATTTTAAACACGATTCAGCGAAGACAAACGGCCATTCACACCCACATTGTTTTCACGCAATTCCCAATACAGGGATAGACAGAGGTCGAGTCTAGACAATTAAGTCCCTTTGACCCACCTTCCACCTAAGATATTTTTGGGACATCATGGCAGGTGGTGAGCCCGTCGCCGCCTTTATGTCCAAGCCAACGATATTCGTACATAAGTTTTTGAAAAACCCATTGGTACGAGCCTACCAACTGGGGATCGAACTCGGGTCTATTGACTCGAAATTCCGACCACCCAACCATTCGGCTATCGTGACATTGTTTTCCACGACTTATTTTCCGGTCGCGTTGAGTTTGGTTTCAAACATTATATGAAAGTTTGTTTTGGACATATGACTTTGATATAAAAATAATGGTGTAAGCGCTATAATGTTTTAATCGAAAACCGTAACACGAGTGAAAATTTAATTAGACCATGTGCCATCCATTATGATAAGTTTATTATAATAGAAGCGTTAAATTATGTATAGAACAACATTGCATACCACAACTGATTTATCTCTCCAAACAGTCATCGGTAATAATACATCGGTGTAATTATTCTTATTCTATATTGGTCGACATTTTTGATGTAAATAATCCAAATAAGTTTTTATTGTTTTAACCTTTGTTTTATCACACACGATTTTTTTTATCAATTCACTTATAATTAAGGTGTTTCGGCCACCTGCAATGTTGAGCAACTCGTTTCATACAATTTCGGCTATCCGATTTATAAATCACGGTAGGAAATAAGCAAAGTAAAAAGTCACGATAACCGAGTGGATGAGTGGTCGGAATTTCGAGCCAAGAGACCCGAGTTCGATCCCCAGGTGACAGGCTCGTACCAAAGGGTTTTTCAAAAACTTATGTACGAATTATATCGTTGGCTTGAACATAAAGACGGCGACGGACTCACCATCTGTCACGTTTTCACGAAAATATCTTCAGTGGAAGGTGGGTCGAAGGGACTTAATAGTCTAGACTACACCTCTGTCTACCTCTAGAGAAATACGTGAAGATATTTATTTATTTATAGATATAAAGTTATGAAGTTTGTGTAATATTAACCATAAAATAATATTCAGTGTTTGAGAGTTGTCTAAAACATTTACTAGTTTTTGGCCGCGTATATATACACTTATCAAGATTCGTTAAGCCAATGTTCTAGGTCTTCCGCAAAAGAACTGTACATTTCTCCGGAATGAGATTGTATTTAATAGATGAATTATATATAATATAATATATTAAATTGACCTGTATTTAATACACGAATTATATTCGATCTTGATTCACCTTTGATTTCGTACTCCGTTATAAAAATCAAACAAAACAACCTTACAGTTGGTCAGAATAGCAAATGCTTCGCAGTTATGACGGCTAATTTATAAAGAAATTCCCAAATACAAAAATAAAATTTGTAAGCCATGGACTTGATTAGTTAACGCTTTATAAAATCTGACTGATGGGTTGGCTTCTTGCCTAAATCCATTTTTGTTTTGAGACAAGGCAATCGCTTCACGTAACATCAATAACTTATGAATGTTTTTTATGTTATGTTTCGAATTGAAATATGATTTGATTAAGATATTGGAAATTAAATAAATTCAAATTGGAAATCGGTACTCGAAATATTTATTTTAAGATTAAACGTTTATGATTGTTTAAGTAAATTTGTCTTTAATAGGAAATAATATAATGCTTTTGCCATTACCTCTAACTAATAACTTATAACTTATTTAGAAAATAAGGTATAATGTTACTTTTATCAATCTTAAGAAGTATTTGTCAATCACTATAAATATAATTTCGCAGTTCTATAGATTTTTAAAAAACCTTGGCAGATCGATTAACCTCTGATATGTAATTATAGTGTTACTGCTGACGATATTATTACTTTTATTGAGATTTTGATTACCTGATTACGTTTTTCAGATCAAGTCAATAATCGTGAATATGATGATAAAGGCAGTAAGTGATATCAAAGAAAATATTTCACGCCAAAACTGATATACCGCATGTCAGTTTCGGCGTTGCCCCAGTAGGGTACATTTCTTTGGAAGATACTGGGATACTCCCCAGTTAAGAACGATAAGAAGAAAACCAAGCCTTTGCTAAGTGAAAAATAAATAAATGAAATAAGGAGTATAATAAGGTTGTAAAATCCTACCGTGTAAAAAATATTTTCACTCAGTTGCCACCAAGAACAAACATTCACCTTCGAATTAAATTAAAATTTTTTAAAATAACAGAGATACTAAAAATAACATTTTTAAGGCTTAATTATTCGACTCTTGATTATATTTTATCTTTGTGGATATTTTTACGCTTCTCAAAAACTTCAAAGAAAAAAAAGGGCGTGAATATATATGCTTCTAGATTTTATAAATAATATCCTTATAATCCTAATATATTTATAATTATATTTTGATCCGAGTATAAATGTAGCGTATAATTTTATGGTCATTAACGACGGCGACATTTTCCTCGTGTACCGATGCATAAATATTATAAACGCCTTGTGCGGCTTCTGGATTTGATTTTCAATGCAGAAGGTAGAACTTGTGTAAAAAACATGTTTCGCGACCTGTTTCATCATAGAATGAAGTTATCTGAAGGCTTTTTATAGTAAAAACTAAAGTAAAAATATTTAAAAGGACAAAGGTCTTCTTTTTAATATTTTTTGAGAAACATAATAGCAGGTGAACTTACGCCTACTAAGCGTGCAGGTTACCGGATTTCATACATTCTCCAAATAAGTTTTTATTGTTGCTTGTATACAATATATATGTTTTGTATAATATATATACAAAACATATTTTTTCATTATCGTTTTCTTCACTGCAGAGTTTGCTAATTTTTTTTTTTTTTTTTGATAACCGTGGAGGAAAATGCTTTAAGCACGAACGTTTCCTGACCGGGAGGCCACCGAAACGAACAGTGTCGGACTCGGATCTCAGAAGGAGAAACATACCGACTAAAAACCATCCACGGGATGCTGTTGGCCCGGAGGCCTTTACAGCGTCATCTGAGGAGACCTGCGAGAACGAAGGCCCGCAGGTAAAAAGAAGAAAAGAGACAACGTCGTGACGCACTCGAACCCTGTAACGAAGCGAAGACCTTCGACATACGGGGGAGGGGGAGGGTGAGAGGCCCCGGGGGCCACTCGTGTTGGGAGTGGGTCGTATTTTCGGACGGTTACCCGAGACATTCTCGTGTGAACCGTGAAACATGGGACCGCGAATCTGACTACGAACTGTGTGTAGTGTACCTACTGCGTTCGTGTGTTGTTGAGATTACGGGGACGCGGCCCCGAATCTTTGTTTGATTTGGTGATGACGTCGTCATCATCAATCAAGACGTGCTTTGGTCGTCTATCAAATCGGGTGATAATTGGGGAAGGGGTGTAGTTTCCTAGACCCGCCACTAACGGATTTGGGTGATCCTTAATTTTTCGAAATATCTTGACGATATTTCTTTAAAAAGGCAGCCACTGTGGGGATCTCGAGATCTCTATGGAGATCTGCGCTCCTCATGTATTGGGGTGCGTTTGTAGCACGCCTCATGAACTTGTTTTGATGAATTGAGTGTTCTCAGATATGACCTAGGTGCGTGCGCGAACGCGACACACGCATAGGACATTATCGGCCGAACACAGGTCCTATATAGTAACAATTTTTGTCTTAGCGACATTTTGCTACGATGGCTTGTGAGACTGTAAAGTCGACCGGAAACGAAGGCCGCTTTGTCTCTGACATGTTTAATGTGTTGTTCGAAGGATAACCTACGGTCTAGAACGACCCCTAGGTATTTCACCTTCTTAACCCACGGGATGGGTTTATCGAACATTGATATTAGGTTTTGGAATTTGATTGACTATGCGCTTTACGCGCGAAGGTTTTCGGGGAGAACTCTTCCTAGAGAAGAGTACGGCCTGGCTTTTTCAGGGTTCACATCAATTCTCCAGGTCCCAAACCAGTGGCTTAGCACACTGATCGCGTTCCGAGACGGATGTAGATCCTGCATTCATTTGTATCGGTGGTGAAGAGCGTGGTGTCGTCGGCGAATAATGCCAACTCCACTCCGGCCGTCTTTGGGATATCGCTGGTGTATAGCGAGTATAGGGTCGGGGAGAGAACCGAACCCTGCGGAACACCAGCCCTTATGGGTCTGCTGTCGGACAGGACCCCCTCCACTTTGAAGCGGAAGGTGCGATTTGACAAGTAGTCTTGTATGATGTGTACAAGTCTGTCTGGCACTTTTTGAGCATACAGCTTATAAATTAAGCCGTTGTGCCAGACTTTGTCAAATGCCTTCGCGACATCGAAGAATAGGGCCCCCACCATTGAGATGGCTTTGGGTCGGTTACAGAGTTTGCTAAATTAAGGCTTACAATTTTTATACTGCAGGCACGGGGAATGAACCTGAGCCACTTGCGTTTAATACGCGAGTGATTCAGGTTCTGTGTGGCAGGGCGGTGACTGCCCTGATCATTAGGCTTCCACACTGCTTGTGTATTTACTGCTCTTGTATCTGTAAATGTTTCTTTAGTTGAGGAAAAGGCTTGTGGAATAAAATTAAAAAGAAAAAAGCAGCTAAATGACTATATATCCATGGAAGACAAGCAAAGTCCTTCATGGAGCGACGTTGTTACGTCTAGTGTAAGCACAACTATTAGGATGACGACACGTAAAAAGTAAGCGTATCTAAAATAAAAATGATAAAATACTACGTTAGATGACCTCCGTGGACGAGTGGCGTACCGTCCGGTTTTCATGGTGTCACCAGTTCTGAGCTCTCGGGCTCGATTCCCGGTCGGGTCAATGTAGAAAACACTTTTAGAAACTCTTGACCGTCATCGAGCATGAAGGCGTAGATGAGGTGTATGATGGAGACATAATTACACATAGAAAACCTGTGTACTCACATTTTGAAGAGTTCAAGGTTGTATGCGTTCGGAAACACACGCCGAAAGAGTATTCCATTCCCTGATACTATTCATGATGGTACCCTACAGTGAAAGGGTGGTACTCCACAGTGCGCAAATAAACCCCATAAAAGAAAGGTGTTGGCGGTGTGAGATAAGGGACCTCATCAGCTCATAGTTACTTATTTTTTGCTATAGAACATCAAAATAAAATTATTTAAACCAATTGATGTTGCTCTGTATATAATAAGTTATATTTAACAAATTGTATGAGCAAGTGTCATGCGGTGATACTGTTACGTCATGTTTTCCATGACGAGCATTCGCGAAGAACGCTATCGTCGGAAAATATTCGCTCATAAAAGTATAAATTGTTATTAATTTAAAACTTAAAATAAAATAAGTGGATAAAGACTATTTTTAAATAATTAAATCTTTTAGGTTATAAAAACAAATAAATAAATATCTTCACGCAATTCCCAATACAAGGCAGAGGTCTAGTCTAGACAATTAAGTCCCTTCGACCCACCTTCCACCGAAGATATTTTCGGGACAACGTGACAGGTGGTGAGCCCGTCGCCGTCTTTATGTCCAAGCCAACGATAAACCTTGTACATAAGTTTTTTTTGAAAAACTCATTGGTACGAGCCTGCCACCTGGGGATCGAACTCGGGATCTTGACTCGAAATTCCGACCACCCAACCACTCGGCTATCGTGACTATTATATATTTTAGGTTATGATAGAGAAAATTTCACTTTAATACTATTTGACCAACATATTAACCTTTCTCTAGATAAGATCTATAAATAACAAAGCTTTCTTTGTATTGATTATAAAATCGAAAGAATATCGAGGAAATATTACCATTTTACGCAATGAGGAATATGAGATTTGTCAAGGTTTATACAGTAAAGGAGTGTACAAAATTAAAAATTATATATGTTTCAATTACACTAAACCAAACAAAATACCATTAATTGTTTACACACATACCACATAGCTGGCCATTGTGTATACCTTTATTTTAGCTGGTACCAATATTTTTTTTTCAAAACATGTGTACGATTTATATCACACAGGCACACCACCTGTTACGTTGTTCCAAAAATGTCTTCGGTGAAAGTCAGTATGAAATTACTTAATTGTCTAGACCTCTGTCTGCCCTAGTTTAAAAAATGTATACATAGATAGGTACAATATTACATATATTGTTCTGATCCTAAAAAAGTAGCTTAAGCAATTGTATTATGGAATCTACTACTATCTATTATTGTATTCTTCATTAACCTGACCGGGAATCGAACCGAACATAGAGCTGGGGACACCATAAATGCGGCGTGTATGCAACTCGTCCACGGTGCAGGTCATGGAGTATTGGGAATGGTGTGAAGATATTTCTTTATTATTAATTACTTATTCAAATGAATTATAGCGCACTGTAAACATGAGTTTCTCTGCAAGCGAAGTTTGAGCACCCACTGGTACATCTTTGAACATAGAAACTAACGAAAGTAAATGTTTATGTAGGATGTTCAAATAATAATGAATTTTATATGAAAATCTCTCTGTTAAAGCTACATATATGCTGTATAAATTATTATAAATCTATGTAAATATATGATATCAAAGTAAGATGTCTAATAAGTTCCATCAAGTGTGGTTGTCCCTATCTATCAAGTAAAATACCCAATGTTCATTCTTAAAGTTGACATCATAATCTCGCACCTTTTACTCCCCTTTGTAACAAATCTGCAGAACAGAAAAAATTATATGCATGTGTCTTTAAAATTTAAATTAGTATTTCGGTAGTCCTAGCTCTACTTGGGGTACATAAATGATGTAAGATACATTTCGTACATTTTCTCAGAGAGGAAACCTATCGAAATAAACTTGGAATGTTAAACTTCTTCTTTATACCAAATATTGTCAATGTAAAAATTATATTTTTATGAATTAGCTTATAAGACGTATTTAAATAACGCTGTTATTAATTAGTATAACCTCTACTTAATCTGTTATATTTCGAATAATATGTTTGCATGTTAATATTTTTTGAGTAAATAAAGTATTCGATGCAAAATTCTTCAAGTTTGATATTAATTTCAAACACTGGATGAAGAAGCATCGTATACAAAGCTAATATTGGCAACAAATTACGATACCTTCATAAATATTTCATGTTCTTGCTTACGTTGGCCTTTAAATTTAATGAAATCGGAAGGTTGAATATTAAATTCGCATGGATAAGTTTTTATCTAATAAATTATATCCTTTTGGAAGCATTTTTCTGTTCAAAACAAAAAACATTTTACTATTATATGAAATTGAAATTGTGCACGCTTTTATACAGCTGTGTATAAATAACTTAAGCATTTTATCATACTCTGAAATTCAATTACTTTGACGTTGTACTTTCATTCTTGCATTTTCCACTCGACGCAATCTTTTATTAAAAACTCACAAATTAAAAATTTATTCATAGTACAATGTACCTGTAAAAATAACGGAAGAATGGTACACATTGAGCGTATATTTCTAAAAAATAGAAGTTTTGTTTGTGCTAAATAAAAGTATACATAAATTTAACCCTTTATTAGAATATCCTCTTGATGTTACCGCTCTTCTTTTTTATGGCGAAAAACAAATAAAAAAAATTAAATGAACCGTGATTACATTTATCTTCTGCTTTTAAAAGAACAAAGCACCAACGCGAAACAATTTCTGCGTCTTATGTGCCAATACTGGGTAGGTTGGAAGTTCAAACAGTTTAGTATTTTAAAAATCACTGCAACGGGAGATCTCTTCGAATAAATATTATTACGACGACCTACGTGAACGACTGGCTTGCTCGGCGATTTTCATGCTGTCCCAAGCTATGTGGTGTCTGTCGGGTTCGATTCCCGGTTGTGGTACCTTTGGTTGTGGTACCTTCGTTGATTTTATTTCCATAATACAAGTGCTTTAGCTGCTTATTTTGGGATCAGAACAATGTATGTGATGTTGTGCCTATTCAAGTACGTATTTTTTTAAACTGAGGTAGACTGAGGTCTAGACAATTAAGTCTTTTCAAACTAACTTTCACCGAAGACATTTTTGGAACAACGTATGGTGTAACGTAACGTAACGTATACATGTGGTGTGCCTGTGTGATATAAATCCTACATATGTTTTGAAAAAAAGTATTGGTTCCATATAAAATATAAGTATAAGTGGCCAGCTATGAACCAGAGAACTGCAAGTAGTTGTCCCTATCTATCAGTGTATTTTTTTGTTTTGTGTAAAGATGTTACGTAAGAATTAATTTATTTATTTGCTTTTTAAGTGTTGCAAAGTATCACTAAATTGGATTTAAGTCGCAAGACGAACATTTTCATGTAAAACGTTGATAAAAATGTTATATATAAAAATGCAGTCAAATCTTAAACTGAATGTCGGGTTCTATGAGAGGTTTTATTTTAAAAAAAATATTTTCTATAAGCATGCATTGGATCACCGTATGCAGGAAGCTCGTCCGTAGTTCCAATAAGATTGCTTGAATTTTTAAAGTTATTCCCCGATTTCAACGCGAAGACGTATTTTTCTCATGAATTTTACAAGAACTTGAAGTAATTTCCATGGTACAGTGTTTTTAGATTGTTATAGTCAAAAATAAATCTCATCTATGTTTTCTTTTAATTTATAACAACTCTTCGTTTTCTTTATTATTTATTTTTCGTCTCGAGGCTAATATTAATATTAAAATTAAGTAAAATTTACATTATATGTCAACTCCTTCTACGCTGCTCAGATACAAATACTACGATTAAATAAAATTAATAGGGATAAAACGTTAATATGCTCATAGCAAAATATCAAAGTAGCTATTAAAAATGTTCTTATAGCCAATGTTTAACTTTGAACAAACTACGGGGAAAGGATTGTGATCTAAATGGAGTTCTGTTTAGTCCTGTCTTCTTCTTTCTTAGGTTTATGGCATCTCTCTTCAGAATTATGCCAATGTCAAGTTAAAGTTCTGTAACAGAGAACGTCAAAATATGACAGTTTGGCTGTTTGACATGTTCCTTTGACGATTTTTACACGTGCGTAGAGTCACGGAGTTGCGGAAACAAACCCATCCAAAAGTTTAACTAAACTGTGGTGGATAATTAATAATATCTTTCACAGAATATATATTATTGAGGGTGATAAATTATAAAAAAAAATAGTGTTATAAAATATGGCAAAGAGGGATTTCATCACCTGATGGATAGCACACTGAGTTCAGTCAAACAACAATGCTCATGAATTCTAAATTTAATATGGATCTAAATATTATCTTCATTCAGCATTGTCTTTTTTCAGCATTTTCTTCATTCATTATTGATTAAGGAATTAGCAAAAGTTTCCCTTTTGCTAAATATTTTGTCCTTTGCTGCTTGCTTAAAAGGTAATGAGGTAGAAATGTTGAATGCCCTAATTTGTCACGGAATAAACGCAAACGCACAAGACATTGCAAGACTGCTCTGGTTAGGCCAGTCATTTCGCCACCGCAAACGGGTTCCCGCCATGTCGTGGCGATGGAACTTAACAACTGTGTCTTGGTCACCCACGGTAAACCAAGAGACACCCACATAGCCGGACTAACTTTGCCAGATTTTTCTGGCCCACGGTTGCCTAGTGTTCTTGGTAAGCCCACTCCGGATGCCTTTTGGAGGCCGTGGAGAGAACGTTTGTCTCGTTGCCTTAGCACCGCTCACCCACAGCCGAGCCACTACAGTCCACAGCCGAGGTGGAGTCGCGGCAGAAGAGGAGTATTGGTAATGCGGTTTGCCTCAGCGACTCTGGCCCCTGCCAGAGTCACCCAGACAGCTGCGGTGGGGCCGCGGGGGGCACGAAGTGCCGCTTTCTTTGCCCTCCGGGGCCGAAATAGCCAAATCCATCGTGGGGCGACGGTTACTGGTACTCGGTCAATCACCCGCCTTCCTGTAACCAAGGGCCTCCGGGTGGCGGACTCAGGGGAGTTTGTCGGTTTGGTTGGATGATCTGTATTCGAATCAAAATCATCATAATCTGAGTTCAAACCTCAATAGAATGAGACCAAGTAATGTACCAAGAAGTTTTATCAAATAATATATATCTTCACGACATTCACTAAACAGGGGCAGACAAAGGTCTAGTCTAGACAATTTCATTACACATGACATTAGAATCAAAATGTCCTTTCGACTTACCACCAAATACATTTTTCGTGACTGGTGGTAAGCCCGTCGCCGTCTTTATATCCAAGCCAACGATATAATCGTACATAAGTTTTTGAAGATTCACGATAGCCGAGTGGTTGGGTGGTCGGATTTTAAGTTAGGAGACCCGAGTTCGAGCCCCGGTGGCCTACTCGTACCAATGGGGTTTTACTAAAACTTATGTGCGACTATATCAATGGCTTGGACATAAAGACGGCGACGGGTTAACCACCTGTTACATTGTCCCGAAAAATGTCTTCGGTTGGTCGAAGGGACTTAATTGTCTAAACCTCTGTCTACCCCTGTATTGGGAATGGCGTGAAAATAAGTTTGTGAAAAAACCCATTGGTACGAGCCGGCTACCAGGGCATCGAACTCGGGTCACATGATTTGAAATCCGTTCACCCAACCACTCAGCTATCGTGACGTTTTAAAATACTTATAAAACAGTATTTGCATAGTAAGACAGGTGTCTTATAATCTCTAATCATGAATGGGTTTAAAGTAATATACGAACTCTATCCAACTTTGCTCTAACAACTACTAAGCAACTAAAATACACCATTTGTTTTTAAACCTTTTTTGCTACGAGTATCGTAAAGGCGTATAATCATAACAATAATATTGCTTAAAATTCTTACAGTTACACACATATTGACGGTAGCGTGAAAACCCCAGTGCGATTGACGTACTAGCAGTTTACAATAATTTGATCTTGCAATAAAATAGTCACAACTGCAAATTGCTTCAAACGAAACTGTTGTCTTATAACTTAGCACTGGTACTCCAGCTTACAGAGCCAAAGTATTTAAAATAGGCTGGTTACATTTTGCAACCAGCCGTTTATGTTAAGCACAAAGTTAAACATATTTTTCTTAAATTTAATAATAAAAAGTTCAGCATAACTCAAATGCTTTAAAATCAATAAAAATTGTATTATCGTTATTCTTTTAATTCCATATTTGATACTCTTTCTTAATTTGAAATATAGATAATTACCTGACAGCAATTCACATTTACTTAACGGGCTGTTAAAGTTTACTGCAAGACATAACTCCCTTAAGGAAGATTTGCCATAATCGCTTCGCAAGCCGGTTGGCAATCGTAGGACCTGAAATCAGGTGCTAGATTTCAGGTACTACGATTGCCAACCGGCAGAGTTGTTGCTGCCCATCACTGGTCTGCTTTATTTTGCTTTGTTTTTTTTTTGAGACGGTTATTATGCCATTTGATGGTAGTCATTAATTTTTCGTTAGCCCCATCTTACGACATCCGCTGGGAGAATTTACGGAAATGGTCAATAATTACTTCAAATTCACGGCAAATGGAGTCACGCAGTTTTTTTTAAATTGACAAGAAATTAAAAAAATACACTTAATTAATTAATACTCGTACAAGTAGCAACATTCTACTTGCTGTTTCCTGTGGTGCAGGCTTAGTAGGCATATATATCAATAATAAACAACGGCTGTTTTCTTTAATTGTATTTCTTTCATTGTGCTCAAATTAGTTTTGCTCAATGATTCAAACTATAGCATTAAACGAATTTTAATGTCTTTTCTGTGTTGCGAGTATTTATTTTCTGTTTTGAACATAGTCAGCATTAATCTAGACTATAGGAACTCCATTTATCCCGGGAAGATTACATATTACAAGTATTGATTCTCAAGTCTAGACAATTTCGTTAAAATACTTGTCTACTTATGTACTAACATTTCTTCTATATTTTATAACATTTATCTGTTGGCATATTACCAATTGGCCTTTACAAAATGCGCAGCGCATACATCGAAACGAATTATTATGGTAGCAAACCGAGTGCTAATAACAAACTTTTATCAAACATTAATAGTAATAAAAGAAGGTATCATAAATTGCGTAAATATTCAAAAATATATTTACCTTGTAAACTCTGGCAAAATATCCACCGAACAGCAACAGTAGCTACGTTAACTATTAACCTTTACCATGTTAACAATTAGTCAATAGTTATATAGAGTTAGAGAGACAGACTATTAGTTACTAACTTACTTATCTTCACGCACAGTCCCTGGTGGGATAGCCAGGGAGAACACATCGCTAAGTGTCATGATCCTTACACAACTCTTTCGCTTCTTTCAGATTCATCATTTTATTCATTCAGGTATCCGAGTACTCTTGATCCTCCCATCTTCTAGCAATTTGCTCACATTGTCTACGAAAGTTAGTCTCGGCCTACCGCGACGCCTTACAATATTTGGCACTATATATTTTCTTCTCCATTCGGTCTTTACTCATTCGCTCAACGTGTCCAACTCTATTAGTTTGTAATTACTTTATATTGTAGTATTAATCCACTTATAGCTGGCAACAACCATCGAAATAAAAAGAATACTTTTAATTTCAATCTAGGGACATCAATGTGAAGAATTACCAAGGATTAAATTATAGTGAAGAAGGTGACCCAAATTTGCTTCAATAGTTTTAGAAGTATCTTAAATTCAAACATGGTGTACATTTTTGGTTCAAAGTAAGGGTACAAATTTA
The DNA here is from genome assembly GCA_029286605.1 of Sericinus montela. Lineage (NCBI taxonomy): Eukaryota > Metazoa > Arthropoda > Insecta > Lepidoptera > Papilionidae > Sericinus > Sericinus montela. The sequence continues at coordinate 13,661,878 of JAGSMR010000015.1, forward strand.
TTTTATTTAAGCATAATCAATGTCAAGCCAAGAGAGCTGTATGATCGGAATTCGAGTCTAGAGACCCGAATTGGATCCCCAGGTGACAGGTTCGTACCAATGGGTTTTCTCAAAAAATGTACGAACAATATCGTTGGCTTGGCTATAAAGACGGCGACGGGCTCCCCATCTGACACGTTGTCCTAAAAATTGTGGGTCGAAAAAAGTTAATTGTCCTCTCTCTACCCCGATATGGGGAATGGCGTTAAGATATTTCTTACTTTATTTAATTTCATTATGTCATTCCATGCTTTTCTATCGGAGTTGAGTGAAGTATGAGCCTGATGACGTTTAAACATTTGTGAACTTTGCATGGGTCACAGCCACTGACGTCAATCGAAGATTACAGATACGGTCTCTTCCCCGAGAATTCAGATGAAACACCTCAAAGGACATATTACACTAGCTGTCTTTACCTTAAAAACCGGAAGCGAATAGTTTTACACTGCTATTTGCTGGTATATGTGTGTACTGTGATACTGACCCTGAGGACTCCTGGATAGAGTCGTAGGAGTTTTGTTTTATTTTAAAACATCTTAGACTCTTAAAATATTTTTTAATCGAAGACTTTTTATTGTGTTTAGTTCAGAAGCCAATATATTATACAATTATTCATATATTTCAAATACATTACTCGCAAGCGTTGAGATGAAACGTAAAATAGTCAAAGACAACATGCTTTGTGCAGTTTATAGATGTAAATCAGAATACTTTGGTAACCAAGTTTCGCTTGATAATAATACCTTTTTAACAATTAATTGATCGTTCATTTTTTTATCGTTTATGAAAAACATTTTCAGAGAATGGCACACCTATCTAGATTTAAAGTTGGTACGCAAAATATCTAAATAAAAATATTAGCCAAGTAGATTATGACAGTTATTTATATAAACCTCCTTGCATATCACTTTTTAAAGAAATAGTCATCCATAAAAATAATATTTCACTCAATGCTCAAGAATTATTTGTATTTTTAGTAGTCAGGATGAAGCATAGTATTTCCTCAATGATATTTCTATAACAAAGTCAAAGTTAATTACTTAAATAAGGCTGATTTATAGCTTCCAAAGCAACAATGATAAACTCTTCTGTGTCGGAGACTTGTGGTTTAATTAACGAAATAGCTACTTTAGATTTGAATCTCTTTTGAACAGTCGGATACTAATTACATAAACGACGAAATATGCAAATTTGAGAAAAAAATCGAATTAATATTTTTATTATCTCAAGGAAATTTATGATAAGTATATGTTTTTTGTGAATTTCCTAATGAACGTAATGATTTATCAAGTGAATGTTACTGGGATCTGTGCAAAGCAACAATCACTCGTTGAATCTCTATATAACTTAATAATATTTGGTCTTTGTCTTCTTTGATTGTAGGTATACATGGCTTGCTTACCATAAAGTATTAGGTCTTCCTATTATACTGTTACCACACAATGTAATATAGAACATACCATGTTAACTTTGAAATATTTTTCTAATTATCACGAGAGTATCCTGTTAACAAAATAAATGAGGCTCCTACTAACTATAGTGAAATTTCCGTCCGAAATTTATACTGCCGAAACATGATACAATTTTTTTTTCTGACTACGTTCCTTAATGGTAGAAATTAAATTAGATACAGAGGAAGATATAAAAATATTTAAACACAAAAACAAAGATCTACAAAAAAACAGAAATAAGTTGAATAATTTTAACATTAATATTAATTTGCAGCCGCAAAAGGCAGTCGACTTAGCTTTATGCTACATCAATATTTTTGTAGCGCTTTTAAACTACTAGCACAATTTGTTAAACGGCTTTTGGGTGCTATCAGACTATGTTTACTAAATTTACAAGCAATATTATCCGATATATATAAGTCCGCAGATAAAAAATAATATACTAAAAACTTAACAAAAATTGAATTACACTAAAAGATGTCTTAAAAAGTTTTTTTTTTGTCTCTAAGCCGCGATCACCGCATTTCTAAAGTGATCACTAATCCGCTTGCTGAGCGATTGTAAACCCTACCACAGAAGAGGCCTATATCCAGCAACGGACTATTACAGACTGTTATGTATGTATGTGTAATATTTTTTGTTTTTCTAATGAATTAAGATATATTAAATGGAAACATGCGTCGTTTGGCGAAAATCATTACATTAAGGGGAAATTTAATTTGTTAACATGTAACGTTTGGGATCCGCATATTCGATCCTTGCAAATTACGATCGTGTTTGTATCATTCGTTTCTGCATGTAGGCCAATCTCAGCAAATTAGTTTTTGTATTTCGTGTGCTTATTTAGATAAACATGGCATAAGAGTCTGAAATCCCGTTTGCCTCCTTGGATATTATAATTGTAAATGTGAAAACGATAAATTAAGCAAGTCTCAGGACAATTTCTGGGAGTATATTTCGTAAAAATATACTACATACCCTTCACATACATCTTAAAAGTAAAAAGTTTCTATAAGAACAGAATCAATACTTCTTATGTACATACCTGACAAATACTCGCGAGGGCAAGGACAGGTCATATCGGGATTTTGAAGACTAAATATTCACGGTTTTCCGCTTAGCCGCATGTCTACGGAGTCACAAGAATGCTTTTGTATAATACCTCAATCTTTACGTCTGCTTCCTGGTTAGAAGTGCTGGAAGACAGATACGCCACTCCACTCAGTCACCAACAACAAATCTGGACCACCAAAACATGGTTAATGACGACACAATTGTACGTAACATGCCTTACAAAAGGCAATGAACGAAAAAATATCACGATAATTCACCAAACCAAATTCGAAGTAGTTACTTCAAATCTATAAGCGTTGCCACCTCGAGCAAGCATGTCCGCGTATAAAGTCGACTGAATAGATTTATTTTCTCCTATAAATGTAGACATAAATTAATTCTTATCCTGTTTAAACTAAGAGTTCTATAACTCGCTATAATAGTTTTATATTTATTAGTATTTATAATAGCAACTGTCTCTACATAACATAGGTACGAATTATTTATTAATACCGTATATTACGACAAAGAATAATTATTAAATGAAGTCCTATTTTTATTTAATCTCAAATATGATTTAATAGAATATGTACTAGAAAACAATTGTCAATTATACTTGAACGGCCTCACGTAGTATACTGATTTACTTGTTATCTACAAGACATTATTATCGTAAAGAAGTACTTAATTATTAACAATAGAAATATATTTGTATTAATGCGGCTATATTTCTTCGGGATTCAACATTGGTAACTCAAGTACTATGAAATTGTGATGTCAGCATCACTTTCCACTACACGGTTACAAATGATATTAGATTTATCTTCGCTTATAATTATAAGTGTACATTCTATGCCAATTTTGAAACTTCTGCTTTCTTACTTTCGATCTGCATAGTTATGTTAATAATTCCTGTAATGTTTATACAATACCTTTTTTGGAAATAACGTATTGAAGAGAGACAAGAAACTATATGCATAGTTCTTTGAGCCCTTTTAAAATTTCGTAACATCAATTAATAAACACAACATAAAAAAGTCAAACTAATTGTAAGCTACAAAGCGCAAAAGTCGCGTGAATAAACACGTTTTATAACAGTTTTCATTCCTATAATTTAAACATTACACTTCACTAACTAGCAAATTTTCTTACTTATCGAATCAGAATAATGGGCAATTTATGTCAAAAGCAATTTCAACGTAATGTTTACTTCAGTAGCTAAGGTTTTATTATTATTTCGCCAATAACAAAATAAGATAACATTTAAATACGAAAAAACGTAGTCTGTAGTAATTTTTTTTCTTAAAAAAACATTCGAACATTATTTGCAGAATATTATAAGATTAAACATAAATTATTCCTTTACAGTTATCGGTCTTTTTCTAGATGACAACCTAAACAGGCTTTTCTTAAACTCTATCGCACTTATACGTCAAAGCGACTTATCCATCTAGGGGACTCTTATACTATCTGTTTCAACAATAAAAATTTTAACAATATTACAAGTAAATATACATTGACAAACGCTAACAATATCCGTACATATTCTGTCCAGTACACGAAGTTTGTTGTTTCGCTCTAGTTTGGCAAAGTTTGACGAGGGCTAATGTGCACGGTTTAATTTCAACGTGGCTTGATTTTAAATTACCTGCACGTAATTTCCCAATTTCTAGGGTTGATATTTACCTTATTCATTAGTCGCCTATCATAAATTTGCTATAAGCTCTTGGTAATTGTTTATTTATACTGCTAAGTATTATCTGGCATTTTAAAAGCTACTGTAAGTAATGATTTCTTGTATTACGCAATGACTCATGACTTGAAATTGATTATGCTTAAATAAAATAAAATTGTACCCTTGATTTGAACAAAAATATAACACTATGTTTGAATTTAACATACTTCTAAAACTCTTGAAGCAAATTTGGATTACTTTCTTCACTATAATTTAATCCTTGGTAATTCTTCACAGAGATATCCCCCAGATTAAAATTAAAAGCTACCATTGCTACCATTATCCGAAGCATAATTATGTAAACGTTTTAGTAAGCGAGTCGTACATTTTTCAGTCTGACAAAATCGGACACTCTTGCTTCTCAAATTGACGCTTTTTATTTTCACCGTCGGAAAAAAATATAATTACTAAAATAATTACGTCGCGATGCCAATTTTTTAATTTCAACGGTAGTTGCTATAACGGAATTAATACTACAATATAATGTATTTACTAACTAATAGAATTGGGCACGTTGAGCGAATGAGTGAATACCGAATGGTGAAGAAAATATATGGCGCCAAATATTATGAGGCATCGCGGTGGGCCGAGACTAACTTTCGAAGACAATGTGAGCAGTTTCTCGAAGAGGGGAGGATCAAGAATACTCCGATACCTACACTTGCTATATGAAGAAAATGATGAATTTGAAAGAAGCGAAAGAGGTGTGTAAGGACCGTGACACTTCGCGAATAGCGGAATATTATTCTCATTCGCGATTGTTCTGTTATAGTCTAAAATACCGAGTATCCGCCTAGTATTAGTAGATTTAATAAAATATAAACTTTAGGATAGCGTTTTTATCTTAAGTTATAACGCCAACAATTTTACTAAACATCATAACCTAGCGGCCATAATGCTTTTATAAATCCATCCTCCATGTATCATTAGTGCAGTCTGTTCAGTCGTTAGACAATCCAAAGTAGTTATAATAACCCTTTCAACCACAGAATAACTTTTTTCATTAATCTATTTACATTTATTTTATATAATTACAAAGTAATTTAATGAAATAGTCAATTAATTGACAATAATATTTGATGAATAGACAAATAATTTTATATAACGTAATATACGGAGTAGCTACTGCAGTAATCTATTTCTTTTCAGTCACCACTAACCTATTACCGTCTTTTGCTTGTCTTAAGATTTTCATTTTAAAACAATGAAGGGAAATTTATTCAATGTTCAGTGCACTACACAAAAATGTAGTAAGATTTGGAGAATCTCTCGAAACAAAACAATTGCCATAATGCTACTTGTACTTCATGTCACGTACGTCAGAATAAACACACGTCTCCTAGCTTCATGTACACACTTCTGTGTTAAAGCAATAAACTTTACGTACAAAACGTGCCATTTTCCGATTATCTATCGCTTTAAAGTGAGCCAGTACTAGGGTAGCCGAAGGGTTGAACACTAAGCTTTAAAGTTATATAGTGCGCTGAATCCGAAGTATCTTTTTATCCCCATAAATCCTAAAAAAATATAAAATATTGTCTCGCCATTCCTAATGCAGGGGTAGACCTCTGTTCACCCTTGTATTGGGAATGGCGTGAAGAATTTGATTTTGGACAGTCACCAGTCGATTTAAAATCATATTTGGATACCCCAAGTACTTAACAAAACGACCAGATCAAGTCCACTGCAGTATATGAATAACAGGTAATCGGAAGAATTACGGTTATATTTGAACAATATTTCTGTTAAGAAATGTTTACGTATATACATAAATACATAAAGGCCTGTTAAAGTCCACTGCAGGACATAGGCCTCTCGCTTAGGTGGGATTTGCCATAATCGCCCCGCTTGGCAAGCGGATTGGCGATCGCAATACCAGATCACTCGAACCTGTGACGCTGCTGCCCATCTTTGGGCAGATTATTTTTATCTGATATCTTTAGCGATGGTCATCCGGCAATCTAACTGTTGCCATAACGATATTGAAAGCTGCTTCCCTTAGTCGCCACCCACGGGAAGGAAGGGAGTGGCAATATTCTCACGCCGTTACCACACGATTAAGAAATGTTATATTATCATAATACCACCGCAAAATAATACTAATACTCATATAATTTCCTGCTTCCTTAGCGGAATTTAATATTTAATGAACCTTATCAACGCATTCCAAGCTAATTAAAGATTCATTATGCTGCATGGAGTTTAGCTATGCGAATAGTTTCCAACTAACTAAATATTATATGCAATAGTATCTTTACATCAAATAAGAACAAGTTAAAGTTGTAACAGTCAATGAATATCTGCAAATTACATCATTTGAAATAAATTATACTATAACATCAATCAATTCAAAATAATAATTTTTAAAGCATATTTAGTAGTTTAATTCATTTTTATGTGATAATAATGAAATTGAAGTAGTTATTCACCTACCAAAAAACTTTAAGCGAAGATAACTACAGATGTATGTTTTTACCCTTTTATTGAGTACGTAAAAGCACTGCCACCTTATACCTTTTAAAATTAAATAATCACTGACATTGGTAACGGACAGAGTAAGAGTTTTCAACCTTCGAATTAGAAGCATTATGCATCTTGACTGTTTTTACCAATTTTAACCTTTTTCCAAATTTATCAGTTTATCTTTAAACTTAATTATAACTTATGAAAAAATATATTACTCAAGGATTTGCAAAGAATGTTGACGCGGGAACCTAGCGCTGTGATGTAGTCGAATATTGACTACATCACAGCGCTAGGTTCCCGCGTGTTATCGACATTAGGAAGTAATAAAATTGTTCATAAGAACGTAGGATCTTTGATAATAAAACTTATTGCATTACAAAATTTAATGAACAGATATTATATTATATTAATTATTAAAGACTAATTTCTTCCTTAATTTTTGGACTGTGTTAATTTGTATTCTGTAATAAATGTTTGTACGCTTGGAAAAAAACTTTAGCAATATCGAAATATTACTGCAAAATGTAATAACACAGACTATGGAATCAATAAGCCTGAGGAGTTTGCTCATCGATAAATATATCGTCAAAACCAACACTCATATTATGTTTGGGCAGGGTATGAAGGGAAGGTCGGACACAGCGCATAGGTCTCCGTTTCCCCAGTTCCCTATTAATCGGAGAGTAAGTTTTGTAATTTTAAGTAAAATAAATAAATAAATATCTTCACGCAATTCCCAATACAGGGGTAGACAGAGGTCAAGTCTAGACAATTAAGTCCCTTTGACCCACCTTCCACCGAAGATATTTTCGGGACAACGTGACAGGTGGTGGGCCCGTCGCCGCCTTTATGTCCAAGCCAACGATGAAATTCGTACATAAGCTTTTGAAAAACTGATTGGTACTGCCACCTGGGGATCGAACTCGGTTCTCTCGACTCGAAATTCCGACCACCCAACAACTCGGCTATCGTGACTTCAAATGTAATTTTAAGTAAGTAGTAGTAATTAAATAGTTAGTAAGTAAGTAGTAATAATTTTATAATTATAATCTAATCTAAAAGTCATGATAGCCGAGTGGTTGGGTGGTTGGAATTTCGTACCAATGAGTTTAAAAAAAACTCATGTACGAATTATATAGATGGCTTGGACATAAAGGCGGCTACGGGGTCACCACCTGTCACGTTGTCCTGAAAATATCTTCGGTGGAAGGTAGGTCAAAGGGATTTAATTGTCCAGACTAGACTTCTGTTCACCCCTGTATTGGGAATCGCATGAAGATATTTTTTTTTAATTTGTAGAAAGCAAGCAATCAGCTATATAAAATAACTTTAGCAATAATGAAATATTACTGCAAAATAATACAAAGTAATGACACAGGCTATGGAATCGATCAGCATGAGAAGCTTGCTTATCTATAAATATATCGTCAAAGCCAACACTCATGTTATGTATGAGCAGGGTATGTGTAGCTGTCCGTTTCCCCAGTATTAATCGGAGATCGCGTCTTATATACACATAATTTTATAATTATAATGTAACCTATTTCTAATTTTCAATAAATGGTTTAATGTATACATATTTTCGTATTATATAAATGCGTAATGTGCAGATTTTATAGGTAATTTTGCGTTTTATTATATATACCCATCAGATATTCAAAATCATCTCGTTAACTTATTGAGCATTCCCCTTCCAGGCAATATATTTTTTATTTCTCTTTAGTGGTGCCTATATTTTCCGTGATAAGAAGTATATAAGCTCTAATTCTTCGCATTATTCTTTTAAACAGCTCTTACATATCGTAGGATAGGTCCTGTATTACTTGCATAGAATTAAATATTTCAGACTAAAATTCAGCAGAACATTGTTTAAAGAATGCATCTAAAGAACAAGGTGTCTGGTACTTTAATCGCTAATCTAGTTGGCAATAAAGATGGTCACAGAAAATCCAAAAATAGATTATTTCATGTCATTCGCAATACAGGGGCAGATAGAGGTCTTAACAATTAAGTACTTTCGGTCCACCTTCCACCGATAATCGTCCAGTTCTATGTGTGGCGTGGTACCAATAGCGATGGATGCAGCTATAATTTATATTTTCTTAAGCTATATTTTATTCATTATTTGTGGGAAGGATGGTTCTTCACATCGTTGATACAATTGTGTTACCTGTCGACAATTGCTTCAATATATGCCTCACAATTTTTATAGTACACATTTGAAATCTGCGCCTTAACTTTTGCATTTGATGTATTTATTGAATTAATTTAATGTTAAATTAATTCACAAAATATGCGATAGTTTAAAAGAATTTCATATGACATAAAGTTAACTTTCATTTACTTTAACTAAGAAGCATTTATCAAACTCAATAACAGCTGGCGCAAGCAGTCTCACTTAATAACTTAAGTTTATATAATTACTGAACAATTCTTAATTTCCTGTAATTGAAATAAAACACATAAATTTATATTTTAAGTAATCATTACTACTTACTTCCTGGCCTGGAAAATTACTCTGCAGGACATAAGTATTTGTCAAAAGAGGATTAGCAATAATCGCCACATAGCTAATTGGCGATTACAATAACTGACACTTAAACACATGAAAATTAGGTGCTGCTGTCTGTCACCGATCTGGTTTAATTTGGCCTGGTGTTTTTGATAAGGTGGTCCCGCTATCTGTTGAGAGCCGTTTAAATTTTAAAGTCTTTTTTCTTAGTCTTCTCGTAAAAATACTTAAGATAAAAAGGAGGGTAGTTAATTTTAACGTCGATACTACACAGCCATTAAATTAGCCTTAATTTGAAAATAATAAGTTGATACATTTATTTTATTTATTATCGAGATATAATATTATTAATATTACTGTTGGGATGGTGCATAGTAGTGTAGTATAGGTACTTGCACTTGCTTAAATTTTATTTAGTAAGGATTTTATTTTAGTTAACTATCTAATATATATTTATTATTTTATTATTGTTGTATATATATAATTATTTATGTTTTTGTATTTATATTATTCCTTTATATAATATGTCGAGCAGTGATTCCTATTATTCTTTTAATGACTCTGATACTTCATTCACTTCGTGTGATCTCTTGAATGATAGTGCATCTTCGCGCCGCGACATGCTTACCCGTACATTTTCGCCCTGTCACAATTTATTTAATGTATGTCACATTAATGCCCAGAGTTTACTAGTTCATTTTGCGGATTTAGAAGATGTTTTTTCCGTAAATAATATTCATGCTATTTTAGTGTCCGAGACCTGGCTAAAGCCAACTTTACCGTCTTGTCAATACCCTCTTGCTGACTTTGTGCTTATACGCAATGATCGGACGGGAAAAGGCGGCGGCGGGGTTGCTATATATTTAAGGGCTAATATTCCGTTTAAAATCGTATTAGCATCCCCTTCTTTCTACTCAGCATCCTGTGAATTTCTATTTCTAGAAATTTGTATTTCGGGTGTAAGGGCGATTCTGGGGGTAGTGTACTGTCCGCCTACTGTTGATTATTTCAACGTTATTGAAACCGCTTTCGATTCACTTGGATCAGATTACGCACATTGCATGATAATGGGTGATTTTAACACTAACTTATTACATAATACGTCCCGTTCTCAAAAACTTAGGTCAATAATTGAGTCGGTCGATTTCCAAATTCTGCCGTTAGCGGCTACGCATCATAACGTTGACACCAATGACTCCTGGATTGACCTCATTATTATTGCCTCTCCTGACTGTGTCAAAACACATGGTCAGCTGTTAGCTCCTTGCTTTTCCCACCTGACCTGCTTTATTTTTCCTATAACTTAATCCCTCCCAAACCTAGTCCCACTATATTGAATTTGCGCAATTTCCAAAAAATAGATTTAAAAAAACTCTTTAGTGATGCATCTCTCATCGATATGACTCCTTTAGTAGAATCGACATCAGTCGATGATAAGGTGTCCCTACTTAATAATGCTGTCCTCAATCTTTACAACATCCATGCACCAGTACATCGTGTGAGGGTAAAGCGTCCTCCCGCCCCTTGGATGTCAAGAGGTGTGAGGGTGGCTATAACAAGAAGGGATTGGGCTTTTCGCAAATTTAAAAGAAACCGTACCGTGGAGAACTGGTCCCATTTTAAATTGCTGAGAAATAAATGCAACCAGATAATACGAAATGCTAAACGCCGTTATATCCATGAAAATATTGTTAATTCTTCGACTGCTGATGTGTGGAAATTTCTCAAATCTCTATATAAGCAATCTATATAAGCAAATGATATCCTTAATACTTGAGTACCTTTTACCAGTAGTTACACATATTATTAATTTTTCTTTAGACTCTGGTATTTACCCGACCCTGTGGAAAAAGGCGTTTGTACTTCCACTTCCTAAAATAAATAATCCTATCTTGCCTAATCACTTTCGACCGATCTCTATACTTCCTTTCCTTTCTAAAGTTCTTGAAGCCTGTGTACATAAGCAAATCTCTACGTTCGTAAACAAACATAACCTACTGAATGACTTTCAGTCAGGTTTTCGTCTAGGTCACAGTACCACTACAGCACTTGTCAAGGTCACAGATGACATAAGGAAGGGCATGGATGAGCAAAAGTTGACAGTGGTGGTGCTGGTTGACTTTTCAAACGCTTTTAACACAGTTGATCACGATATCCTTATATCCTACCTTACTTATCTCAGATTCTCGACCCAAGCTTTGGATTGGTTCTCATCATATCTTCGCGGCCGCCAACAGTCAGTCCGCTTAGGACAGCAATGTTCTGCCTGGGCGGATGTAGATTCTGGGGTGCCGCAAGGCGGTATACTTTCTCCAATAATGTTTTCGTTATTTATTAACTCCAACACCACTGCCTTAAACTGTCCGTATCATCTGTATGCAGACGATCTTCAGCTTTACGATAAATCGGAAGTGGGTGATCTCAATAACTGTATTTTTAAGCTCAATAAAAATCTTGAGTTAATTAGGGATTGGTCCATTACATATGGTGTTACCGTCAACCCAACAAAATGTAAAGCCATAGTAATGGGTGGTCCTAGGATGCTGGCCAGGATTGATTACAGTAACCTTTCTCCTATTTATTATAATGGAACATTAATTTCATTTTCTAATACCGTAGTTGATCTAGGCTTGCATTTGGATCAGTCGTTAAGCTGGTTGCGGAAATAAGCAGAAAAGTCAATGCCACTTTACGTTCACTCTACCGCTTTAAAAATTTCCTTCCCTTTTGCGGGTTCAGTCGCTGGTATTGCCCATTATCGACTATGCCGATGTATGTTATCCAGATCTATCCCAAACACGTCTCGACAAACTGGAGCGCCTTCTCAACAACTGTATTAGATTTATTTTCGGTTTACGTAAATATGACCATATCTCCTCTTACCGTTCCAAGCTTAAATGGCTTCCCATTCGTCAAAGGCGTAGCTCCCGAATTGTGTTTCTGTTTTGACTAACTCTAATTCTCCTTCTTACCTAAGAAATAACTTTCAACATCTCCAACCTACTCATGACAGAGCACCTCGCTCCAAAAACCAACATAGGATTCACATTCCTCAACATAATACAGGATACTTTAACTCCTCTTTTACGGTACAAGCTGCACTACTCTGGAACGCCCTACCTTTGAAGATAAAATCTGCTCCGAATGCCTATTCGTTCAAGAGATTAGTTCGTGAGTATTATCTTAAGAATCATTAATATATATTTATGTATATATTTATATTTTATATATATTATTTATGTATTTATGTATAATTATTTACGTTTAGTTTATATAATACATTTTTCCATAAAATATTTATTATTTATATGTATATATTTTTATTAGGAGCATTAATCTATATTTTTCTTGTTAGCACCTGCCATCTACTTCTCACCATAACAAAGGTTGACTGGTAGAGAATGCCACCAGGCATTAAGTCCGCCCATTGTAGCCCTTAGTATAAGGTGTAAAAATAAAGAATAAATAAATAAATAAATAAATAAATATTATACATTTTTTGTCGACTCGATAGTATAAATGGTCGTGACCTTGTCATCCAAGGTAAGGGTTGCGGGGTCGCATCCTGATTAGGGCAAACATTTTTGTGATGGAAATGAATGACTCTAGTCATAAATGGTTATGTATATATATATGAATATACCTTAATGTAAATATATAGATTAGTAAATATATATAGCTACATGGCTACAAGCTCACCTCCTTCATGTTGCACCGAATAGGCTTCAGTGATGGGTCTGGAACTCTGTCTACCCCAGTATTAGGTAATATGGATTAATAAAGATAAAGTAATAGAATGCAATGATATGCATATATTATTCGCCACTTCCTCGCAGGCCGCTGTTTGAGTCGCGCGTGTTTGTCGTTATATAGGTCTTAAATAGTTTCGTTGGTTTATCGAAAATTATGAAAGTGTGAAATCGGAGTGCATTAACTTAAGGATCTAATAGTTCATCACAGCAGTAAGACAACATAGCACAAACATTCTCTGATTGCCTGGTACGTAAACGTCTATATACTTTACAAAATGCAACGCACACCTCCACTGCAGCGTTCATTAACTGTTCCTTCAAAGGACTACGACTCAGTGGCCCAGGACTCGGACTCCTCATCAAATGTATCAGTTCGTTCTAAAAGAAAACGCGGAAATGACTACGCTGATGATTTTAATGCATTTAAAAATGAAATACGGGACATATTTTTGAGCTTTCAGAAGGAGCAAGAAGAAAGAATTACAGCATTCCTAAACACAATACAAGAACAAAACTCAGCAGTGCATAAATCAAACGATTTTCTATCTGAAAAATATGATCATTTACTGGAAAAATTAGGTAAATTGGAAAATGAAAGGAAGGAAAATATGTTCTATATTGAATCTCTAGAAAAAAAACTTGAGAAGCTGGAGCGGTATAGCTGTTCTACCTCCTTAGAGCTAAGAAATATTCCTAAATTAACTACAGAAAGTAAGGACGACCTTTCAGATAAAATTATTATTTCAATACAACATCTACAGTTGAATATTACTCTTGCCGAAATTAAAGATGTGTACCGTATTACTACTAAATCGGAAAATAAACCAATTATAGTGGAATTTAATAGCGTATTAACCCGAGATCGCTTTCTCAACGCATACAAAAACATAACAGCGTTCAAAAAGTAACAAATTTAGCACAAAACATCTGCAGATTGAAGGACCATCTAGGCCTATCTATATTTCTGAGTACCTCACTAGTAAGACGAGGAACTTATTTCTTACTACAAGAAAGTATGCCAAAACCAATGACTACATGTTTTGTTGGACTACTCACGGCAGAATAAATCTGCGAAAAAAGAAGGTACTCCTCTAATCAGAATCAACACCGAAGCCGATCTAGGAAATTAAAGCAAATGTGACTATCTTTTACTAGTAGGCAATATGTTCTTAAATTATTCTTGTTGTCAACTTTTCAATTCATATATTTTTAAATTAACTTTATGCAGAATAGTTAACAGCTTATTGATATTTTCTTACAAATTATGTTCCTATTTTTCTAAAATTTGTTATACTCATACACCCAAAGTACACTTCTCATATGCATCATGCACTCACATACATCATTCATACAAAACTAATCGTCTGAACACACTAAACACGTACTTAACCAAAAATTGTGCTCAAAAAATTCATATTGTTTTAAATTTATTTACTAGGAACTCAAGTATTTATAGTAAATTACTGATAATAATTCTTTATTACTCTGCGCTTTGTTTATCATTTAAGCCAAATAATGAATAAATCTAACAATAGTTTCTTAACGGATATTGACGAAATCTACAATAATAAGTGTTGCACCTTCTTAGATGATCCATCTAAATGCTCACAATTAATTAATTCTGATAAAAAATGTAACGCCATTGACAAACTTATAATACTCACATTGAACATCAAGTATTAACCGAAATTACGATTTACTCCTCTCATTTCTTTCAATTCTTGATGTTCAGGTTGATGTTATTGTATTGACTGAGTGCTGGACTAATAAGAATTTTGTTCCACCCTTAATGACTAATTACTATATGTACCAAACTAACAATTTTCTAAATCAAAATGATGGCATTGTCGCATACATTCACAATACACTCAATATCTCCTCTGCTGAACCACCTATGCAAGAAGGAAATTGCTTGGTTCTTGATATCAAAGCACAATATACAATTGTTTGCTCTTATAGACCTCCATGCTATAGAAATCCAAGCAATTATCTATATTCTTTAAGTAAAGTACTACAAAGTATTGCTACACCACACGTTATATTAACGGGAGACATTAATCTAAATTTGCTTTCTGACAGTTTGTCTCCACACGTCCAAAACTACCTAAACCTAATGGCAATGTATGGTTTGCAGCAAGGTATAAATTTAGCAACGCGGAAAAACACATGTATTGATCACTTCATGATCAAATCTAATAACTCCTGGAGAACTTTCGTATTCGAGGAGTTAACTGATCACTGTCCTATATTAGCGTACTTTGAAACAAACATATCTTTAAATAACTATTACTACTAAAATTGCATTAAAAAACGTTACTTGGAGTGAGTACTTCAAACTTACAGACGTAAATTGTGCTGCTGAGGTGCTAGTAACCAAACTACAAACTATAAGTGATTCTCACGTAACCATCAAATATTCTAAAAAAAAAATACAACCGTTAAAACCGTGGATAACACCTGGAGTTGTAAAGTCTATTCGAAAAAGAAATAAAATACATATTAAAGTAAAAAAACGGCAAAATGATAAGGAACTTCAAGCTTATTACATTAAATATAGGAACTTAACCAATAAGATAATAAAAAATTTAAAGAAAAAGTATTATGAGTATCAGTTTCACATACATACTAAAAACAATAAAGAAACCTGGAAAATTATAAAAGAGGTGTGTAATTTAAATAAAGATAGGAAAACTCCCTCTGAATTATTAAAAATGGTTAATTCTCCTACTAGATCTCTCAATCTAGTGAATAAATATTTTACTTCTGTGGGACGCGACTTGGCAAGTAAACAACTTAAAGAATTAAATGAGACTGAAAACGAATTGGCTAAGAAAGCTAAAATTATCGATACACCACATAAATCTATGTACTTTTATCCCACAGATGTAGCTGAAATTAAAAGTATCATAAGTAGTCT
This sequence comes from Sericinus montela, assembly GCA_029286605.1. Taxonomy (NCBI): domain Eukaryota; kingdom Metazoa; phylum Arthropoda; class Insecta; order Lepidoptera; family Papilionidae; genus Sericinus; species Sericinus montela. Next base: position 13,677,803 of record JAGSMR010000015.1, read on the forward strand.
AAAAAGTACTGGGGCTTCCGGTCACGACTCAATTACTTCATTTTTAATTAAAAATCACTGTGATATTCTGTCTGAGCCCATTGCTTTCATTTGTAATTTAAGTCTTATACAGGGCGTTTTTCCAAAATATTTTAAAGAAGCTATAGTCTGTCCTATATACAAAGATGGAAATAAAACATCACCCTCAAATTACAGACCAATATCATTACCAAGTACATTGTCAAAGATACTTGAAAAGGTTGTAAATAAAAGACTGATGGGATATCTCGAAACAAACAAGTTTCTTCACAACAACCAGTATGGATTTCGTGCCCATAAATCTAATGGGGATGCTGTATTAAAATTAACTTCATTGGTTACTACATATCTTGACAAAGGAAAAAAAAGTATTGGTGTCTTTCTAGACTTAAAAAAAGCATTCGATACAGTTTCAATTCCAATTCTTATTCATCGTCTTGAAAATTTAGGTATCAGAGGTGTTGCTTCTAGTTGGTTTAAGGACTTCTTATCTGATAGAAAGCAACGTGTTAGGGTAGAGAGTTATTTAAGCGATCCCTTGTCATGCTCCTATGGCATTCCGCAAGGTAGCACCTTGGGTCCGACGATGTTTCTCATATATATAAATGATCTGTGTAAATTACAGATACCAGGTGCTGACCTTATAATGTTTGCGGATGACACTGTGTTGCTATTTAATGGTGATACTTGGGATGAAGTGAAGCGTAGTGCGGAAAACGGGTTACGTGTTGTAACTCGCTGGTTAGAAGATAGTTTGCTTTCTCTCAATATTTCTAAAACTAAATATTTCTGCTTTAGTAAGACAAAGGCATCCGGTCCTAATAAAAATTTCAAGCTGTACATTCACACGTTTCCATGTAATCGCACACTAAGCACAAATCGCTGTCTCTGCAGCCTGCTGACTAAGTGTGATTCTATCAGATACCTTGGAGTTATAATTGATAGCAGAATGTCTTGGGAAGGCCATGTTCATGCAGTTTCTGCAAGACTTAGAAAACTGGTTTATGTCTTTAGAAACCTACGTTTATATAAAGTAATATAAAGCTCTAGGAGAATGTGTAATAAATTACTGCATTAGTTCTTGGGGTGGTGCAGCTAAAAGTCACATAATAAAGATAGAACGCGCACAAAGAACTGTCTTGAAATTTATGCTCCGGCTACCTTTCCGCCACCCAACTGTATCAGTTTATGAGCTTGCTAACGTGCTATCCGTACGCAAATTGTTTATTTTAAACATCATAAGAAGGTTTCATCGCTTTACAGTGCCCCACGTAACTCAAAGTCATAAAAGAATTGACCGTTATCCTATCCCAAGAGCAAATAGCGCAGTATTTAAAAGACATTTTAATTTTCTTGCCCCTAAACTATACAATGAATCAAGTAAATACCGTATCGTTAGAAATGTTAGTAATTTTAATATCAAGAATATTGTAACTGACTGGTTAAATAAGTTCGATTTCAAAAGCACTGAAAATCTATCAACACTCTATCAACACTCTTGGTCTATACAGAGTTAAAATCTTCAAAACTTATGGAATATTTTAAACAATATGACAGGAAGGGTTAAGAAATCAATTGACGATATTATTCCGAACAACTTTGAGAACAGTAGAACAAACTTAGTACAGATACCTAATAATTTTGCAGATGAATTTAAAAACAGTGTTCATAATATATTGACTAACTGCAGAACTCCATTACTTCAAAAATTTTCATACCGTAGGCCGGTAAATTTAACATTTAGATTTCAGAAAGTAAGCTCAGATACAATAAATAAAATAATAAAATCACTAGATGACAACAAGTCTCCCGGAATAGATAATATTCGTGCACGTGACCTAAAAATCATTAGACATAAAATTGCACCAGCTATAGCCAAATTAACAAATACCAGTATAACAACTGGAATATATCCTGATGATTTGAAAACTGGAATAGTAAGGCCAATTTTCAAAAAAGGAAACCTTAAGGAGTATAGAAATTATCGTCCCATAACCATATTACCCACCTTAGACAAAATAATTGAAAAATGTCTGTCAAATCAATTTCTAAAATTCTATGATTCTAATAACATTCTAAATGATAAGCAATACGGATTTCAACCACACAAAAGCACCACTAAGCTTCTGAGCAACTTTACTAATTCGATGAACAAATATTTGCATACTAAAAAACACATCCTAGTAGTCTTTATTGACTTTAGCAAAGCGTTTGATACACTTCAACACGAGACATTGATTGAATCACTGGACGAATCGGGAATTAGAGGACCTGTCCAGAAATGGTGTAAAAATTATCTGGAAAATAGACGTTTTAAAGTTAAGATCGCTGAAAATTGGAGTTATGAAAAGACTGTAACTGAAGGAACTGCAAAGGGATCAGTACTCGGATCTTTACACTACTTAACATATGTTAATAGTTTAATAAATTTAATTGACAGCTGTGAAATTTATCAGTTTGCCGACGACATGTGCCTAGTAGCGGCTGATGCCGATCATGGAGTCGCATTTATACGTTTGCAAAAAGATTTTACATCTCTTATTAAGTGGTCTCACGATGTTGGTTTAGTTTTAAACGAAAAAAAAAAACTAAAATAATGTATATCAGCTCTTCTCATAACCGTGCTAAAACAGTGCCTAATTTCATAGCACACTCACACTCATGCTTACATTCATGTCAAATAAATATTGTCCGTCAATAGTTTATACGGACAACCATAGGTACCTAGGTCTCATAATTGATAGCCGACTAAATTGGAAAAAGCATATAAGTAACGTCTGTGACCGGCTAAAATTAATTTTGACAAAATTTGTACTAATTAAAAACAAAATTGACTTTCCAATTAAATTATTTTTATATAAAGCTTTAGTTGAATCAATAACTTCGTACGGTTTGAGTAGCTATGGATTCACATTCAAAACATACATAGACAAAATTTTTCAACTTCAATTAAGGTTTCTAAAGATAATTGTCCCTCCTAAAGTAAAAAGTAAATATAAAAATAACTACCATATGTTGTTCGCGTATTGTAAAATAATCCCAATCCATGACAAAATCAAATATGTGCTCTTAAAAGAATAGTTTTTTAACAAAGACCTGCAAACTCTAATATCACATAGCAAAGGTACTCGCGCTATCTCTAATAAAAAATTATATGTGCCTGTGTATAATAAGAGTAACTATGGAAAACGCACACTCGAATTTATGATTCCAAAATTAATAAACGAATTACCACCCGCATTACGTTACGAAATAAACCCAAATAACATCAAATCTAAATTAACTAACTACTACTTAGCTTTGCTACATGATAATTATATGAAATAATTAATAATAATGTTGACACACCTTAGGACACTCGAACGCATTTGTTTCTTTTTCTTTTTTTATATGCTCGTCATTGTTATAACGACAAAAACATTCGCACCTAATCTACCCTCACTAAAAATTCCTATATTATGTTCGTAATTATTAATGTAAACTATCCGGTTTATAATAAGTAAACTGCTAAATGTTGTTATCTGTATGGACGAACTCCATTGTACAAAAAAAGCCACTTGGTTTTAAAGTACAGTGTATTGTTGTTTTCATTTGTAATTTGTTTTTTTTTTCTGAATATAAATGAATAAAAAAAAAAGCATTTTCCGAATACTATCAAATATCACTATTCAAAAACCGCTCGTAAGCCTGTCACGTTTTGGTGTAAGCTGAAGCTTACAGAGGAGAAGAATAATGTTGTGGATTTCGGTGATACAAAATGTTACAAGTAATATTTATAAAATCTCCAACATATTTTCTACTTAATTCTTATAAAGTATATGTCATAAAATCTTAAGAAATGACATGATAACATAAGCTGAATAATCTTTCAGAAATCTTTAAAAAATATGTTCGAATGTGTTAAAAAATAAAGACGTCCAATTAAAATTATAGTAAATGAGTTTTAACGTAAGTAAATTGTATCCAATTGATATTTCAGAAATAAAAATATAACTATCTGTCAAGACTAAGACAAACTAGTAATAAAATTATCAGAGAACCAAAACATCCTATCAGGAACCAAATTTTACGTACGCTTATTAGAGACGTCAGTCGTATGTTGAGTCGTCAACATATTACCAATATCTAAAATATCATCATTAAAGTATGTAAGTATACATTAGACATTATTGTGACCCACATCAATGTCGCTGAATAGGGAGTTCGACATTATGGATATATGTTTATTATCAGCGATCTCTTAGTACAATGAACGCTTTTACATTAATGTCCCACGCCCTCGAAACATCAATCTTTCGTCTAAGCATCCATCCAATATGGAATCCATCACACGCGTTTGATAGGCAAAGACATTAACATATAAATGCTAAGTTATACCTGGAAAGTTTTGGAACTTAATATATACGGAATGATTTAAATTCTAATAAACAATTAATTTCCGAAATATTTATTGAGAAATTGAACAGTGTGTATTCCCGTTTGATTACGATACAAAAACGTACTGCCCTTTTTCTGCCGTTGGTGAGACTCATATGCATCCCGACGAAATAAACAGACTTGAAAGTGCAGCTGGCTACCGACAGATGGCGGAAGACCATTTTAAAAATATCAGACTAAAATTAAACTCACCTATGACGAACGGACTCTTGCCGCCAATCCGCTTGGCAAGCGTAGCGGTCATGATATTCTCCCTGCAGAGGAGGCTTATGTCCTGCATCGGACGTTACAGACCTTTTAACACTTATAAATATATAATACGCAATAAAAGATGACAGCTTATTAGTCTCAGTTAAATCATACGTATGAAAATAATTCACAGAAAGTCACGATAGCCTGATGGTTCGGAATTCGAGTCAAAAGACCTGAGTTCGATCCCGAGCTAGTTAGTGGTATCAATAAGTATAATTTTTTAAAACCTTATGTGTAATTTATATCGGTGGCCTGGATATAAAGATCACCACTTGTCACGTTGTCCCAAATAGTCTTCGGTAAAAGGTGTAACTTAATTCTCTAGGCTCTCTGTTTACCCCAGAAATGGGAATAACGTGAAGGTATTTGTTTATTAAATTTTATTTAAAATAGATTTTTTTTTTTTGATAAATGTTACGAAAAGTAATGGAAACGTCGAAACATGGTGTACTTCAGCTATTACTCTATAAGACAATGCTTAAGTCATTCCCTTAGAAATAAGCCAATTGGTTGATTATTATTGACAAAGACAGTTTTGAAACAGTAAGCTTAAACAAACTGTTAGTTTCTTGGGTAGCGTAACCCTCCCAGCCTTCAAAGCTAAGAGTTGCGAGTTTCCGCCTAGGGGCAAATTTGTGGATGTTTGTATGATTGTCTAAAATTATGATACTAATATACATTCATATTTTAGATGATACCATCTAAAATATGAATGTATAATAGTATTTTGTTCCGTTACATTGGACACTACGAAGGCGATACGGTTTATATCTACTAAAGACTAAAAAGTGTAAATCTAATGAAGAAAGTCGCATAATGATAATTTATTACATTTAAAGTGTAATTGTAAATTAAAATTTAATAATATTTACCATGTAGTGTAAGTATAAGATTAGTCCACGGTAGGAAATTTCCAGTGTGGAGTTCCGCAGAGTTCGATGCTGTGTCTATTTCTAATAAAGTATTATGGCGGACGTTAGCTAAAACACGTTTGAGAGGATCAAAGAGCCCGCCAAACTTTACGTAGGAATCGTCTAGTTTCCAGGAGTAGTGGAAATAGCTACACATTACATTGGGGTGCTATGGTTTCTTTCTTATAATGGCTGTTGACCACCTCGTGCGTCCAGGATGTGCATCTAGAATGTCGAGTTGTACTTGAGAGAGATACACAGGCAAAATTGGCGACTTATATGCTGCCTCGCTTTCTCCCGGGGGTTTGGCTGTACTATATGTACTTTGGTATATGCATACCAGAGGACATACAGTACAGCCAATCCCGCATTATCTATCAAGGCGGTGATAATGAGTGAGAGGAGGTGCTAGCTACCAACTAGGCGGCAGGAACAGAATAAAGTAGAATAGACTGTTTTCGAGATCGGCACAGCGAGTTCCGAACGGTATCACCAAAACCAAAACCTTTGAATAGATTGTAGGTAATTGATTAATAAATACAATATCCACATTAAATTAACCTTTTTGCTATATGATGACTAGTACTAAATAGAGCTTAAGTTTTATCTTTTGTATAATGAAAATAATAATAAATATCTTCACGCAATTCCCAATACGCGGATAGACCTAGGTCTAGTCTAAACAATTAAGTCCCTCTGACCCACTATCCAACGAAGATATTTTCGGGAATATTATCTTATATAATTCTTGCATCAGTTTTAAGTTGAAATGAAAATAGAATTAAACGATGGAAATTAAATCAAAATCAATTATGTGGTTTGAGCGTTAACCCTGAACAACCTGCGAAAATTCTAAAAAGTCTTTGTTTTTGGTTCAGATACGTTCTAGTAACTTATTTGAGTCATTTATGTACAGACACGACTCCTTTACAATTTTATTAAAGTATCAGATAAATAAAATTATTTTACTAATTCTTATATCTTTTTTCTTTTAATCTCTGAATATACAGTGATTAATGTAAATAATAATAAATATATACATTAATCCATATTTTGACGAAGGTAAGACATGGGTTCGACTTTTAGTCGATATGACTAGTTTTTTTAGGTTAATGACGTAGTTCTTCCTATTTTATAGTTCTGTTATCGTCTAGGCCAGTTATAAATACAAATAATTCGTTTCTATTTTTCCAATCGATCAGTTCGCATCGACATAAACTTCTCAATTCTTTGTTTTAGTTACAAGTTTATTTGATTTCGTGATTCAGAGCCAATCCAGTTTGTATGTACAAATAAGGATCTTTGATTTTTGTATGTTGGTTTTCTTTTGTAAAATAAACAATGTAAACAAAAAAAATGTTTTCTACAACTAAAAGATTTTCCTCTTGGTTAGAGTTTATAATTTATAATAGAAACCAGTGTACTCTCATTTTGTAAAATCAATTTTTAATGATGAGCAAAATACTCGAAGGGGGGATGGTCAAGAGTACTTGGATACCTAGACTGCATGTATAAAGAAAATAATGAATTAGAAAGAGGCGAAAGAAAACTTGACGTGACACTTGGCGATCTGTTCTCACTGGCCACCTCGTCAGGGATAGTGCGTGATGAAAACTAAGTAAGTATAATTCATATTTTATGTCTATTTGCATTTTCATAAATTATAGATTAAAAAGAATTCAAGTTTAAGTCACAATAGCCGAGTGTCTGGATCGGAATTTGAGTCAAGAGACCCGAGTACGATCCTCAGGTGGTAGGCTCATACCAATAGGTTTTTGAAAACTTATGTATGATCATTTCGTTGGCATGGACATAAAGATCGCGACAGGCTCACCATCTGTCACGTTGCTCCAATAATAGTCTTCGGTGAAAGGTGGTTCGAGAGGATCAAATTGTATAGCTAAACTACTAACTACCCCAGTATTAGAAATGGTTTTTGCACAAATTATACACACATTGACAATACGAAGCTCAAAATAAATGCTTAATATAACAGCGTCAGTATTTATATTTGGATGGAGAGTGAACAATTGTTCTATACGAAACTATTGTTTGCTTAATCAATCTCTACTACAAACAATGCCTTTGATTTTATAATAAAATAAAACTTGACAGTAAAATAATTTAGTATTTCACTCTAATATTACGGAAAAATTTTCACTCATTGACTACCCAATACTTCGTTCGAATAGGATCCTTAATGAACATGACATCGTGACTTACGTTTACATAGGCACGTCAAAGTCAATTAAAACAATAACTCAATTAAGCATCAAAGTAATTTAATTGAATATCGTGTCTTGCGTGAACGCTTGAATCATCAAAAAAGTTGTCTTTTAACTGTTATGAAATTTTGTCAACGTGACCCTTATGAGAATAATTAAGTGTTGTATTTTTTCTTTGGGTTATTTTAACGTGTAGTTACAGTTAAATATTAAAAAAATATCTACACACCATTCCCAATACAGGAGTAGACAGAGGTCTAGACAATTAAGTCGTTTCGACCCTCCTTCCACCGCAGATATTTCTGGGACAACGTGACAAGTGGTGAGCCCGTCGCCGTCCTAATATCCAAGCCAATAAAACGAATGGTAGATAGGTTTTATAAAACGCATTAGTACGAGTCTGGGGATCGAATTAGGGTCTCTTGACTCGAATTCCGAACACTCAACCACTCGGCTATCGTGACAGTTAAATAAAATTATGCATTTTTTTCGTTTATAAATAATTTTTATAAATATTTATGTATATAGGTACACATAATAGTATCATTAGCTTTGAACTAAATAAGCTCTAATGACTTTATTGCTTAGACTTCTGACTTACCCCAGGATTGGCATTAAAAGTAAACGAGAGGTAACTTGCGCTTATTTTATATGATAACGAAACAAAAAAATTTCAGTGAAACCTGTCAACCTACACAGGAGCAGCAGCGTACTAACCGTTTTTTGCTTTGTTCTCTTTAAATTTAATGGTGGGATAACCATCTCTAAATTATAAATGTTGTAAGTTCCGATAGCCGAATGGTTTGGTAATCGGAATACGATTCAAAGAAACTCGATTTCTATCCCCAGGTAGCAGTTTCGTATCAGTAAAATTAAAAAATAAACCGTGGACCTTTTGTAATAGTATTGAATAATTTATTGAAATTTTTAAATTGTCTTTTATCTAAAATAGCTGCACGATTTTGGAGTTCGAAGATAATGAAGATTTTCAAAAAAAAATTCATCGTTTCACAGGACGATTTAAAAAAACCATATAGAATCGCTAGTTAACGTGGAATTACAACGACAAGTAAGAAAGAAAAACGGTCTGCATTAATTGACCAAAATGGCCGGGGCTCACTGTAAAAAGCGACGCATAAAATTTTATAGGAATTAGAGTGCAGAAAAATCGGACAAGAAGAGTTTTTAATTAAGCTTTTCGCTAACTTTTAAAATATCTGCTAACAAAACTTGCCCCACATTCGGCCGCCTTTTTTATTTGTTGACGTAAATTTATCGCATTAAAAAATATTATTTTCAAAAAAAAATTTTTTAAAGAATCTTAAGTGAGAGATCGCCCGCTACGGCCTTTACCTGTACGAGCTATTTAAATAAAAATGAACAGTATTTTTCAATTTTTTATTTATTTTTAATCAAGTAACTGCAATTTGCGATGTGTGATTTGTAATAATATTAAAACTTTACATTTTTACGCTTATATTTTTATTTACAGATAGAAGTCACGATAGCCGAGTGGTTGGGTGGTCGGAATTTCTAGTCAAGAGACCCAAGTTCGATCCTCAAGTGGCCGTACCATTGGGTTTTTCTAAAAAACCTTTGTACAAATTATATCGTTGGCTTGGACATAAAGACGGCGACGGGCTCACCACCTGTCACGTTTTCCCGAAAATATCTTCGGTGGAAGGTGGGTCGAAGGGACTTAAATGTCTAGACTAGACCTCTGTCTACCCCTGTATTGGGAATTGCGTGAAGATATTTTATTTTTATTTTTATAAATTTATTTAATAGTATTTCCACTAAACTCCAGATATGTAACAGTAAAAAGGCTCAGCAAATATTTACGTCTTTCCCAATGCTGAGGTAGACAGTGGTCCAGACTATTATTTTCGACCCACCTTTCACCGAAACATTTCTTTGGGACTACGTGACCCGTGGTGAGTCTGTCGCCGTCTTTATGTCCAAGCCAACGATATAAATCATACACGAGTTTTGAAAAAAAAAAAACTCTTTGCTATGAGCCTACCACCGAATCCGTATTGAAGATGGGTTTCTAGACTGGAATTCCGATCACCCAACGACCTGGCTATCGTGGCTATTATAATATTGCTTATAATATTGAAAATCCAACTATAGAATCTGAAGACTCAGACAGATCATTATCTCAAATTTATCAATACAAGTAAGAAATAATGCCTTGTGGTACTGACATTATTTGGAATTTTGACAGGTTTCGTATTACAAAGGTCAAAACAACTTTGTAGTAGAATTTCGGTCAATGTACGAATATGTAGTTATATTTTACCTTCTCTGTCTTATTGAGTACTCGGTAACTTCCTTATTTCTCAGATCCTTCCACGTACTGTTTTCAGCTGTATTTTACAGGGTTATATATTGAGTCACGATGGCCGAATTGTTGGGTGGTCAGAATTTCGAGTCGAGAGAACCGAGTTCGATCCCCAGGTGGCAGTACCAATGAGTTTTTCAAAAAACTTACGTACGAATTTCATCGTTGGCTTGGACATAAAGGCGGCGACGGGCTCACCACCTGTCACGTTGTCCCGAAAAATATCTTCGGTGGAAGGTGGGTCGAAGGGACTTAATTGTCTAGACTAGACCTCTGTCTACCCCTGTATTGGGAATTGCGTGAAGATATTTTTTTTTTTTTTTTATCTATTGAGAATGCTAGTGATCATGAGCGTTCGCCTCACATGTCTACACCTACGAAATTCGGACTAGGATGGAACTATCACCCCAACTGATTTTCGCCATGTCGTGACGTTTGAGCTTAATAACCATTGGACTCACACGGTGAATCATGAGGAACCTACACAGCCGTTCTGACTGACTGACACTTTTTATACGTGGGGAAATACCTAACGCATACCCGTCCCCGCGGTGGCAAGAACGAGTGATATCGGGGTCGCACCGACTAAAACCCCGCGGTGTTCCGCTTCACCTCATGTTGGCAGGACCACGGGAATGCTCTCGCACACATCCGCGGCCCCACCCGCGCTGCCCGCCTAAGGTAGCCCCACCTCGGGAAAGAACGTCACCTCTCCCTCTACCACAAGGCTAAACGCGCCGGAATACAAACGCGTCAACCTCCAAGGTTTTGTTGCGGCCTCTTCGGGCCGGCCATTACCCGCAGTCATGCCGGCCATATTGGTTGGTTTTTCTTGGTTCTCCATGGGTTTCCAAGTCTCCAAGTCATGGTCACTAAGACACACCACCAAGACGGGAACCCATTCGGGAGAAGGAAGGGGGAGGAGCTTCTGCAGCCCACTTTGGATGTATGGCATAGAAACGGATATTAGTAATTACATTTAAGAGCCTCTATAGCCGAGTGGTTATGTGATCGGAATTCGAGTCAAGAGACCCGAGTTCGATCCCCAAGGTTCGTAATAATGGATTTTAAAAAAAACTTGTGCAAATTTATGTCGATGGCTTGGACATAAAACTAACGACCTGTCACGTTATCCCAAAAATATCTTCGGTGGGTCGAAAGGACTTAACTGCCTATTATTTATTATATACTTACTAATAATATTGACACGGAAGTGTGAATTTACAATCGGTATAATCTGTTTACTAAATTGTTTTGTTTATATTATCCACTTGCATAGCTGCGATGTCAGATAAACTGTCGACTTGATCTATCTACCAATGAGGACATTAATAAGCGATTGATCAAACACCAAAAGCAGTACATACTAAAGTTCGTATGTTCGTTTATTTCAAATGTTCATTTTATTACATCCCACGTAAAATTCTGATTACATATTATATAAAATTCCCACTATGTTCCGTGTGGTAACGGCGTAAGAATTTACGACTCGCTTTCTTCCCGTGGGTATCGTAAGTGGCGACTAAGGGAAACAGCCTTGAATAGCGTTATAACAACCGATAAAAGGTGGGATAACCATCTCTAAAATTATCAGAACGAAGATGGGCAGCTGCGCCTGACGTGCGAGTGATCTGGTACTACAAAATATTTGTTATCATAATATTATTATTAACAGAATTAAATACTGTATAAATACTGAATTAAATACTAATTCACCACTTACATGACATACACATACTAAGAAATACATGTTCGTTTCGTATCGGGTATATCAAAACTGATGCTAATTGATCCCTTCTAGTGTTACACAAGTATTTGTTATCTTATGATCTCGAGTTCTCTGAAACATAAAATATCCCTATCAAATTTCTATTAAATTATTAATCATATTTGCGATTATTGTCTCAAACGTTGAAATGAAATTATTACAAAATCGACTTCGTAAATATTAAATTACATACAATTAATAGTATTTATAGTATCAGTGTTAAAAATTACCTACCGCAAAATATTGAAAATTTGGAACATATATAGTATATGCTCAATAATAATTATCATTAAAAAACTCATGCAAAGTTTAAAAACTTTTTTCTCAAAATAATGCCGATGAACCTTTTTTTATTTTTTCTTCATCTCATTCATATCCTTTATTATATACTTTTGTACACATTGAAAACGGACTAGATGAACTTGGAAATATTTTCTTATTCAGAAACTGGCTGCCTCTCGCGGCTTTGCCGGCTGTTATACACTTTTGCGAAACCCGAATTATTTTGTTAATATAAAATAAAGGAAGCAAAAGTTACTCCTTATGACATCAGAGATTAGCGGGATTCACCAGACAGACAGACATACAAACGTTTTAAAAATTTTTACGTGAGTACTGTATTCACGTAAAAAATCAATTTTTATACTTACTTTTACTTTACATATCTTCACGCACAATCCCTGACGGGGTAGCCAGAGAGATTAGATCGCCAAGTGTCACGATCCCTACATACCTCTTTCGCTTCTTTCATTCATTCTTGCATATACTTTATAAAAACTGTTATATTGGAAACAAAGAAACACATAAAATAACTCAAAGTTATGGATTACAAAAGCTTAATGGCTTAATAATTGTGATTAAAATCAGGAGGCTCTAATTCAATCCCTTGAGGCACTCTCATAATGGAACATAAAGGCGGCGACGGGTTCACCACCTGTCACATTGACCCAATAAAATGTCTTCGGTGAATGGTGGGCCGAAAAAGACCTTATTGTCTAGACCTCCCTCTGTCTACCCCTGTAATGGTTATGGCGTGAAGATATTTATTTTTATTATCATAGCCCCAGCATTACTTTTATGCTTAAAAATTCCATGAATTTTCTATGATTTTTGGTATGATTAAATTTCAAGAAATTTAATCATACCAAAATCAACTTCAGCACTTAAATCAGCAATCTTAAGGACATTTTTAAAATAGTGTCGCTAATATTCATTGCATGTTTCGGATCAATTGATAGAAAGCTTGATCTCTGTTGGACCAGGGGACCGACAGGCCCTTGTTTTAAATTGTAGAGTTGACTCTGCCATGTATAAATTGAATTTAAAATCTCTTATTTAATATTAATGCTTGTTTATACTGTATATTTATTCTTTATGTGTATGTGTAGATGTGCAACAATAAAGTAAATAAGGTTCTTCTTACCCTGACTCCACGACTAGCCTAGTTAAAATTAACATTCAATTTAAAGCTCGGCTAAAGTTTTCCTACACTGATAGGACGAATCTAACTGCATATAAATAAAGTAAAAATTATATTTTATTTAGCATTAATAGATAATGAAATAAGAATAAAATTAAGAAGTTAAGAAAGAGCCCAATAAGATAAGGAAGAAAAAAGAAGTAAAGAAATATTTAATTCACAAATTTGTCACATGAGGATTAAATAATTGGAACAATTTCATATATTTGCAGATGAAATGTACCAATACTGTACTAGTACAATTAATCTTATAATAATAATATATCTTAACGCCTTTCCCTGTACAGGGGTAGCCAGAGGTCTAGACAATTAATTCTTATCGATCCACCTTCCACCGAAGACATTTTTTGGGACAACATGACAGGTGGTGAGACAGTCGCCGTCTTTATGTCCAAGCCAAGGATATTATTAGTACATAAATTAAAAAAAGCATTGGTACGAGCCTTGGGTATCGAACTCGGGTATCTTGTCTCGAATTCCGATCACCCAACCACTCTGCACCACATAAGAAAACAAATTACGGAACACAGTCACATAGATAATTGAACATATACTGTGAACAGTCCACGATTAGCTTGTTATTGCGATGGAAACGAAAAGCGTTGATTGTCGAATAAATCAAAATATTTATTTTTATATTGTATGGACATAAATTTCATTTGTCAAATATTATTATTTTTAAGTCTACCTCTGCTTCATAACGATTCCCTTTGATAAAAAGCAATTGGTGAAAAGAAACTTATCTGGTATCCCCTTCTTTTGTCTTCCTTCTTAAGTATTATATTTTTCAGTTAAAAAACTTTTTTGAAGGTAGCAAACAATTATGCCCCAGACTATAAGTTTTAAAAAATATTGAATAAAATGTTTATCAAACGTATCCACTGTATCTTTAATAACACTCAGCACATCAAGAAACTGGAAAACAGGGAAACATTGTTGCAAAACTATTTTAAAATTCATAACTACATACCAGGTGGCTGTAGTAAACTTCCTCGCTTTTAATATTACCCGCACTTTATGTTTTATGAAGATTGTGTATTATAAAGGAGACAATAAAATTTGTAATCTCATAGCAATATTAAACACATACTTGTTGTGTAGTTTCGGTGTACCAACTAATAGTACCAACCGCAATCTTCCTAAGGTGACGTAAAAGGCGACTAAGGTAAAAGCCTTCTAAACAGCAATAGCTACTGATTGATGCCGGCATGACCAGCTCTAAAAATACCAAACATAGCAGACTGGTGACGGACAGCAGTGACGACAGTGCGAGGTGCTTGAAATGCAATCGCCAATAAGTTTATTGACTTAAGCGATCATGGTAAATCCTGCCGTAGACTTTCAGTTCCTTAAGACCGGTACTTAATCAAGAGGTCACTCTATTTCATGAGCTAATTCAAGTATAGGTAATATTACTTCCCACCTCACATAATTTTACTTCCTAATCGTAAAATCACAGCACCTTCATAAATTTCTTGGACAATAGAGGTAAATAATAAAAAATACATATAACATGGAAACATCATAAAACAGACATTCCTCATATTATTCTGAGCATTAGTGGAATAATGCGCTCAGCGTATACAGAATGTGGTATTTAGCATATCTGTTGCATGCTAATTGTACAGCGATTTTAGATGGCCATCGCATAAACTAATACCTACACTAGCTACAGATTATGTACAATATGATTTAACAGTCGAAATAGTGTTCCATACTATTTCGACTGTTCAATCATGCTGTTAATTTATATTACTTTAAGCAAAATGTTGTATTTTCGATGTCGACTTTTTATACTAATTTACTTAACACTTGCCCTTGATAGTCATCCAGCCACCGAAGGTAAGCTTTGCAGGCGTGAATTCCGCTAGGGGCTAACATTTATGTGTGCTGAATAACAATGTTTGTATTCGAGCTATATATTTTTAAGTGTATATATGGAAATCAATGTATTCAGGTGTATGGATTTCTGTCTTATCGCGCTTCAGTTGGCCAGACACAAGAATAAATTCTTTAAGATAGAATGACATGTGACCGTTAAACATTGTATATTAAAAAACGATAGCCGAGTGGTTGGGTGATCAGAATTCGAATCGAGAGACCCGAGTTCAATCCCCAGGTGGCAGGCTCGTACAAATGGGTTTGTTTCAAAACCTATGTACGATTCATATCGTTGGCTTCATACATAACTACACAACTATCAATTATGTCAAATCATTAGTTTTGTTCATTATATATATATATATATATATATATATATATATATATATATATATATATATATATATATATATATATATATATATATATATATATATATATATATATACACTCGGCTATCGTTCATTTTATTTTTTTGCAATTTTTAATTAAAAATGTCACTATAGCCGAGTGGCTGATTGCAATATCAGTCAAGAGATCCTAAGGTGGTAGACAGGTACCGATGGTATTTTAAACTTAAGTACGATTTATATCGGTGGTTTGGACTTAAAGACGGCGAGTGGTTCACCTCCAGTCAGTATCCCTCTGTCTGTCTGTCTATTATTGAGAATAGCGTAAAGATTGTTTTTTATTTGATTTACTTAAAGCATAGGTTAATCTTACTTAATATATGATGCTTATGTATGTATACCCGATAGCCTTGCTGGTAGTGACCCTGCCATCGAAGCTAAGGATTGTGGAATCGAATCCCGCTGGGAGCTAATATTTGTGTGAACAATACGACTGTTTGTAATTGAGCCATGGCTGTTTATATGTACTCATGAGTATTAATCAATGTGAATATACTGTGCCGTTAGTTTGACACAAAGACGGCGATAGGCTCTCTACCAGTCACCTTGCCCTAAAAATTATCGGAGGAAAGTGGGTCGAAAGGACTTTATTGTTTAGCAGTTTGCCTTCCCTCGTATCGGAAATTAAGTGAAGATTAAAAAAAATCATGAAAAAAATTATAAATTAAATTGTTGTAAATATCAAAATTGAGATGTTTTGATGTTTGTTACTCAATCAAGGCCATATATCCGAAATTTGAATTAAATTTCGCATATAAAGAATTAAACCGGATTAACATTTATCGTTTATCGCGGAAGATTAAATGGTTCCTTCGGGTTTTAGAGATACGAAACATGATTTTGCTCAACGAATTTTGATTTATTGTACCGGAGGCACATGCTCTTTTTTTTAATACTATGAAGTAAAAGGACCCCTTGAGCATTTTGAGATAATGAAAATAAAATTTTGATCTCGAATTTACAGGGTACATTTCTGATTGAAATTCTGTAATGATATATCTGAATATAATGTATATGTGAATGCGTGTGTGTGAGGACGAGTGTGTGCGTGATTATGTTTGAGTATTATGTTGAGTATATCTTTTTTACAACTCGTGGGTCACCTATAACACCCTTCATAAAGTGCATGCATGCATTTTAGATTTATTTTTATTAAACCGCACTTCGATACAAATCCGTATGCCTTGAGAGCGATAATCCTTATAAAAGTGTATAAGTAACATTTCTAACTACTAAAACCAACAAAAAAACCTATTCTTAAAAAAAACCTAATTTTGCACTCTAGTGGTTATTAGGATAAGAAACAAATACAATTATTCAACTTCTACTTTATGTATGTAACTGTAATTAAATATCATTAACTACCATACATTAGTAGCTCATAGTACTAATATTAGCCACATCTAAAAGTACCGCGACCACTACCAGTATACACCACTTACCTTTACCTGCCTACTATACCTATGCCTACCTTTACCTTACTAATAAACATTACCTAACTTTACCCCAACCGATATTATTATAACTTGCAAGGAAATTCCATCGAAAAGTACTGAGATTAATTTGAGAAATGTGCCACTATCTTTGTAAAGGTTATGCTCTTCTATATAATATTTACAATTTGGATAAATATGCCAAACTAAAAAAATCAAATTAAATCAAATCAAATCATTTATTCATCGTCATAAGAACATACATTCGTTTATCGATAGTTCGTTTATCGTTAGAGATTCCTCTAACGGAGAAGAAACAGGCGAAAGAAACTCCGTAGGTATCCTCTTTTTTAGTCAATATTTTAACAATATAATGCATTATACAAATATAATGTTATATTATCTAGAAATAGCTTGGGAGCGATCACCTCATTCCCAGGGGTTACTCTCATTAATATATTCAATTATATTATAATAACCTTTCCTATGAAGCTTTTCTTTAGTAAATTTCTTAAACCTGTTAATAGACAGGCTTTGCACATTTATTTACAAACCAAAATGTTTTCACTAAATTAGCACTTTTAAGAAATATTATGAAATATTTTTACTTAAGCACTAAAGCAGCTGGTTTTTACCCAGCATCATCCAAAGTATTACCTGATTTTTTATGTTTGAAGACAACTTTTCGAAAAAACAAACCAAAATTCAGAAGACCGGTGATATACAGTTCACACAAAGTTATAAGGTGTCTGGTACTGCAATCGCCAATCTCTCGGGAATCCCTCTCATACAGAACAGCCTACACTATACAGTGTTCTTTATAGCCTGCTTATGTATGTTGAATACAAAAACAACGTAGCTCTTATCATAACATTTCTTCGCCTTAGTTTTCCTGTAAAAACTTTTTCGGTAATCTAAGAATTATTTTCACGTTGAGATACAAAGTATCTATTTACAGTGATAATGTATACACCGGCACAAATAGCTGAACACAAAAATAGACATTGTATTTCATAATATTTTACATACTGGCCAAATATGTTACCTTTTTTGTTAGAACTTTAATTTAAAAATTAAACATAAGTCCCCAGTGACCAGTTTTTTCACTCACTCGACCTCGTAGAGATATTATAAGATTAATATGATGTATGTATGAGTTTTAAAGAAGGAACTACAATTCGAAATTCATGAGCACTATATGCTTGAACTTTACGCCGATAGACCGGGAGGCCGTGGTTCTGCCCGGATAGAGCTAGTCCATCCAAGACGCATCTGAACCCCTGGCATGGCTCGACCAATAAGAAATTTTTTGACTGAGAGAATTTGAATTTCAATGAGAGAATTTGCTTTCTTTTAATTTGTAGCGTTGCATCTATACAATAGATATAATACTCTGTCTCAAGTACACCAGTGGATGTGGTAGCAGTTAATCGGAGGATACGGTGTTATGCAGTATCTGTGCGGATTA
This sequence comes from Sericinus montela, assembly GCA_029286605.1. Classification (NCBI taxonomy): domain Eukaryota; kingdom Metazoa; phylum Arthropoda; class Insecta; order Lepidoptera; family Papilionidae; genus Sericinus; species Sericinus montela. The sequence goes on from JAGSMR010000015.1 coordinate 13,696,430, forward strand.
GACGAGCGCTAGCACTCGCCGTTGGTGGTAGTGAGCCACGGATACATTATGTGAATATCCTTTGTTGTGATGTGATCACTATTTCTTTATAGCCGATCAAAAGTCCACTGCTGAATATAGGCGTTTCCCAAAGATTTCCACAAAGAACAGGCCCGAGCCACCTGCATTCATCGACTCCCCACAATGATGTGCTGGTCAAACAGTTTAAATTGCGATGATACTAATTAAAACTTTATAACTATCTCGTTATCTCGTCCGTCATTACGACGATCTAGTTTCACTACGCAGTGTAAACAAATGGATTGCGTTACTCTGCCTGAACTCAGAAAAGGCAAATATAACTTAGTTTTATTGTTATAGTTACACTTATAACGTACACTATGATGCGAGTAGAAGTTTATTGACCCAGTTCTAAAGTAATAGGAAACTTGTGTTTACAGAGTCTATCTAGAGAACGGTGTTTTACGGTGCTGCCGCCTTGTGGTCGAAGTGGTTACCCAATCGCATTCGCCGGAACGCACACGTTCTTTCCTTCTTTCTTCATCCTTGCCCTATGCTACACCATACTTTTTTCCCCTTCTACACCCATCTATCTTAAGGAACAAATTGAGTTTCTACACCTCTCCAATCCTTGATCCTTACGCTCGTCTGCAACCCTTCAAATAAAAACTCTAGTTCATTCCACCAGGCTGTGGAATGCTCTTCCTATCCATATCCGACTTGCCAAATTCCTGCCCATTTATAAGACCCTTTTTAACAAATAGTTCACTATATACTGATAAAAATGTAAGTTTATATTCCTAAATCAAATCAAATCAAATCATTTATTTCTTAATCTTTTCTAATTGACCACCGTTTCGTAATGATTAAATCAAATCATTTATTCATCGACATAAGAACAAACATTCGTTTATCGATCGTCATTTTTAATCTACCACCGTTTCGTAATGAGGTTCCTCTAACTCAGAAGAAACAGGCGAAAGAAACTCCATAGGTATCCTCTTTTTTGGTCAATATTTTTATAATATAATGCATTATACAAATGTGATGTGATATTTTCTAGAAATATCTTGGGAGCGATCACCTCATTCCCAGGGGTTACTGTCATTAATATACTCATTTATATTATAATAACCCAGGAAGGGTTATTATAATATAAATGAGTATATTATAAAGTTTTCCTTAAATAACTTTCTTAAACCTGCTAATAGACAGACTTTACACTTTTACAGGGATTTTGTTGTAGAAGCGTATTCACCGCCATATGAACGAGTTACTTACTCTATGGAGTCCAGTAACCGGTGTTACAAGCTTGTGTTTGTTCCTAGTATTTACATTATGCACATCAGAAGTTTTGCTAAAAATACTAATGTTTTAATGCACATACATAAAAGTTTCATACATATATTGAGAGGCAAGTGTTAAAATTCCTTTAAAAGATGATCTGGAATTTAGACAAAATATAGCTCGTATGGCCCTCTTTTGTAAAATAAATACTGTTTCTATGTCAGCTGCATGACCCCATAGCAGAATTCCATATGACATTATGCTATGGAAGTAACTAAAATAAACAAGTCTAGCCGTTTGTACATCAGTTAAGAGCCTTATTTTTCTTACAGCATACGCTGCAGAGCTTAACCTACTCCCAAGTTGGGACATAAGGGGGCCACATTGAAGCCTTGCATAAAGTGTTATTCCAAGAAAAACAGCCGTATCCACAGAGCTCAACTCTTCCTCATTAATTAGTACATTGGTATCACCCAAATGTTTAACATTAGGTTATATATTATATATTAGGATTATATGTATAAGGTTACCTGGAAGAGATCTCTTTTAGTAATAGGTCGCCCATTGTACCTTCAAATGTTATTTTTCCTAATTCCTCCTTATGTAATTTTTCCTTTTTTATTTCATGATGTTATATTTCATTTCATTTAACGACATAATAATTATATTTTAACAATATTAAATGAATAAATACATTCATGGATAGGTATATAAACTTATGTTCGAATTGAATCGTTGACAGTCTTTCGGGAATCATAAAATCTCGCTATGAAGCAGCACAATCAGTATGGTATGAACAACAGATTTATGCCCAGCAGTACTTACTGTTTTAATTAGTCTGTGCCTCAATTGTTTGGGGAAGATGAATTATGAATTGATTGATGAGTATTTTTGTTTAAATACATTTCTCAAATACTGTTGATAAATTTTTGTTAAAGTTTTAAAGAAACTATGACATGTACAGTTAGATGTACGCGAAAGATTTGTGGTTTAAGTTTTCACAATAGTTTTACTTGTAAATTTCCTCTTTACCCACGCACATTCATAACTTAGGGTTAGGTCTCTAGCATACGATAAATAAACGTGTGATACAAATATGTATTTATACACTACCTTTAAACACACATTAAAGTATTTTGAAAAAGGCAGAGGTTCTCAATTTTTTGCTTGCTTGATTTTGTTTTTTTAATTGTAATATCAATTATGTATTAAAAAAAAAACTTTAAAAAATTAAGTACATTTAATATATAAATCGGGCCTTGTCAGGCCCTTCAGTAAGTAAGTAGAATTATACTTTTATCTTTTAATATAGGAGTTTAATACTTTTTTACTTCTTGCCGTGCTTCTGCTAGGTGTCTCCCAAATAGCGAAAAATTCGGTAAAAAGCTCTGGTTTTTCTGCCCGATTTCACGACACTATGTAGCCTCTCCTTGATGCAACTGTTCATAGAGTTGTTTATTTTATCGCATTCCTTGTTTTATAGCGATATCTCTTTCCTAAATTTCGCAACGTATCTGACAGAAAATCTAGAAAAAAAAGATCTCCCTTGCGGTCATTGTTTGAAGATAAACAAGTACATACATTCACGAAACTGTTCAACAAAATACTGGCATTCTTCCAGCTATGCAATTGAACACGAATTCTCGGCATGTTTAAAATAGTCTGAGAGTAAAAATTGTTACCCTGTCGCATGTCGCAGCGCTTTGTAACCGTTGGCATAAATAGCCCATCGTTAACAATGTTCAAACTTATTTAAGTTAGGTGTTCGGATAGTTGTGTATTATGTATAAATATGTAAAAAATTGATCTTATACAATTAATACATAACGGCCTGATAAAGCCTCATCCGAAGGGCAGGACTCGGCGTTATCGCCACGCTGGACAAAAGAATTAGCGATCTCAGTACCAGAGACCTTGTGCACTTTAGACGCTGCTGCTCCTTACCAGTCTGTTGAATTTTTATATATTTAAAGACACATTTTGTGACGGTTATCCGACCATCTGTTGGTAGGTATTACTAAGCTGACAATTGTATTACAAGACTTTTTACTGAGGCGCCTCTTACCTGATATTCTCACGCCGTAACCACACGGAAGATGGTTTAAATATTAGTTTTAATTTTCTAAACGTCTGTCTACTTTAGTATCGACAAATACTTGTGTTTTTCTTCCATCTTTTATATGGTATTATATGAAACGATTTTTCTGCTTCTATCCATATCTTCCCATAAAATTACGAAAGTGTCCATATTCCATAAGTGCGATGACGAAAAAGACTTTTTGTATTATTAATAGCGCTTTTAAAATGGGTAACAATTTAAAAATAAAAAATTGACCGTGTTTGACAAAGTTTCTGAAGGAAATTTTATAAATAATTTTTATAAATTGTAAAAAAACAGGATAAGGGACGCATCCGATATTTCTAATTAAAGGCCCATTTCTTTGGCAACAATAGTTGCAAAAGTACTGGACAGTCTGCTTGATAAAGTTCTTGCTAACTCATAGAACTTCAGAATGGTCAATCTGGTTACAGACCTGGCTTATGGACTGAGAATGCTATTCTATGTCTCGGCAGACTGTGCAATACTACACTGCGAGGAAGACACCAATTATTGTATGTTGTATTCTATCTCGATTTATCGACGGCATATGATCTTGTGTATTATGAATTGTTGTGGCATAAGGTCAAATGCGAAACGACTGTACCTGCAGAGGTTATAAACTTGTTAAAATGTTGGTACACAAATCAGCAAAATACAGTTAAGTGGGCTGATTATCATTCTGATGTTTATGAATTGAGTTATGGAGTGAGACGGGGAGGATTGAGTTCTCCTAAGCTTTTTAATCTTTATGGCTAATGGTTGAGCTCGCCAATACCAAAGTAGATTGCAATATAGATGCCCTCCAAAAGCTTCTATCCATGTGCGAGTCGAATGCGGAGACTCATGGCCTTAAGTATAACACAGTTAAGAGTGAATGGATGGTTTTTAAGTCGAGTACTTTAAATTACACATCTATAATTTCTTTTTCATTGTTTTAGTTACCAATATTTTCTCTATGCGGAATAACTCTTACCCGCGTAAAGAGGTTTAAGCATTTGGTCCATTGGGTCACCGATGACCTTAAGGACAATGTGGACATACAACGAGTGCAATACAATAACGCATTCAGGATGCTCCAGGGGTTGTCGTGGCGCTGCAGCGCTTCTAGTATATTTGTGGAAGCGGGTGTGGATGGCTTTTTGGCTATTATGAGAAAGCGATCTGCGGCTATGCTGGCGCGCTTTCGCACCGTCTCCGAGGGTATTTTGAGCGTGTTTTCAGACCGATGGGACTCACCATACATATGTAAATTGTTTAAAACCCATGTAGAATAAAGAAGGACAATTGTATAATCGTAACATAATATAACATAACATAACTTTAATATAAAACTAGTCTATAATTTTTAATACTAACTTTGAAAAAAATTATATTATTATTAATATATTTGTTTTCCGGAATCCTAATTATTATGGAAAAGCAAAATCAATACTCACATTTTCGGTGAATACACGTGATGAATGGAAAATATATCAAAAATAAACAGAAACTGTTTTCCTTTACGTGTATTTCTTTTATTAAAAAAAAGTTGTGCTCAAATTAGTTTTGCTCGATGATTCAAACTATAACATTTAAAAATTTTCAATAATTTTTCCATGTTGTGAGTATTTCTTTTCTGTTTCGAACATATTTAGCATAAATCTAAGACGATAGGACCTCCATTTATGCCGGGAAGATCATATAATGCAAGTAATGATTCTCCAGTCTAGACAATTTCGTTAAAATACTTGTCTACTCATGTACTAACATTTCTTCTATATTTTATAACATTTATCTGTTGGCATATTACCAATTGGCCTTTACAAAATGCGCAGCGCAGGCATCGAAACGAATTATTATGGTAGCAAACCGAGTGCTAATACAAACTTTTTTCAAACATTAATAGTAATAAAAGAAGTTATGATAAATTGTGTAAATACTCAAAAATATGTTTATGTTATAAATGTGGCAAAATAACCGCAATACGGCAACAGAGGCTACATTAACTGTTAACCTTTACCATGTTAAGAATTAGTCAATAGTTATATAGAGTTAGATAGACTATTAGTTATAAGCCAGAGAGAACACATCACCAAGTGTCACGATCCTTACACTACTCTTTCGCTTCTTTCTGATTCATCATTTTGTGCATATAGCAAGTGTAGGTATCGGAGTACTCTTTATCCTCCCCTCTTTGAGTAATTTGCTCAATTGTCTTCGAAAGTTAGTCTCGGCCTACCGCGACACCTTTTAATATTTCGGGCTGTATAATACTTTCTTCACCATTTGGTCTTCAAACATTCGCTCAATGTGCCCAACCCTATTAGTATAATTATTTTATATTGTAATACTTAGCCAGTTATAGCTGGAACCTACCGTTCAATAATTGGTATCGCGACTTAATTATTTTAGTAATTATATTTTTTTCTTATGGTTAAAATAAAAAGCGTTAATTTGAGAAGCAAGAGTGTCCGATTTTGTCAAAATGTACGTCCTGCTTATTAAAATGTTCAGATAAATATGCTTCGGATAATGGTAGTGCTTTTAATTTTAAGCTGGAGGATATCACTGTGAAGAATTACCAAGGATTATATTATAGTGAAGAAGCTAACCCAAATTTGCTTCAAGAGTTTTAGAAGTATCTCAATCACTTACATTCTATGGTTCAATTTTATTTTATTTAACCATAATCAATTTTCAGTCACGACAACCGTTTTATCGGAATTCGAGTGTAGAGACCCAAATTCGATCCCCAGGTGACAGGCTCGTACCAATGGGTTTTCTCAAAAAAATGTACGATTAATATCATTGGCTCGGATATAAAGACGGCGACGGGCTGACCATCTGACACGTTATCCTAAAAATTATCTTCTTGAAAACTGTGGGTCGAAAGGCCTTATGGTCCTCCTCCTACTTCTATCTACCTCGGTATGGGGAATGCTGTTTAGATATTTATTATTATTTATTTTATTTTATTATTTTATTTTACTTTTATGATATATTTAAATACAGTCTATATGATTTTTGTTACATTAATTGCCATGCTTTTCTATAAAAGATGAGTGAAAAATTTGCCTGACGGTAAATGTATATGATGACTTTCCATGGGTCACTAACGTCATTCGAAAATTACAGATACGGTATCTTCCCCGAGAATTTAGATGCAACACCTCAAAGAACGTATTACACTAGCTCTCTTTACCTTTAAAACCGAAAGCGAATAGTTTTTACACTGCTATTTAATGGTATGTATGTGTAGTATAATACTGACCCTGAAGAACTCCTGGGCAGACTCGAAGAAGTTTTTATTTTATTTTAAAACATCTTAGACTGATGAAATATTTTTTAAACGAAAAGTTTTTATTGTGTTTAGTTCAGGTACCAATATATTAAACAATTATGCATATATTTCAAATGCATTACTTACAAGCGTTGAGATTAAATGCAAAGTAGTCAAAGGCTACATGCTTTGTGTAGTTTACTGATGTAAAAAAGAATACCTTGGTGACCGGTTGATAAGAATACCTTTTAACACTTAATTAATGGTTCTTTTGTATCGGTTATTAACAAACTTATCAGAGACATCTATCTAGATAAAGTTGGTACACAAAACATCTAAATACAAAATATTAGTCAAGAAGATTATGAAAATAATTTATTTAAACCTCTTTGCAAGAAAGAAATAGTCATCCAGAAAAACAATATTTCACTCAATGCTCAAGAATTGTTTGTATTTTTAGTATTCAGGAAGAAGCATAGTATTTACTCAATGATATTTCTACAAAAAGTCAACGTTAATTACTTAAATAAGGCTGATTTATAGCTTACAAAGCAACACTGATAAACTCTCCAGTGTCGAAGACTTGTGGTTTAATTAACGAAACAGCTACTTTAGATTTGAATATCTTTTGAGCAGTCGGATACTAATTACATAAACGACGTAATATGCAAATGTGAGAAAAAAAAATCGAATTAATATTTTTATTATGTCAAGGAAGTTTTTATAATGAATATCCAAATGAACGTAATGATTTATCAAGTGAATGTTACTGGGATCTATGCAAAGCAACAATCATTCGTTGAATCTCTATATAACTTAATATTATGTAGTCTATGTCTTCTTTCATTGCAGGTATACATGGCTCGCTGACCATAAAGTATTAAGTCTTCCTATTACACTGTTACCACACAATGTAAAATAGAATATACCATGTTAACTTTGAAATATTTTCCTAATTATCATGAGAGTATCCTGTTAACAAAATAAATGAGGCTCCTTCTAACTATAGCGAAATTTCCGTCCGAAATTTATACTGCCGAAACATGATTCAACTTTTATTTCTGACTACATTATTTAATAGTAGAAATTAAATAAGATACAGAGGAAGATATAAAAATGTTTAAACACAAAAACAAAGATCTACAAAAAAACAGAAATAAGTTAAATAATTTTCACATTAATTTGCAGTCACAAAAGGCAGTCGACTTAGCTTTATTCTACATCTTTATAGCGCTCTTACACTACTGGCACAATTTGTTAAACGACTTATGGGTGCCATCAGACTGTATTCACAAAATTTCAAGCAAAATTATCGTTACGCAAATGAAAAATAATATACTAAAAACTTAATAAAAATTGAATTACACTAAAAGACACAAGATGTCTTAAAAATTTACAGAAGTATTTTTTAGGCCTATATCCAGCAGCGGACTTTTGTAGATTGTTATGTATGTATGTGTAATACTTTTTGTTTCTCTAATGAATTAAGATATATTAAATGGAAACATGCGTCGTTTAGCGCTTATCATTACATTAAGGGGAAAGTTAATTTGTTAACATGTAACGTTTGGGATCCGCATATTCGAGCCTTGCAAATTACGATCGTGTTTGTATCATTCGTTTCGGCTTGTAGGCCAATCTTAGCAAATTAGTTTTTGTATTTCGTGTGCTTATTTATTTTTAAACATCGCATAAGAGTCTGAAATCCCATTTGCTTCCTTGGATACTATTATTGTTAATGTGAAAACGATAAAGTAAGTAAGTCTCAGGACAATTTCTGGGAGTATATTTCGTAAAAATATCCACCCTTCACATACATCTTAAAAGTAAAAAAATTCTATTAGAACAGAATCAATACTTCTTATGTACATACCTGACAAATACTCGCGAGGGCAAGGACAGGTCATATCGGGATTTCGAAGACTTAATATTTACGGTTTTCCGCTTAGCCGCATGTCTGTGGAGTCACAAGAATGCTTTTGTATAATACCTCAATCTTTAGGTCTGCTTCCTGGTTAGAAGTGCTGGAAAGACAGATGCTCAAATCCACTCCATTCAGTCTCCAAAAATCTAGACACAAACATTGACAATGTCGACACCAATTGTACGTATCATACATTACAAAAGGCAATGAATAAAAAAATATCACGGTAATCAACCAAACCAAATTCGAAGTAGTCTCTTCAAATTTATAAGCTTTGCCACCTCGAGCAAGCATGCCCGCGTATAAAGTCGACTGAATAGATTTATTTTCTCCTGTAAATGTAAACAGAAATTAAATCTTATCCTATTTAAACTAAGTGTTTTGTGACTCGGTATAATAGTTTTATATTTATTAATATTTATAATAGTTAGCAACTGTATATTTCATCATGTATAATTCATACCTATGTTATGTAGAGACATAACATAGGTATGAATTATTTATTAATACCATATATTACGACAAATTATTAAATTTAAAAAAAAGTCACGATAGCCGAGTGGTTGGGTGGTCGGAATTTCGAGTCAAGATACCCGAGTTCGATCCCCAGGTGACAGGCTCGTACCAATGGGGTTTTCAAAAACTTATGTACGAATTATATATTGTTGGCCTGAACATACAGACGGCGACGGGCTCACCACCTGTCACGTTGTCCCGAAAATATCTTCGGTGGAAGGAGGGACTTAATTGTCTAGAGTAGACCTCTGACTACCCCTGTATTGGGAGTTAAGTGAAGTTATTTAATTATTAAATGAAGTTTGAGTTACGATAGCCGAGTGGGTGGGTGGTCGGAATTTCGAGTCAAGAGACCCGCGTTCGATCCTCAAGTCGCCGTACCAATGAGTTTTTCTAAAACTTATGTACGAATTATATCGTTGGCTTGGACATAAAGACGGCGACGGGCTTACCACGTGTCACGTTGTCCCGAAAATGTGTTCGGTGGAAGGTGGGACGAAGGGACTTAATTGTCTAGATTAGACCTCTGTTTACCCCTGTATTGGGAGTTAAGTGAAGATATTTATTTATTAAATGAGGTTTGCGTCACGATAACCGAGTGGTTTGGTGGTCGGAATTTCGAGTCAAGGGACCCGAGTTCGATCCTCAAGTGGCCGTACCAATGGGTTTTTCTAAAACTTATGTACGAATTACATCGTTGGCTTGGTCATGAAGACGGTGACGGGCTCACCACCTGTCACGTTGTCCCGAAAATATCTTCGGTGGAAGGTGGGTCGAAGGGACTCAAATGACTAGACTAGACCTCTGTCTACCCCTGTATTGGGAATTGCGTGAAGATATTTAATTATTTTATTTATTTTAAATGAAGTCCTATTTTTATTTAATCTCAAATAATAGAATATATACTAGAAAATAATTGTCAATTATACTTGAACTGCCTCACGTAGTATACTTATTTACTTGTTATCAACAAGACATTTTTATAGTGAAACAGTACGAAGCTTATAGTTGGCAAAGTACTTAATTACTGACAATAGAAACATGTTTTCATATATGCGGCTATAATGCAATATTTTTTCGGGATTCCACATTGGTCACTCAATTACTATGAAAAGCGACTACACGGTTACAATTAGTATTCGATTTATCTTAGCTTATAATTATAAGTGTACACTGTACGCCAATTTTGAAACTGCTGCTTTCTTACTTGCTTTTGGTCTTCATAGTTATATTAATAATCCTTGTGATGTTTATATAATACCTTCTTTGGAAATTATGTATTGAAGAGAGAGACAAGAAACTATTTGCATTATTGTTTATACAGTTGTTTGATCCCTTTTAAAATTTCGTAACATAAACTAATTAATACAACATAAAAAGTCAAACTAATTGTAAGCTACAAAGCGCAAAAATCGCGTGAAAAAACACGTTTTATAACAGTTTTCATTCCTATAATTTAAACATTACATTTCACTAACTAGCAAATTTTCTTACTTATTGAATCAGAATAATGGGCACTTTATGTCAAAAGCAATTTTAATGTAATGTTCACTTCAGTAGCTAAGGTTTTATCAGTATTTCGCGAATAACAAAATAAGATAACATTTAAATGCGAAAAAAAGTAGTCTGTAGTAATTTTATTTTTAAAAATATTCGAACTTTATCTGCAGAAAATTATAAGATTAAACATAAATTATTCCTTTATAGTTATCGGTCTTTTTCTAGATGACAACCTAAACAGGCTTTTCTTAAACTCTATCGCACTTATACGTCAAAGCGCCTTATCCATCTAGGGGACTCTTATACTATATGTTTTACAATCAAATTTTTAACACTATTCAAGTAAATATTCATTGCCAGCGCTAACAATATCCGTACGAATTCCGTCCAGTACACGAAGTTTGTTGTTTCGATTTAGTTGGGCAAAGTTTGACGAGGGCTAATGTGTACGGTTTACTTTGAACGTGGCTTGATTTTAAATTACCTGCACGTAATTTCCCAATTTCTAGGTTTGATATTTACCTATACCTTATTAATTAGTGGCCTATCATAAATTTGCTACAAGCTCTTGGTAACTGTTTATTTATATTGCTAATTGTTATCTGGCATTTTACATGCTACTGTAAGTAATGATTTCTTGTATTTACGCGAATATTACAGATTTTAAATAAAACGGTTTTCGGATTTTATCGCGTGGTGCCCCCGTGACCACGGATGCTGTAAAGCATCCGAAACGTCGGTAAATAAAAATAGTTTGTAAAAACTAATTAAAAACGCGATAAAATCCGAAAATCGTTTTATTTAAAATTTATTTAAAAAGCTACTGTAAGACTGATATCTAATCGATGAATAAGTTTGATCCCGAATTTTCTACCATAGCTGCTCAAGAGGAGAGGTCTAGTCTAGACAATTAAGATCTTTCGACTCACCTTCCACCGAAGATATTTTAGAACAACATGACAGGTGGTGAGCCCGTCGCCGCCTTTTATGTCCAAGCCAACGATATGAATCGTACATAGATCTTGAAAAATCCGAGCCTGCCACGTGACGATCGAACTCGGGTTTCGTGACTTGGAATATTATTCTCATTCGCAATTGTTCTGATATAGCCTAAAATACCGAGTATCCGCCTAGTAGGAGAGGATTTAATAAAATATAAATTTTAGGATAGCGTTGCTATCCTAAGTTATGCCACCACCAATTTTACTAAACACCATAACCTAGCGGCCATAATGATTTTATAAGTCCATCCTTCATGTATCATTAGTGCAATCTGTTCAGTCGTTAGACGATCCAAAGTAGTTAAAATAACCCTTTCAACCACAGAATAACTTTTATCATTAATCGGTTTACATTTATTTTGCAAAGTAATTAAATGAAATAGTCAATTAATTGACAATAATAATTAATGAATAGACAAATAATTTTATATAACGTAACATACGGAGTACCTACTGCAGTAATCTACTTCTATCCAGTCACCACTAACCTATTACCGTCTTTTCCTTGTCTTCAGAATTTCATTTTAAAACAATGAAGGGAAATTTATTCAATGTACAGTGCACTAAACAAAAACGTAGTAAGATTTGGAGAATCTCTCGAAACAAAACAATTGCCATAATGCTACTTGTACTTCATGTCACGTACGTCAGAAAAAACACACGCCTCCAAGCTTCATGTACACTGTTAAAGCGATAAACTTTATGGGTAAAACGTACCATTTTCCGATTATATATCGCTTTAAAGTGAGCCAGGACTACGGTAGCCGAAGGGATGAACACTAAACTTTAAACTTATATAGTGCGCTGAATTAGAATTATCTCTATATCTCTATATGTCCTAAAAAAATAAAATAAAATATCTTCTCTTGAGTCCCCTCGACCCACCTTCCACCGACTAAATCTTTAGGGACAACGTGACAGTTGGTGAGCCCGTCGCCGTCTTTATTTCTTTAAGTTTTTGAAAATACCCATTGGTACGAGCCGACGACCTGGGGATCCAACTCGGGTGTCTTAACTCGAATTCCTATTACCTAACCTCGCGGTTATTGTGACTTTATACGTATTCCACGTATTTCTATATATCTATATTTAAAATTTGTCACTGAAAAAATAAATCTTAAAGTGAAAGTATTCAGATCTGTTTCAGAAAAATTATCACATTTATTGTACATCAATATATGTTCCTTATCTTACCTATTTTGATGTGAGATTCATTTGATATTTTGTACTGTGATAGATTAATATTTGTGTGTCTCTTCCTTTCCTTGTTAGCATAATTATAGTCTACTGTAGGATACTGGGAAAGCAGGATTGATTTTGGACAGCCGCCAGTCGATTTTAAATCATATTTAAAATAAAATCATAATTGGATACCCTAAATACATAACAATTATATCAGTTCAAGTGCACTGCAGTATATGGATAACAGGTAATCTGAAGTTTAACGGTTGTGTATTTAACAATATTTCTGGTAAGAAATGTTTACTTTATTATAATACCACCGCAAAATAATACTAATACTCATGTAATTTCCTGCTTCCTTAGCGGAATTGAATATTTAATGAACCTTATCAACGCATTTCAAGGTAATTATAGATTCATTATGCTGCCGGGAGTTTGGCAATGCGATTAGTTTCCAACTAACAAAATATAATATGCAACAGTATCTTTTCATGAAAAAAGAATAAGTTAAAGTGGTAACAGTCAATGGATATCTGCAAATTACATCATTTGAAATAAATTATACTATTACATCAATCAATTCAAAATAATAATTTTTAAAGTTTACTTAATAGTTTCATTCTTTTTATGTGATTATAATGAAATCGATGTTCTTCTTCGATTTCATTCCAACTGCCAAAAAACTTTAAGCGAAGATAATTAAGGATGTGCTTTTACCCCTTTATTGAGTACGTAAAAGCACTGTCTTCTTATACCTTTTAAAATTGAATACGTTCTGACATGGGAATCGGACAGAGTAAGAGTGTACAACCTTCGAATTAGAAGCATCATGTGTCTTGACTATTTTTACCAATTTTAATTTTGTCCAAGTTTATCAGTTTATCTAGGCGATTGACGTCCCCCACAAGATGGAGTGACGACCAGCACAACATTGCGGGAAGTCGATGGATGCAGGTGGCTCGGGATCGTTCTCTATGGAAATCTTTGGGGGAGGCCTATGTTCAGCAGTGGACTTTTGATAGGCTGTAAAGAAAGAAAGAAAGATTTATACCCAGAAGATTTATACCAAGAAGAGCACCACCCTCCCTCCCACAGATGCGTGTACTAATTCCACTGTATGCACCACCACCACCACTACACTCAAACCAGGTAACATATACCACCACCGAAAACTCGACACGTGTTTCGCCTCAAAACAAGGCATTATCAAGGAGTAGACTCTGCGGTCGCTCCTCGTAGATTTTTTCAATAACAACTTAAACACATGTAAATTAGGCGCTGCTGTCTGTCACCGATCTGGTTTAATTTGGCCTGGTGTTTTTGATAAGGTGGTCCCGCTATCTGTTGAGAACCGTTTAAATTTTAAAGTCTTTTTTCTTAGTCGTCTCGTAAAAATACCTGAGATAAGGAGGAGGGTAGTTAATTTTAACGTCTATACTACACGGCCATTAAATTAGCCTTAACTTGAAAATAGTAAGTTGATACATTTATTTTATTTATTATCGAGATAGAATATTATATATTTTTTCTCGACTCGATAGAATAGATGGTCGTTACCCTGTCATCCAAGCAAAGGGTTGCGGGGTCGCATCCAGATTAGGGCAAATATTTGTGTGATGTAAATGAATGACTCTAGTCATAAATGGTTATGTTTATATGAATATTTCTTAATTTAAATATATAGATTAGTAAGTATATACAAAGCTACATAGCTACAAGCTCACCACCTTCATGTTGCACCGAATAAGCTGCGGTGATGGGTCTGGAACTCTGTCTACCCCAGTATAATATGAATTGATAAAGTAATAGAATGCAATGATATGCATATATTATTATGTATTAACTAAATATTAAATCTGCAATAAATCACATATACCGTCAAACGAATTAATATTTAACGTAACAAAAGGATCGTCCCATTGCAATACTTGATTTTTGCCCTTTGTAATGCAGCGTTGTGCGCTTTGATCAGCAGACCAGAGCTTTACACAGTCATATGGAATTCTATCAATCGAGCTCAACTTGTTCTAGTGCTATTATAAATAAAATAAAAAAAACTTGTTTTTTTGAGGTATTTGTTTGTTCGTTTGTGCTAAGTCTTACAATATACAAATTGTTAACAAGTTAAGCAAGTGTAATATAGGCTTTCGCCTCCTAATGCTCCTTCATCAATCACTACATAATTTTTTATTTCTGGCTGTAAAAAATGTCAGCTTTAAAGGACCTTGGATAGAACAAATACACATTTAGAAAGAAATATTTATTTTCTTCTTATGTTACTTTATGTAAGGCTTATATTTATCGTTATTGAAGAAATATTAAATAACATTGTAAAACAAAGTAATGAAAAAAGGAAATAAATGACCCCATGTATTTTTGACATTCAATGTAACTCTTAGAAAGCCTTTATTAAATAAAATTAAAATTATTGAATATTTCTTATTTTTGTATTATTTTTAAAACATCGAAATGTTTAAGGGTATGAACCTTACATAATGTGGCATAAAGTTCGTATATACAGCAGCGATTAAGGCGCGTAGAAAACTTCAAAGGAATTTGACCGACGAAGGTAAAAGAGGTTTCGGAAAAAAAATTAAAATTATGCTAAAAAGAATAGTAGAAAATGTATTTAAAAAGAATTCATACCGAACACTGTTGGTCTATACAGAGTTAATAAAACATTTTTCGAATACTATCAAATATCGCTATTCAAAAACCGCTCGTAAGCCTGTCACGTTTGGTGTAAGCTGAAACTTAAGAATAATGTTGTGGATTTTGGTGGTACAAAATGTAACAAGTAATATTTATAAAATCTCCAACACATTTTCTTCTAAATTCTTATAAAGTTTATGTCAGTAAATCTTAAGAAATGACATGATGACATAAGCTCTATAATCGTTCATAAATCTTTAAAAAATATGTTCGAATGTGTTAAAAAATAAAGACGTCCAATTAAAATTATAGTAAATGAGTTTTTACGTAACTAAGTTGTAACCAAAACATCATATCAGGGAACAAAATTTTACGTAAGCTTATTTGTTGACTTAATCATCTTCTTAGATAGAAGCAACATATTACCAATGTCTAAAATGTCATCATTAAAGTTTACATTAGACATTATTGTGACCCACATCAATGTTGCTGAATAGGGGGTTCAACATTATTATCAGGATATCAGGATATTTATTATCAGCGATCTCTTAGTACAATGAACGCTTTTACATAAATTTCCTACATCCTCGAAACATCAATCTTTCGTCTAAGCATCCACCCAATACGGAATCCATCACACGCGTTGGATAGGCAAAAACATTAACACATAGATGCTAAGTTATACGTGCAATGTTTTGGGACTTAATATAAAGGGAATGTTTTAAATTCTAATAAACAATTAATTTCAGAAACATTTATTGAGAAATTGAACTGTGTGTTTTCCCGTATGATTACGATAAAAAGATAGCATGCTACCCTTTTTTCTGCCATTTGTGAGAACTCACTACTATTTAACCCGACGAAAGAATAAGCCTTGAAGTTTGCAGTTGGCTACCGGCAGAGAGCGGAATGCTCTAATATAAAAAATATGACTAAAATAAAACACAGCTATGACGTGCAGCCGCTTCTTGCCGCTTCGATAAATGCTGCGTATGAAAATGAAAAGAATGACACGAAAGTCGAGTGGTTTAGAATTCGAGTCAAGAAACCCGAGTTCGAGCCCAGGCTTGTTACAATTACTTATTTAAAAAACTTATGTGCAATTAATATCGGTGGCTTGGACATAAACACGTCGACAGGTCCGACATTCGTCACCTTGTCTCAAAGAGTCTTCGGTGAAAGGTGGGTCGAAAGAACCTAATACTCTAGGTTATTTCTACCATAGTATTAGGAATAACTTGAAGATATTTATTAATTCCCAATACAGGGGTAGACAGAGGTCTAGTCCAGACATTTAAGCCCCTTCGACACACCTTCTATCGAATATATTTTCGGGACAACATGACAGGTGGTGAGCCCGTCACCGTCTTTATGTCCAAGCCAACGATATAATTTGTACATAGGTTTTTAGAAAAACCCATTGGTACGGCCACTTGAGGATCGAACTCGGGTGTTTTGACTCGAAATTCCCACCACCCAAACGTGACTCCAACACCCAACTCGGCTATCGTGACTTTTTTTTTTTAATTTATTAATTTATTTTATTTTATTTACAATGGAAAGTTTTTTGATAAATGTTACGAAAAGCTTTAGTCTTACTTCGTACTTCAGCTTCAATACTCAATAAGACAATGCTTAAGTCATGTCTTTAGAAATAAGCCAATTGGTTGATTATTATTGACAAAGACAGCTTTGAAATAGTAAGTTTGGACAAACAGTTTGTTGATTGGGTAGTGACGCTCCCTGCCTTCAAAGCTAAGAGTTTCAAGTTCCCCGCTAGAGGCAAAGTTATGGACGTTTATATCAATGTCTACAATTATCGATCTAAAATATATGTATATAAGTATTTTGTACCGCTGGACATTAAGACCGCAATATGAAATATGTCTAAAACAAATCAAATGAAAAATGTCGCATAATTATAACTTATTACTATTATATAATTATCATTACTAATGATAATTAGGCAAAAATACGCAAATTTGCTATTTATAATGAAATTGTAAATTAATTCTTTGTCCCACCTTCCACCGAAGATATTTTCGGGACAACGTGGTGAGCCCGTCGCCGTCTTTATGTTTAATTATTATTTATAATGAAATTGTAAATTAAAATTTAATAAAAATTAACATGTAATATAAGTGTAAGATAAGTCCACAGTAGGGACATCCTGTGTGGAATTCGATACTGTGCCTATTTCTGTGGAAAATCGATATAATTGACTGTTATTTTTAATTATTTTTATTTATTAATATTAATAAAGTATTATGGCGGACGTTAGCTAAAACATGTTTGCGAGGATCAAAGAGCTTGCCAAACTTTACGTAGGAATCCTCTAGGATAGTGTCCAGGAGTAGTGGAAATAGCTACACATTACATCGGGGTGCTATGGTTTCTTTCTTAAAATGGCTGTTGACCACCTCGTGCGTCCAGGATATGCATCTGGAATGTCGCATTGTACTTGAGAGGGGTACACAGGTAAAATTGGCGACTACTGTCCTGTCTCGCTTTCCACCTCTGGAGATACCAGAGGACATACAGTACAGCCAATCCCGCATTATCTATCAAGGCGGTGATAATGAGTGAGAGGAGGTGCTAGCTACCCACTAGGCGGCAGGAACAGAATAAAGTAGAATAGACTGTTTTCGAGATCGGCACTGCGAGTTCCGAACGGTATCACCATAAGATAAACCGCAACCAAAACCGTTGTATAGATTGTAGGTAATTGATTAATAAATACAATATCCACATTAAATTAACCTTTTTGCTATATGATGACTAGTACTAAATAGAGCTCAAGTTTTATCTTTTGTATAATGAAAATGCAACGCAATTCCCAATACAGGGGGTAGGCAGAGGTCTAGTCTAGACAGTAAAGTCTCTCTGACCCACCTTCCACCGAAGATATTTTCGGGAATCTTATCTTTTATATTAATAAAACGATTTCCATAATTCTTGCATCAGTTTTAAGTTTAAAAGAAAAGGGATTTAACGATGGAAATTGAATCAATTATGTGGTTTTAGCGTTAACCCTGAACAACCTGCAAAAATTCTAAAAGTTTTTGGTTTTGGTTCAGGTACGTTCTAGTAACTTATTTGGGTTATTTTCTCATAAATATCATCAATGTACAAACACGACTCCTTTACAATTTTATAATTGTATAAGATAAATAAATTATTTTACTTATTATTATAACTTTTTTCTCTTAATCTCTCAATATAAAGTGATTAATGTGAATAGATAATAAATATGTATATTAATCCAGATTTTGACAAAGAAATGGGATCGTGTTTTAGACGATATGACTAGTCTTTTTAGGTTAATTACGTAGTTCTTCCTATTGTATTGTTCTGTTATCGTCTAGGCCAGTTATAAATACAAATAATTCGTTTCTATTTTTCCAATCGATCACATTCCAGTTCGCAACGACATAAACTTCTCAATTCTTTGTTTTAGTTACAAGTTATTTATTTGATTTCGTGATTCATAGCCAATCCAGTTTGTATGTACAAATAAGGATCTTTGATTTTTGTTTGTTGGTTTTATTTTGTAAAATATACAACGTAAACAAAAAATGTTATCTAAAACTAAAAGATTTTTCTCTTAATTAGATTTTATAATTTATAATAAAAACCAGTGTACTCTCATTTTGTAAAATCGATTTTTAATGATGAGCAAAATTCTCGAAGGGGGGAGGGTCAAGAGTACTTGGATACCAAGACTGAATGTATAAAGAAAATTATGAGTTTGAAAGAGGCGAAAGTAAACTTGACGTGACACTTGGCAACGTGTTCTTTCTAGCCACCTCGTCAGGGATATCGCGTAATGAAAACTAATTAAGTATAGTTCATATTTTATTTCTATTTGCATGTGATTTATTTCGTTGGCTAAGACGTGGCTGTCACGTTGTCTCCAATAAATGTCTTCGGTGAAAGGTGGTTCGAGAGGATTAAATTTTTTAGTTTAACTACTGCCTAAAAACTTTGGCAGAATCATCGTAATATCCGTTTATTTATGACATTAATTATATAATTTAAGTATTTAATCTGTATAAGTGTATATTTGTATGTATTTATATGTATTTTTATATGTATGTATAAATGTATGTATAAAATATATATAATATTTTATACTCAATTATTATATCAATATCTTATTTTACTTGTTTCTATCATATTTATCTGCTTTACCTACTTCATCCAATCTTTGCATCACCCAAAGGTAGACTGGCAGAGAATGCTTCAGGCATTAAGACCAAGCCAACGATTTACATCGTTGGCTTGGACATGAAAAAGGTAAGTAGGAAGGAATTTACCGGCTAGAACTCTATCTACCCCAGTTTTGCGAATAGTGAGAAGATACATATATACTACTAAGGTACATAAATCCGTGAATTTTTTGTATTATTATTGAATAATTTATTAAAATATACGTATTTTTAAATTAATTTTTATCAAAAATAGCTACTCAGTTTTGGAGTTTGAAGATAATAAAGAATTTCATAAGATTGAAGATAATAAAGATTTTCATAAAATTCAACATTTCATAAAACGTTTTTAAAAAATCATTTAGAATCGCTAGTTAACGTGAAATTACATCGGCAAGTGAGTGTAAGAAGAACGGTCTGCATTAATTGACCAAAATGGCCGTAGCTCACTGTAAAAAGCGACGCATAAAATTTTATAGCAATTAGAGTGCAGAAAAAATCGGACAAGAAGAGTTTTTAATTAAGCTTTTCTCTAACTTTTAAAATATCTGCTAATAAAACTTGCCCTACATTCGGCCGCCCTTTTTATTTGTAGGCGTAAATTTATCACATTAAAAAATAGTATTTTCTTCTTTTAAGGCATATTATTTTATTCCTCCTCTAAAAGATTTTTAGTGAGAGGTCGCCCTCCACTGTCTTACCTGTTCGAGCTATTTAAATAAATAAAAAAAAAATTATCTTCACGCAATTCCCAATACAGGGGTAGACAGAGGTCGAGTCTAGACAATTAAGTCCCTTCGACCCACCTTTCACCGAAGATATTTTCGAGACAACGTGACAGGTGGTGAGCCCGTCGCCGCCTTTATGTCCAAGCCAACGATATTCGTACATAAGTTTTTGAAAAACCCATTGGTACGAGCCTACCAACTGGGGATCGAACTCGGGTCTATTGACTCGAAATTCCGACCACCCAACCACTCGGCTATCGTGACTAATTATTATTTAAATAAATGAACAGTATTTTTAAAATTTTTATTTATATTTAATCAAGTAACTGCAATTTGCGATGTGTGATTTGTAAAAAGATTGGAAATTTTAAATTTTATTTATATTTAATCAAGTAACTGCAATTTGCGATGTGTGATTTGTAAAAAGATTGGAAATTTTTAAATTTTTTATACTTATTAATTTATTTTACATTATTTTCCCTAAACTCCAGATAAGTAATAGTAAAAAGGCTCAGCAAATATTCTTAACGCCTTTGCCAATACTTAGGTAGACAGTGGTCTAGACAATTATTTTCGACCCACATTTCACCGAAACATTTCTCTGGGACAACGTGACCAGTGGTGAGACTGTCGCCGTCTTTATGTCCAAGGCAATGATATAAATCTATAGAAAAACATCTCAAAACTCTAGATAGAACCGACTTTGAATATTGTCTGTACTTTGTGAAACTTATCTGTTATCACGGTTCATTATTCAAAGTTATGGCAGTAAGTAATTGATACTGAGGTATTTTGTTTCGTTGATACTGAAAGTTACTTTATAATATTGAACATCCAAATAAAGAATCTGAAGACTCAGACAGATCATTATCTCAAATTTATCAATACAAGTAAGAAATAATGCCTTGTGCTACTGATATTATTTGGAATTTTGACAGGTTTTGTACTACATAGGTCAAAACAACTTTGTTGTAGAATTTCGGTCTATGTATGAGTATTTAGTTATAATCTCTTTCTTATTGAATGCTGCATCCTTATTCCCCAGCTTCTCCCACGAACTGTTTTCATCTGTATTGTGTAGGTTTATCTATTGAGAATGCTAGTGACCATCAGCGTTCGCCTTACATGTATACACCTCCGAAATTGTGGCTAGGATGAATCTATCACCCCCCCCCCCCGCCCTCCCCAACTGGTTTTCGCACTGTCATGGCGGTGGAACTTAATAACCATTGGACTCCCGCGGTGAATCATTAGGAACCTACACAGCCGTCCTGACTGACTGACGACGACGAAACGGATAGCCGAGTGGTTTTGTGATCGGAATTCGAGTCAAGAGACCCGAGTTCGATCCCAAGGCTCGTAATAATGCATTTAAAAAAAATATGTAAAATTTATGTCGATAAACATAAAAATTACGACGGGATCACCACCTGTCATGTTTTCCCGAAAATATCTTCGGTGGGTTAAAAGGACTGTATTTATTATATACTTAGTAATAATATTTACACTGAAGTGTGAATTTACAATCGATATAATTTGTTTACCAAATTGTTTTGTTTGCATAGCTGCAATGTCAGATAAACTGTCGGCTTGATCTATCTACCACTGAGCATATTAATAAGCGGTTGATCAAACACGAAAGCAGTTCATACTAAAATACATACATATCGGCCTAATAAAGTCCACTTCAGAACATAGACCTCTCTCATAGGGAGGATTTGCCATAATCGTCACGTTTGGTAAGCGGATTGGCGATCGCAGCAGCAGACCACTTGTACCTCAGACGCTGCTGCCCATCATCGGTCTGATTATTTTTGTCTGATATTTTTAGAGATGGTTAACCCGCCATCTATCGGTTGCCATAACGATATTGAAGGCTGTTTCACTTAGTCGCCTCTTACGACATTCTCGGGAAGAAAGGCAGTGGTAATATTCTTACGTCGTTATTACACGGAATATACTCAAATTGTACTTTTATTTTAAATGTCTATTTTGTATAAATATTGAATAAAATACTAATTCACCTCTTACATGACATACACAGAAATACATCGTTCGTTTCGTATCGGGTGTCTCAAAACTGATGGTAATTGATCCCTTCTAGTGTTACACAAGTATTTTTTATCTTATGATCTCGAGTTCTCTGAAACATAAAATATCTCTATCAAATTTCTATTAAATGATTTATCATATTTGCGATTATTGTCTCAAACGTTTGCCTGCCCCTGTATTGGGATTTGGGTGAAAATATAATTATAAAAAAAGGCAGACAGACAGATAGACTGAAAAAAATATGTTCGGTGAAAGGTGGGCCGAAAAATACTTAATTATCTCGATCTCTCTCTGTCTACTCCTGCATTGGTAATGACGTGAAGAAGTTTTTTTTTTTATATAATCACAAGCCCAGCATTACTTTTATGCTATAAAATTCTATTAAATTTAATCATACCAAAATCTTCGTCACTTAAATCTGCAATCTTAAGGACTTTTTTCAAACAGTGTCGCTAATATTCATTGCATGTCTCGGATCAGTTGATAGAAAGCTTGATCTCTGTTGGACCAGATTTTTTTTAGCATTAATAGATTAATTAAATGTACCAAAACTGTATAAGTACAATTAATCTAATAATAATAATAGATTATTAATTCTTATCGACCCACCTTTTTGGAGACATTTTTAGGACAACGTGACAGGTGGTGAGCCCGTCGCCGTCTTTATGTCGAAGCCAACGTTATAATAAGTACATAAATAAAAAAAAACATTGGTACGAGTCTTGTGTATCGAACTCCTGACTCTTGACTCGAAGAGACCAAATCTTGACTCGAATTCCGATCACCCTACCACTCAGCACCAAATAAAAAACAAATTACGTAACACAGACACATAGATAATTGAACATATACTGTGAACAGTCCACAATTAGCTTGTTATTGTAATGGAAACGAAAAACGTTTGTTATCGAATGATATATTTATCGAATCAAAATATTTATTTTTATATTGTATGGACATAAATTTCAATTGTCAAAAATTTTTATTTTTAAATCTACCTCCGCTTCATAACGATGACGCCCTTTGATAAAAAGAAATTGGTGAAAGAAACTCTTCTGGTATCCTCTTCTTTTGTCCCCTTTCTTAAGTATCATATTTTTCAGTTAGAATACTTTTTTGAAGGTAGCAAAGAATTATCCCCGAGACAATAAGTTTTACAAAATATTGAATAAAATGTTTACCAAGTGTGTCCACTGTATCTTTAATAACACTCAGTACATGATCTAGAAACTTAAAACAGGGAAACATTGTAGCAAAAATATTTTAAAATTCATAACTAGTACCAGGTGGCTGTAGTAAACTTCCTCGCTTTTAATATTACCCGCACTTTTTTATGAAGATTGTGTATTATAAAAGAGACAATAAAATGTATAATCTCATATCAATATTAAATATATTCTTGCCGTGTAGTGACGGTGTACCAAACCAATAGTACCAACCACCATCATCCTTATGTGTCGTAAAAGGTGACTGAGGGAAAAGCCTTCTAAATAGCAATGACTATTGATCGATGCCGGGATGACCAGCTCTGAAACTACTAAATATAGCAGACTGGTGACAGGTAGGAGTGTCGACAGTGCGACAGTAATAATTTTACTGGCTACAGCGATCATGATAAATCATCCATAAATGAGAGCATGTCCTGCAGTAGACTTTCAGTTACTTACAGACCGGTAAGTAATCAAGAGGTCGCTCTTTCTCATAATCTAATTCAAGTATACTTGAATAAGATTATAAAACTACATTTACATAGACGTTTGTTTGTTTAAAATTTTTGCCCGAATTAGGCCAATGCATAATCGCGGATGTGTGCGAAAGCGTTTCCGTAGCCATGCCAATGTGCGGCGAAGGCGAACCACCGTGGAGTTTTAAACGGTGCGAGCCCGACATTACCCGTCCTTGCCACCGTGGGGCCGGGTATATGTCAGGTATTTTCCCGCGTATAAAAAAAGGCCAACGCGTAAAGTTGTTTTTTTAAAAACATTTTGCGATCACGGGTATGCCAAAATTTCAAGTTATTTAGCCTAAACATACAGATGATGTACGGATAGATAATTTTATTTCCCAATCGTATAATCACAACATAATAAATAGTTTTTCATATTAAATCACAGCACCTTCATAAATTTCACTGGACAATAGAGGTAAATAAAAAAATACGTATAATATGGGAACATCATAAAACAGACATTCCTCATATTATTCTAAGCTTTAGTGGAATAATGCGCTCAGCGTATAAAGAATGAGGTATTTAGCATATCTGATGCATGCTAATTGCACAGCGATTTTAGATGGCCATCGTATAAACTAATACACTATCTACAGATTATGTACAAAATGGAACACTACTTCGACTGTTAAATTATGCTTTTAATTTATACTAACATGCAGGCAAGCTGGTACCAGTGGGTTTTCTCAAAACCTATGTATGATTCATATCGTTGTCCCAAAAATATCTTCGGTAGAAGGTGGGTCGGAGAGACTTAATTGTCTAGACCTTTATCAAATGATGCCTTTGCCAAGCATTTTTGAAGTTACTGTAAAATTATAAGTACGTTTTTTTTTATAGCAGAGGGAGGCAAACGAGCAGATGGCACACGTGATGGTAAGTGATTACCGCCGCCCATGAACATCTGCAATACCGGAGGAATAGCGGATGCGTTGCCGACCTTTGAGACAGATATAGGCTCTTTTTTTGAAGGTCCCTAAGTCGTATCGGTTCGAAAAAACCGCTGAAGGCAGCTCATTCCACAAAGTGCAAGTGTGTGGCAGAAAATTCCACGAAAGACGCACTGTGGTGGAATGCCAAGTATCAAGGTGGTGTTGATGAAATATTTGGTCATGCCGTAAGGTGCGATGGTGAAATTTAGCTGGGATTAATCCGAACAATTCCTCGGAGCACTCCCCGTAGTAGATCTTATAGAAAATGCAAAGAGATGCAACATCTCTTCGCAAAGCCAGGGGATCTAGCCGATCGGATAGAGTATGGTCGACGACAATTCGAGCCGCTCTTCTTTGGATACGATCAAATGGAAGGAGCTGACACTGGGGTGCCCCCGCCCAGAGATGAGAACAGTACTCCATGTGCGGCCGAACCTGCGCCTTATAAAGTTGCAAGCGGTGGGCCCGCATGAAGTACGGTCGTGCTAGAGCACGACCGTACTTCATGCCGGCCCATTCCGGGCTTGGCGTGCTCAGTAGACTGAGCACGCCAAGCCCTTTCGAGGCCAATTTGACCTTTCCTTCCAAATGACCGCGATTCCGAGGACGCCAAGGATTCCGATGCTGGCTGAGGCAACTAGGGGAGAGCTCTCAAAACGAGGTGATACGACGAAGGGTTTCTTTTTTGCGGTAAACGCGCAAACTTGTGTCTTTTTAGGGTTGAACTGGACTAAATTTAGTCGGCCCCAGTCCGAGATTTTGTCCAACAAAATCTCGACTACAGACACAAGTTTGTGCCGGTACTCGTCGACGTGTTCCCGAGAAATATTGGCACGGCCGGTGTAAAGGGCATCACCAGTGCTGTCATCTGCATAGCATACTAATTTGTAACAAATCATTGATATGCAGAAGAAACAGGGTTGGCGATAGCACACAGCCGTGTGGGATACCAGCATTTACAGACTTGGAGTCCGAGCATATACCGTCAACTACGACCTTGATGCTCCGGTCTGTGAAAAAACTAGTGACCCAATTGCAAAATTTCTCGGGAAGCCCATATGACGGAAGCTATGAAAGAAGCGCTTTGTGCCATACCCGATCAAAGGCTTTCGCTATGTCCAAACTAACTGCCAGGGCCTCACCGTTGCTCTCTACTGCCTCCGCACATCGATGAGTGAGGTACACAAGAAGATCAACAGCCACGCGACCCCGAAGGAAGCCGTACTGGCGGTCACTGAAAATTACTCTTTTGAAGGACCTGGCGGCAGAGTTATACTCCTTCTTATAAACGCTAGTTTTTGAATCCCGAGACGCCAATGCTTTAACCCAGGCCCGGTAGCACTGCTGCTTTTGGCGAGATGCCATTCTGCAGGTGCCACCAAACCAAGGCTTTGATCTACCACCGATGGGCACCACAGAGGAAGGAACGAAGAGTTCTATTCCTTGGAGCACCACATCGGCTACGGAATTATCAACGGCGTCGGGACTATCTAGCGAGAAGCAAACCTGCCCCCATGGGTAGGATGCAAAGAAAGACCGCATCCCTTCCCAATCCGCCGACCTGTAGTGCAACACACGGTGGTGGCCTGCATATCGCGACCGCGATGGGCACATGATGGGCACTTTACTCCAGATCAGGCAGTGGTCCGAAGAACCCAAAGGGGCATCAACGGAGATCACATAGCCGTCCGGATGAGAGATCAGCAGAAGATCCAGCAGGGAAGGTGGGATCCTCCACATCCGGAACCCGCGTTGGCGAAGTAACCAGTTGTGTCAGATCATATGCTAGGGCAAAAACAGATCTCCCCGCATGATCAGTGGTTCGAAATCGTAGCCATTCGGCGTGGTGGGCGTTGAAGTCGCCGAGTACCACGATCTCTGCGGATGGGATCTGCTGTAGCAGGGTCTATGCAGCCATTTTGATGTGTTCGATGAGTCGGTCAGTTTCGGCATTACCGCTGTGGGACCTATAGAGGCACCCATAGACGCGAGGGTGGTCGTCGCTGTCTATGCGTAGCCAAAGGGTGGACAGGTCCCTACCTTCAAGACTGCCGAGGCGTTGAGAACTATATCCTTTCTGACGTAAACACACACTCCGGCCCGAAGCACAAAAGAATGTTCTAGCTTGTACCCCGGGTAGGAAAGATAAGAGGTATCCGCCGGAGAGGATATCTGCGTCTCGGTAAGAAAGAGCAAGGCCGGCTTTGCCGTCTTCAGATGGTAGTGGACGGCATCAAGATTGGAATGGAGTCCCCTGATATTGCAGAAATCCACGGCTAGCGTGGTAAGGGGTGCCGAAGGTTTTTTGCTTCGTTTACCTCGAACAGTATGGGAACAGAGCGGAACTTTGCCGCCCCCCCCCCCTAGAATACGAGGGGCAGCCTGAGCATCCACATTCGGGCAGCGATTGGTTGCCCGAGCGCGGGTGCTCAGAGGGGGATTCTCCAGCACCGGTGGTGCTGGTACACCCCTGGGGTAGATTTTTTTCTTCCGCTACCATGTTTTGGGGGAGAGGGGTATGTGGTATGTGGCCTACGTTCATACTCTTGTTATTAGTTAGTACATTTCTCATATAAGGGAATGCAAATGTAATTCTTTTGAGAAATAAAGATTCTAAACCGTAAGACCTATTTCTACCCCTGGGAATTGCGTGTAGATATTTATTTATTTATTACAAAAAATATTTTTATGTAAAATCCTCTAAGGTTCAAGATGTATAGCCATCGCCAATCCGCATGCCAAACCTGACGATTATGGTGCAAGCAAGGATAATCCTGCCTCTGCTCACCGTAAGTATGCACTTATAGGCTTATGAAGATTTTATGATAGCTGTGAATTTCCTCGCAATGATTCAGTCAGTAGTTCAGTACTAGACGTTACTAATACTGATAACACAATTTTTTTAAGTTTAAAAATGTCTTAACGCTTTTCCCAATACTGGGATAGACACAGGTCCCGATATTCCTCAAGTCCTATCGCCTCATCTTTCACCGAAGAAATTTTTTTGGGACGACGTCAGCACAGACAACTCAACAGATGATGAGCCTGTCGGCATCTTTTTATCCAAGCCATCGATATAAATTGTACATAAGATTTAAAAAACTCAATTGCATCTTGGAATTAAACTCGAGTGTCTTGACTTGAATTTCGATCACCTTACCACTCTGCTATCGAGACTTTTAAATTGATTACTTTAATAACATCTGCTGCTCATCTCCTGCATAGGCTGTTATCCATAGTAAGCAATGAAGTAACCATTTAAGTAATAAATAATACTATGCGTTTGATCAAAAACCATTGCTTATAAATGCAAAACGTCTCTTCAGACGGCAAACCGGGCATGTGTTCGATTGAGATAATTGAAGAACGTTGACACGTTCGGTGTCATGCAGGCAGAGTGTGTCAGGCTATTATCCACTCCACGTGTACGTTATCACAGCAGCTTTCGCACGAGAAGAAAATTAGCACAGATTGCTTCATACGTAACTACGCAACTATCAATTACGTCAAACCATTAGTTGTTGCTCATTTTCGTTTTTAGCAATTTTTAATTAATAATATCACGATAGCCGAATAGTTGGCTGATTGCAATTCCAGTCAAGAGATCCAAAGGTGGTGGACAGGTACCTATGGTTTTTTTAAACTTAATTACGATTTATGTCTGTTGCTTGGACTTAAAAACAGCGACTGGTTCACCTCCTGTCACGTTATCACTCTGTCTACCCTAGTGTTGGGAATAGCATAATGAAAAAAAAAATATTTGATTTACTTAAAACATATGTTAATCTGACTTAATATACGATGCTTATGTATGTCTGACCGACAGTCTTGCTGGTAGTGACCCCGCCATCGAAGCTAAGGATTGCGGGATCGAATCCCGCTGGGAGCAAATATTTGTGTGATCAATATGACTGTTTGTAATTCAATCATGGACTTTTATATGTATACATGACTATTTACCTATGTGAATATTTTGTGCCGTTAGGTTGGGCACTAAGACGGCGAAAGGCTCTCTACCAGCCACCTTGTCCTAAATAAGCATCGGTAAAAAATTAATCGAAGTGACTTTATGATCTAGCAGTTTGCCTACCCACGTATGGGTGGGTGATGTAAAAATTAGGAAAAAATAAATTATTGTTAATATTAAATTTTAAGATGTTTTGATGTTTGTTACTCAATCAAGCCCGCTTAGCCGATATTTGAATTATATTTCGCATATAACTAAACTGGATTAACATATAGCGCTTATCGCGGAAGATTAAATTGTTCCTTTGGGCTTTAGAGATATGAAACATGATTTTGCTCAACGAATTTTGATTTATTGTACCGCAGGCACGGAGGCACATGCGTTTCTTTAATTCTATGAAGTAAAAGGATCCCTTGAGCATTTTGAGATAATGAAAATGAAGTTTTAATATGGAATTTACAAGGTACATTTCTGATTGAATATCTGTCATGGTATATCTGAATATAATGTAATGTATATGTGTATGTGAATGTGTGTGTGTGTGGATGAGTGTGTGCGTGATTATGTTTGATTATTATGTTGAGTATATCTTTTTAACAACTATTGGGTCACCTATTACAAAATTCATAAATTGCATGCAAGCATTTTAGATTTATTTTTATTAAAACGCATTTAACTACAAATCCGTATGCCCCGAGAGCAATAATCCTTATAAAATTGAAAAATAAGTAACATTACTAACTACTAAAACGAACAAAAAAAACTATTCTTAAAAAAATTTAATTCTGCACTCTAGTTGTTATTAGGATAAGAAACAAATTCAAGTATTCAACTTCTACTTTACTTATGTATCTATAATTACATATCATTAACTACCATACATTAGTAGCTCATACTACTAATATTAGCCACATCTAAAAGTACCGCGACCACTACCAGTATACACCACTTACCTTTACCTGCCTACTACCTTTGCCTACCTTTACCTTACTAATACCGATTACCTAACTTTACCCCCACCGATATTATTATAACTTGCAAGGATATTCCGTCGAAAAGTACTTAGACTAATTTACTCACTTTGTTCGATGAGCGTTAGCGAGAAATGTTCCATTATCTTTGAAAAGGTTATGCTCTTTTATATAATATTTACAATTTGGATAAATATGCCATTCTAATAAAAATAAAGCATAACTTTCTTAAATAAACTTAAATAAAATATCTCCACTCCAATCCCAGTACTGGGGCAGACAGAAATCTTGACAATTACGTCCTTTCGGCCTACCTTCCACCAAAGACATTTTTTGGGACAACGTGACAGGTGGTGAGCCCGTCGATGAGTTTATGTCCAAGCCGACGATATAAATCGTACATAAGTGTTTGAAAAACCTGCCCGCTGGTGGCTCGAAGTCGGATATCTTGACACGAATTCTGACCCACCCAACCACTCGGCTATCGTGACTATACAGTACAATATAGCTTTGCGCAATTCCTTTTTCTTATATATAATTCGTAATAAAAACAAAACCAAAATATTTTCACTAAATTAGCACTTTTAATAAAAAGTAATAAATATTTTTACTAAAGCACTAAAGTAGCTGGTTTTTACCCAGCATCACCCAAAGTACTACAAATTTTTTATGTTTGAAGACAACTTTTCGAAAAACAAACCAAAATTCAGAAGACCGGTGATATGCGGTTCACACTAAGTTATAAGGTGTCTGGTACTGCAATCGCCAATCTCCCGGGATCACTCTCTTACAGAAGAGCCTACACTGTGCAGTGTTCTTTATAGCCTGCTTATGTATGTTGAATACAAAAACAACGTAGCTCTGATCATATCATTTCCTCGCCTAAGTTTTCCTTTAAAAACTTTTTCGGTGATCTAAGAATTATTTTCACGTTAAAATACAAAGAATCTATTTACAGTTATAATGTTCATACCGGCACAATTAGCTAATTACAAAAATAAACATTATGTTTTTTTAATACTTTACAATAGACTGGCCAATTATGTTACCTTTTTAGTTAGAACTTTAATTTAAAAATTAAACATAAGGCGACAGTCACTTTTTTCACTGACTCGACCTCGTAGAAATATTATAAGTTAATGTGTTGTACGTATGAGTTTTGAAGAAGGAACTACATATTATACTATTCGAAATTAATGAGCACTATATGCTTGAACTTCTCGCCGATAGACCGGGAGGCCGTGGCTCTACTCCGATAGAGCTAGTTCATCCAAGACGCATCTGAACCCCTGGCATGGCTCGACCAATTAGAGATACTCTGCTTTCTTTCAATTTGTAGTGTTGCATCTATACAATAGATATAAAACGCTGGCTCATGTACACAAGTAGAGGGGGCAGCAGTCAATCGGTTGATACGGCGTTACGCAGGATCTGTGGGGATTACACGTGCGCTAGCACTCGGCGCTGGTGGTAGTGGGCCACGAATACATTATGTGTATATCCTTTGTTGTGATGTGATCACTATTTCTTTACAGCCAATCAAAAGTCCACTGCTGAACAAAGGCGTTCCTCAAAGATTTCCACAAAGAACAGGCCCGAGCCACCTGCATTCATATTCTCCCCGCAATGTTGTGCAGGTCAAAACTGTTTAAATTGCGATGATACTAATTAAAACTTTATAACTGTCTCGTTATCTCGTCCGTCATTACGTCGGTCTAGTTTCACTACGCAGTGTAAACAAATGCATTGCGTTACTCTGCCTGTACTCAGAAAAGGCAAATATAACTTAGTTTTATTGTTATAGTTACACTTATAACGCTCACTATGACGCGAGTAGATGTTTAATGACCCAGTTCTAAAGTAATAGGGAACTTGTGTTTACAGAGTGGATCTAGGGAACGGTGTTCTACGGTGCTGCCGCCTTGTGACCAAAGTGGTTACACATTCGCCATCGCCGGAACGCACACATCCTTTATTTCTTTCTTCATCCTAGCCCAACTTGCTTATCTTGCTTTTTTCCCCTTCTACTCCCGTCTATCTTAAGGAACGAATTGAGTTTCAATACCTTTCCAATCCTCGATCCTTACGCTCGTCTGAAACCCTTCAAATAAAAACTCCACTTCCTTCCACCAGGCTGTGGAATGCTCTTTCTATCCATATCCTACATGCCAAATTCCTGCCCATTTTTTAAGACCCTGGTTGCTGAATACTATCTATCCTCATTAACTACGTCGTAGTAGTTATTACTAACTGCAATTATATATTTTTGTATTAATAATTGTTTAAAAAATAGTTCACTATATACTGATAAAAATGAAAGTTTATGTTGTTAAATCAAATCAAATCAAATTATTTATTTCTTAGTCTTTTCTAATTGACCACCGTGACCATCAAATCAAATCATTTATTCATCGACATAAGAACATACATTCGTTTATCGATCGTCACTTTTAATCTACCACCGTTTCGTAATGAGGTTCCTCTAACGGAGAAGAAACAGGCGAAAGAAACTCCATAGGTATCCTCTTTTTTGGTCAATATTTTTTATAATATAATGCATTATACAAATGTGATGTGATATTTTCTAGAAATAGCTTGGGAGCGATCACCTCATTCCCAGAGGTTACTGTCATTAATATACTCATTTATATTATAACAACCCTTCGTAATAAAGTTTTTCTTTTTCTTAAACCTGCTAATAGACAGGTTTTGCACGTTTACATCAGTCTTGCTAAAAATACTAATGTTTCATACATATATTGAGAGGCAAGTATTAAAATATTAATTCCTTTAAATTTCTCTATAAGAGATGATCTGGAATTTAGACAATATAGCTCGTATGGCCATCTTTTGTAAAACAAATACTGTAAAATATTGTAATATCTATGTCAGCTGCATGACCCCATAGCAGAATTCCATATGACGTTATGCTATGGAAGTAACTAAAATAAACAAGTCTAGCCGTTTGTACATCAGTTGAGAGCCTTATTTTTCTTACAGCATACGCTGCAGACCTGCTCGCAAGTTGGGATATAAGGGGGCCACATTGAAGCCTTGCATAAAGTGTTATTCCAAGAAAAACAGCCGTATCCACAGAGCTCAACTCTTCCTCATTTATTAGTACATTGCTATCACCCAAATGTTTAACATTAGGTTATATATTATATATTAGGATTATATGTATAAGGTTACCTGGAAGAGATATCTTTAAGTAATAGGTCGCCCATTGTACCTTTAAATGTTATTTTTCCTAATTACTCCTTATGTAATTTTTCCTTTTTTATTTCATGATGTTATATTTCATTTCATTTAACGACATAATAATTATATTTTAACAATATTAAATGAATAAATACATTCATGGATATGTATATAAACTAATGTTCGAATTGAATCGTTGACTTGGACATAATGAAGGCGTGTAAAAGAGACAGAAGGAGATCTTTCGGGAATCATAAAATCTTTCTATGAAGCAGCAGAATCGGTATGGTATGAACAGCAGATTTATGCCCAGCTGTACTTACTGTTTTAATTAGTCTGTGACTCAATTGTTTGGGGAAGATGAATTATGAATTGATTGATGAGTATTTTTGTTTAAATACATTTCTCAAATACTGTTAATAAATTTTTGTTAAAGTTTTAAAGAAACTATAACATGTACAGTTAGATGTACGCGGAAGATTTGTGGTTTAAGTTTTCACATCAGTTTTACTTGTAGATTTCCTCTTTACCCACGCACATTCACAACTTAGGGTTAGGTCTCTAGCGTACGATAAATAAAGGTGTGATTCAAACATGTATTTATCCACTACCTTTAAACACTCATTAAAGTATTTTGAAAAAGGCAGAGGTTTTCAATTATTTGCTTGCTTGATGTTGTTTTTTTATTGTAATATCAATTATGTATTAAAAATCTTTAAAAAATTAAGTACATTTAATATATAAATCGGGCCTGGTCAGGCCCTTCAGTAAGTAGAATTATACTTTTATCTTTTAATATAGGAGTTTAATGCTTTTTTACTTCTCGCTGTGCTTCTGCTACGTGTCTCCCAAATAGCGAAAAATTCGGTAAAAAAAGCTCTGGTATTTCTGCCCGATTTGACGACACTATGTAGCCTCTCCTTGATGCAACTGTTCACAGAGTTGTTTATTTTTTGGCATTCCTTGTTTTATAGCCATATCTCTTTCCTAAATTTCGCAACGTATCTGACAGAAAATCTAGAAAACTAATGATCTAACTTGCGGTCATTGTTTGAAGTTAAACAAGTACATACATTCACGAAACTGTTCAACAAAATACTGGCATTCTTCCAGCTATGCAATTGAACACGAATTCTCGGCATGTTTAAAATAGTCTGAGAGTAAAAATTTTTACCTTGCCGCATGTCGCAGCGCTTTGTAACCGTTGGCATAAATAGCCCATCGTTAACAATGTTCAAACTTATTTAAGTTAGGTGTTCGGTTAGTTGTGTATTATGTATAAATATGTAAAAAATAGATCTTATACAATTAATACATAACGGCCTGATAAAGCCTCATCCGAAGGGCAGGACTCGGCGTTATCGCCACGCTGGACAAAAGAATTAGCGATCTCAGTACCAGAGACCTTGTGCATTTTAGACGCTGCTGCTCCTTACCAGTCTGTTGAATTTTTATATATTTAAAGATACATTTTGTGACGGTTATCCGACCATCTGTTGGTAGGTATTACTAAGCTGACAATTGTATTACAAGACTTTTTACTGAGGCGCCTCTTACCTGATATTCTTACGCCGTAACCGTAAAATTCTTGCTAACTCATAGAACTTCAGAATGGTCAAACTGGTTACAGACCTGGCTTATCGACCGAGAATGCTATTCTATGTCTCGGCAGACTGTGCAATACTACACTGCGAGGAAGACACCAATAATTGTATGTTGTATTCTATCTCGATTTATCGAGGGCATTTGATCTTTTGTATTATGAATTGTTGTGGCACAAGGTCAAATGCGAAACGGTACAGTACCTGCAGAGGTTATAAACTTGTTAAAATTTTGGTACACAAATCAGCAAAATACAGTTAAGTGGGCTGATTCTCATTCTGATGTTTATGAATTGAGTTGTGGAGTGAGACGGGGAGGATTGAGTTCTCCTAAGCTTTTTAATCTTTATGGCTAATGGCTCAACCATTACCAAGCCTCGCCAATACCAAGGTTGATTGTCATATAGATGCCCTCTGAAAGCTTCTATCCATATGCGAGTCGAATGCGTCGGGTGATTGTGACCTGGGGAGGACGTCTATTCCACAGTATGCGCTATCGGTAATCGTATATATGTTTGTAATTGTGCGAACTTCGATAGCGCGATTTCAGCCGTCAATTTGTTTCCTGAATCCGCCACTAGCGAGCTTCCAATGTGGAAATATAGATGTCGCCACAGGGAGCGTAGATCGCTGGCTGTCCGTAGCAACATGCTGGCTCGCAGGTTTGTGCGATGCACTATGCCAGTAAAGTAAACACTTTTTAAAGCATACTGTCAGTCTTTTTATACGTGTTACGTGTAACCTGTGGCTTAGCAATACCCAGCGGGCATACAACGAGTGCAATATAATAACGCATTCAGGATGCTCCAGGGGATGTCGTGGCGCTGCAGCGCTTCTAGTATGTTTGTGGAAGCTGGTGTGGATGGCTTTTTGGCTATTATGAGAAAGCGATCTGCGGCTATGCTGGCGCGCTTTCGCACCGTCTCCAAGGGTATCTTGAGCGTGTTTTCAGACCGATGGGACTCACCATACATATGTAAATGGGTTAAAACCCATGTAGAATAAAGAAGGACAATTATATAATCGTAACATAATATAACATAACATAACTTTAATATAACACTAGTTTATAATTTTTAATACTAACTTTGTCTGAAATAAAATTTTATTATTATTAATATATTTGTTTTCCGGAATCCTAATTATTATGGAAAAGCAAAATCAATACTCACATTGTCGGTGAATACACGTGATGAATGGAAAATAGATCGATAATAAACAGAAACTGTTTTCCTTTACGTGTATTTCTTTTATTGTGCTCAAATTAGTTTTGCTCGATGATTCAAACTATAACATTTAAAAATTTTCAATGTTTTTTCCATGTTGTGAGTATTTCTTTTCTGTTTCGAACATATTCAGCATAAATCTAAGACTATAGGACCTCCATTTATCCCGGGAAGATTACATAATACAAGTAATGATTCTCAAGACAATTTCGTTAAAATACTTGTCTACTTATGTACTAACATTTCTTCTATATTTTATAACATTTATCTGTTGGCATATTACCAATTGGCCTTTACAAAATGCGCAGCGCAGACATCGAAACGAATTATTATGGTAGCAAACCGAGTGCTAATAACAAACTTTTTTCAAACATTAATAGTAATAAAAGAAGTTATGATAAATTGTGTAAATACTCAAAAATATGTTTATGTTATAAATGTGGCAAAATAACCGCAATACGGCAACAGAGGCTACGTTAACTGTTAACCTTTACCATGTTAACAATAAGTCAATTGTTATATAGAGTTAGATAGACTATCAGTTACTAACTTACTTATCTTCAAGCACAGTCCCTGGTGGAAAAGCCAGAGAGAACACATCGCCAAGTGTATTGCTTTTAATTTAAAGCTGGAGGATATCACTGTGAAGAATTACCAAGGATTAAATTATAGTGAAGAAGCTAACCCAAATTTGCTTCCAGAGTTTTAGAAGTATCTCTATCACTTATATTCTATGGTTCAATTTTACTTTATTTAAGCATAATCAATTTCCAGTCACGACAGCCGTGTGATGGGAATTCGAGTGTAAAGACCCAAATTCGATCCCCAGGTGACAGGCTCGTACCAATGGGTTTTCTCAAAAAAATGTACGATTAATATAGTACGATAAATGCATTGGTTCGGATATAAAGACGGCGGCGGGGTGACCACCTGACACCTTATCCTAAAAATCTTCTTGAAAACTGTGGTTCGAAAGGACTTTATTGTCCTCGATCTACTTCTGTCTACTTAGGTATGGGGAATACTGTTTAGATATTTATTATTATTTATTTTATTTTACTTCTATGATATATTTAAATACAGTCTATTTGATTTTTGTTACATTAATTGCCGTGCTTTTCTATAAAAGATGAGTGAAAAATTTGCCTGATGGTAAATTTATATGATGACTTTCCATGGGTCACTAACGTCATTCGAAAATTACAGATACGTTATCCTCTTCGAGAATTCAGATGCAACACCTCAAAGAACGTATTACACTAGCTCTCTTTGCCTTTAAAACCGAAAGCGAATAGCTTTTACACTGCTATTTAATGGTATGTATGGGTAGTATAATTCTGACCCTGACGAACTCTTAGGCAGACTCGATGAAGTTTTTTTTATCTTAAAACATCTTAGACTGATGAATTATTTTTTAAACGAAGAGATTTTATTGTGTTTAGTTCAGAGACCAATATATTAAACAATTATGCATACATTTAAAATGCATTACACACAAGCGTTGAGATGAAATGTAAAGTAGTCAAAGGCTACATGCTTTGTGTAGTTTACTGATGTAAAAAAGAATACCTTGGTGACCAGTTGATAAGAATACCTTTTTAACACTTAATTAATGGTTCTTTTGTATCGGTTATTAACAAACTTATCAGAGACATCTATCTAGATAAAGTTGGTATACAAAACATATAAATACAAAATATTAGTCAAGAAGATTATGAAAATAATTTATTTAAAACTCTTTGCATATCACTTTTTATGTTTTTTAAAGAAATAGTCATCCATAAAAACAATATGTCACTCAATACTCAAGAATTGTTTGTATTTTTAGTATTCAGGATGAAGCATAGTATTTACTCAATGATATTTCTATAACAAAGTCAACGTTAATTACTTAAATAAGGCTGATTTATAACTTACAAAGCA
Organism: Sericinus montela; assembly: GCA_029286605.1. Lineage (NCBI taxonomy): Eukaryota > Metazoa > Arthropoda > Insecta > Lepidoptera > Papilionidae > Sericinus > Sericinus montela. The sequence goes on from JAGSMR010000015.1 coordinate 13,734,390, forward strand.
ACACTGAAAAACTCTCCAGTGTCGGAGACTTGTGGTTTAATTAACTAAATAGCTACTTTAGATTTGAATCTCTTTTGAGCAGTCGGATACAAATTACATAAACGACGTTGCAAATTTGCAAATGTGCAAATTTGAGAAAAAAATCGAATTAATATTTTTATTTGCTCAAGGAAGTTTTTATAAATTTTTTGTGAATATCCAAATGAACGTAATGATTTATCAAGTGAATGTTACTGGGATCTGTGCAAAGCAACAATCACTCGTTGAATCTCTATATAACTTAATAATATTTAGTCTATGTCTTCTATCATTACTGGTACACATGGCTTGCTGACCATAAAGTATTAGGTCTTCCCATTACACTGTTACCACACAATGTAAAATAGAACATACCATGTTAACTTTGAAATATTTTCCTAATTATCATGAGAGTATCCTGTTAACAAAATAAATGAGGCTCCTACTAACTATAGCGAAATTTCCGTCCGAAATTTATACTGCCGAAACATGATTCAACTTTTTTTTCTGACTACATTATTTAATGGTAGAATTTAAATAAGATACAGAGGAAGATATAAAAATGTTCAAACACAAAAACAAAGATCTACAGAAAAACAGACATAAATTAAATAATTTTCACATTCATTTGCAGTCACAAAAGGCAGTCGACTTAGCTTTATGCTACATCTTTATAGCGCTCTTACACTACTGGCACAATTTGTTAAACGACTTATGGGTGCTATCAGACTGTATTCACAAAATTTCAAGCAAAATTATCAGTGCGCAGATGAAACTTAATATACTAAAAACTTAATAAAAATTGAATTACACTAAGAGACACAAGATGTCTTAAAAGTTACAGGAGTATTTTCTAGGCCTATATCCAGCAGCGGACTTTTGTAGACTGTTATGTATGTATGTGTAATATTTTTTGTTTCTCTAATGAATTAAGATATATTAACTGGAAACATGCGTCGTTTGGCGAATATCATTACATTAAGGGGAAAGTTAATTTGTTAACATGTAACGTTTGGGATCCGCATATTCGAGCCTTGCAAATTACGATCGTGTTTGTATCATTCATTTCTGCTTGTAGACCAATCTCAGCAAATTAGTTTTTGTATTTCGTGTGCTTATTTAGATAAACATCACATAATAGTCTGAAATCCCGTTTGCCTCCTTGGATACTATAATCGTTAATGTGAAAACGATAAAGTAAGTAAGTCTCAGGACAATTTCTGGGAGTATATTTCGTAAAAATGCATCACGGATACATCTTAAAAGTAAAAAAAAATATTTTAGAATAGAATCAATACTTCTTATGTACATACCTGACAAATACTTGCGAGGGCAAGGACAGGTCATATCGGGATTCCGAAGACTAAATATTCTTTTTAATTCTTTTTAATTCTTATTAAAAATCTGGACCACCAAAACATGGACCATGACGACACTATTGTACGTAACATGCCTTACAAAAGGCAATGAATGAAAAAATATCACGATAATCCACCAAACCAAATTCGAAGTAGTCACTACAAATCTATAAGCGTTGCCACCTCGAGCAAGAATGCCCGCATATAAAGTCGACTGAATAGATTTTCTTTGTCCTATAAATGTACACATAAATTAATTCTTATCCTATTTAAACTAAGTGTTCTATGACTCGGTATAATAGTTTTATATTTATTAAATAAGTCACGATAACCGAGTGGTTGGGTGGTCGGAATTTCGAGTCAATAGACCCGAGTTCGATCACCAGTTGGTAGGCTCGTACCAATGGGTTTTTCAAAAAACGTATGTATGAATCTCGTTGGCTTGGACATAAAGACGGCGACGGGCTCACCACCTGTCACGTTGTCCCGAAAATATCTTCGGTGGAAGGTGGGTTGAAGGGACTTAATTGTCTAGACTCGACCTCTGTCTACCCCTGAATTGGGAATTGCGTGAAGATATTTTTTTTTAATTATTAGTATTTATAATAGTTAGCAACTGTCTATACATAACATAGGTACGAATTGTTTATTAATACCGTATATTACGACAAAGAATAATTATTAAATGAAGTCCTATTTTTATTTAATCTCAAATATGATTTAATAGAATATGTACAAGAAAATAATTGTCAATTATAATTGAACGGCCTCACGTAGTATAATCATTTACTTGATATCTACAAAACATTATTATCGTAAAACAGTACGAAGCTTATATTTTGGCAAAGTACTTAATTATTGACAATAGAAACATGTTTGTATTAAAGCGGCTGTATTTTTTCGGGATTCAACATTGGTCACTCAAGTACTATGACATTTTGATGTCAGTGTCACTTTCCACTACACGGTTACAAATGATATTAGACTTATCTTAGTTTATAATTATGTGTACATTTTACGCCAATTTTGAAACTTCTGCTTTCTTACTTCCTTTTGGTCTGCATAGTTAAGTTAATAATTCCTGTAATGTTCATATAATACCTTCTTTGGAAATTATATATTCAAGAGAGAGACAAGAAAGTATGTGCATAGTTCTTTAAGTCGTTTTAAAATTTCGTAACATATATTAATTAACACAACATAGAACATTCAAACTAATTGTAAGCTACAAATCGCAAAAATCGCGTGAATAAACACGTTTTATAACAGTTTTCGTTCCTATAACTTAAACATTACATTTCACTAACTAGCAAATTTTCTTACTTAGTGAATTAAAATAATGGGCAATTTATGTCAAAAGCAATTTTAATGTAATGTTCACTTCAGTAGCTAAGGTTTTATGATTTTTTCGTGAATAACAAAATAAGATAAAATTTAAATACGAAAAAAGTAGTCTGTAGTAATGTTATTTCTTAAAAAAACTTTCGAACATTTCGGTCGAAAATAATAAGATTAAACATAAATTATTCTTTTATGGTTATCGGTCTTTTTCTAGATTACAACCTAAACAGGCTTTTCTCAAACTCTATCGCACTTATACGTCAAAGCGACTTATCCAACAAGGGGACTCTTATACTACCTGTTTCAACAATAAAAATTTTAACACTATTCATGTAAATATTCATTGACAGCACTAACAATATCCGTACGAATTCTGTCCAGTACACAAAGTTTGTTGTTTCGCTGTAGTTTGGCAAAGATTGACGAGGGCTAATGTGCACGGTTTAATTTCAACGTGGCTTGATTTTAAATAACCTGCACGTAATTTCCCAATTTCTAGATTTGATATTTACCTATGTCTTATTCATTAGTGGCCTATCATAAATTTGCTATAAGCTCTTAGGAATTGTTTATTTATATTGCTAAGTGTTATGTGGCATTTTATAAGCTACTATAAGACTTTGATATCTATTTGATGAATAAGTTTGATCCCAAAATTTCTACCATAGCTGCGCAAAGCAATTTACAATATTCTAGTTAATTATCACAACAAAAAGAAATTAACTTGATTATTTGATCCGAGTCCTGTTTTAGCCATCTACTCTCTCGCCATAGGATTCCAGGTATAACAGCAGTCAATCCACTGCAATATCTGGAATATTATTCTTATTCGCGATTGCTCTGATATAGCCTTAACTACTGAGTGTCCGCCTAGTAGGAGAGGATTTAATAAAATATAAATTTTAGGATAGCGTTTTTATCGTAAGTTATAACGCCACCAATTTTACTTAGCACCATAACGTAGCAACTGCCTAGCGGCCATAAGTCCTATGCTTTTATAAGTCCTTCCGCCATGTATCCTTAGTGCAGTCTGTTCAGTCGTTAGACAATCCAAGGTAGTTATAATAACCCTGAAAGGGTTATTATAACCACAGAATAACTTGTATCATTAATCTGTTTACATTTACTTTGCAAAGTAATTTAATGAAATAGTCAATTCAATGACCATAATAATTAATGAATAGACAAATAATTTTACATAACGTAATATACGCAGTACCTACTACAGTAATCTATTTCTTTTTAGTCACCACTAACATAGGTTAGTAGTACCGTCTTTTGCTTGTCTTCAATTTCATTTTAAAAAAATGAAGGGAAATTTATTCAATGTTCAGTGCACTAAAAAAATGTAGTAAGATTTGGAGAATATCTCGAAACAAAACAATTGCCATAATGCTACTTGTACTTCATGTCACGTACGTCAGAATAAACACACGACTCCTAGCTTCATGTACACTGTTAAAACGATAAACTTTATGTACAAAACGTGCCATTTTCCGATTATCTATCGCTTTAGAGTGAGCCAGGACTATGGTAGCCGCAGGAATGAACACTAAACTTTAAACATATATAGTGCGCTGAATCAGAATTATCTCTCTATCTCTATATATCTTAAAAAATATCTTCACGCCATTCCCTGTGAAGGAATAGACAGAGGTCTAGTCTAGACAATTAAGTCCCCTCAACCCACCTTCCACCGATGAAATATTTCGGGACAACGTGACAGTTGGTGGGCCCGTCGCCGTCTTTATGTCTTTTAGTTTTTGAAAAAACACATTGGTACGAGCCTATCGCCAGGGGAAAGCACTCGGGTGTCTTAACTCGAATTCTGATTACCTAACCATTCGGCTATTGTGACTTTATACGTATTCCACGTATTTCTATATATCTATATTTAAAATTTGTCACTGAAAAAATAAAACTTAAAGTGAAAGTATTCACAACTGTTTCAGAAAAATTATCACATTTTTTGTACCTCAATGTATGTTCCTTATCTCTGTTATCTATTTTGATTTGAGATTAATTTGATATTTTGTACTGTGACAGATTAATATTTGTGTGTCTCTTCCTTTCCTTGTTAGCGTATTTATCGTCCACTGTAGGATACAGGGAAAACAGGATTAAACATTTTTATTTATTTCATTTAGATTAAGGATTTGGACAGTCACCAGTCGACTTAAAAAAAATATCTTCATGCAATTCCCAATACAGGGGTAGACAGAGGTCAAGTCTAGACAATTAAGTCACTTCGACCCACCTTCCACCGAAGATATTTTAGGGACAACGTGACAGGTGGTGAGCCCGTCGCCATCTTTATGTCCAAGCCAACGATGAAATTCGTACATAAGTTTTTGAAAAACTCATTAGATACTGCCACCTGGGCATCGAACTCGGGTATCTCGACTCGAAATTCCGACCACCCAACAACTCGGCTATCGTGATTTTTTAAATCATATGTAAAATAAAATCATAGTTAGATACCCTAAATGCATAACAATTATATCAGTTCAAGTGCACTGCTGTATATGGATAACAGGAAATCTGAGGGTTAACGGTTGTGTATTTAACAATATTTCTGTTAAGAAATATTTCTTCTTTTCTTTCTTTCTTTACAGCCTATCAAAAGTCCACCGCTGAACATAGGCCTTCCCCAAAGATTTCCATAGAGAACAATCCCGAGCCACCTGCATCCATCGACTTCCCGCAATGTTATGCAGGTCTTCACTCCATCTTGTGGGGGGACGTCCAACACTGCGCTTGCCAGAACGAGGCCGCCACTCGAGAACTTTTCTTCCCCAACGGTTGTCCGTTCTACGACCTATGTGGCCGGCCCATTGCCAACTCAGCGTGCTAATCCTCATGGCTATGTCGGTTACCCTAATTCTGCTGCGGATATCATCGTTGCAGATTCTGTCACGCAGAGAAACACCCAACATAGCCCTCTCCATAGCTCGCTGAGCAATTTTGAGCTTCCTCATCCGGCCAGCTGTGAAGGACCATGTCTCAGTTCCGTAGGTCATCACTGTCAACACGCACTGGTTGTATACTTTGCTTTTAAGGTTCAGAGGTATACTTGACGAGAAGATATGGTGTAATTTCCCGAACGCTGCCAACCGAGTTGGATTCGCCGATTGACTTACCTAGTTTGACAATTTGTCCCAGATATACGTATTCGTCAACAACTTCGAGCGCAGTGATCTCAACAATCACCGGCATTGGTCTGGCATGGACGTTAAACATGACCTTAGTCTTGTCCATGTTCATCTTAAGACCAACCCGTTGAGAAACACTATTGAGGTCAATGAGCATAGTACTAAGCTCCTCAAGCGACCCTGTCATCAGAACTATGTCATCGGCAAACCGAAGGTGAGTGATGAATTCGCCATTGATGTTCACACCGTATCCTTTCCAGTTCAGTAGCTTGAAAACATCTTCCAACACTGCGGTGAAGATTTTCGGGGATATGACGTCTCCCTGTCTTGAAGTTTTTTGTGGCTTTTGCATGCGGTAGCTTCTGCAAACTGTAACCCACCGCATGGACAGTTTCCATTAGCTTGCTATTAATATCGTCCACTGTAGCGCAATCGCCTTGACACTCAAAGCGATTTTGCAGTTCGAGCTGAAAGTTCTCGGGGTTTTAAATTAGGGCACGAGATGGACGGAGTGTAGACTTCATCAGACGAGATTGCTCGACCTTAATGTTAAGGTTCAGTCTGCCCCTTACCATTCGGTGATCACTGCCGGTTTTCACCCGAGAGATCACAGAAACATCACTGAACAGCTGTCGCCTAGTCGTCATAATGAAGTCGATCTCATTTTTAGTGGAACCATCCGGGCTCATCCAGCTCCACTTTCTGTGAGGCCTCTTCTTGAAAAAGGAGTTCTTCATAAAGAGTCCCTCCTTCTCCATGAAGTCAGCCAGCTGTTGGCCCCTTTGGTTTCGGAGCCATACTCCAAAATTTCCTACAATCAGCTCATCGCCTTTTTTCGCGCCTAGTTTTGCATTAAAGTCTCCCATCAGCACCGTGTAGTGGGTTTTAAAGCAATGTATGGCTCGAGAAATATCCTCATATATTGCTTCCACTTCTTCATCGGGGTGAGCCGAGGTTGGTGCATATACCTGTATAACCTTCAGCGGATACCGCTTGGTAATTCTGAGTATAAGGTACGCAACTCTACCCGACACACCTTCGATTCTGATCACGTTGCTGACGAGAGACTTGTGAACGATAAACCCGACACCTCCTTGCCCTCTCGGTGTTAGAACAAGTTACCGGAATTGAGGATTATTGAGTCCTCCCCCTGTCTTCGGACTTCCGAAAATCCTATAATGCTCCAGTATAACTTGCTCGTCTTTTCTTCCAGCTCCAGGATCTCGTCAGTCCTCAGTATGAGTGGGTTGTATGTTGCCAGGTCCAGTCATTTGGTATGGCAGCGCGATCCAAGCCGGATATTCTTAGCACCCCCTGCCCCGCCGTCACCATGGCTGCTACCTTGGCCAGGACTGGCGAGGCAGCCGGGGACTGGGGGCCGTTGTTTTTCGTTTGTTACCATGAGGGGGTTTTGCCATAGTTGCCACGCCTGGCGAGCGGGTTGGCAACCGCAGTTTTTTTTGTTACCATGCAGGAAGATGCTGCTGCCCATCTTCTGACATTTATAGGAAGAAATGTTTACTTTATCATAATACCAACGCAAAATAATACTAATACTCATATAATTTCCTGCTCCCTTAGCGGAATTGAATATTTAATGAACCTTATCAACGCATTCCAAGCTAATTAAAGATTCATTATGCTGCAGAAAGTTTGGCTATGCGATTAGTTTCCAACTAACGAAATATTATATGCAACAGTATCTTTTCATCAAATTAGAATAAGTTAAAGTGGTAACAGTCAATGAATATCTGCAAATTACATCATTTGAAATAAATTATACTATAACATCAATCAATTCAAAATAATAATTTTTAAAGCGTAGTTAATAGTTTAACGCATTTTTATGATTATAATGACATCGAAGTAGTTATTCACCTGCCAAAAAACTTTAAGCGAAGATAACTACAGATGTGTGTTTTTATTGATTACGTAAAAGCACTGCCACCTTATACCTTTAAAAATTAAATACGTACTGACATGGGTAACGGACAGAGTAAGAGTGTACAACCTTCGAATTAGAAACATGCGTCTTGACTCTTTTTACCAATTTTAACCTTTTTCCAAATTTATCAGTTTATCTTCTAAACCTAATTATAACTTATGAAAAAATATAGTCACGAGCCTCTCAAGGATTTTTAGGAATAATGACGCGGGGACCTAGCGCTGTGATGTAGTCGATATTGTGTTATCGATATTTAGAAGTAATAAAATTGTTCAAAAAATCGGAGGATCTTTGATAAAAAACTTATTGCACCACAAAATTTAATGAACAGATACATAATTATACTAATTAATAAACTTCCTAAGACTTATTTCTTCCTCAATCTTCTTTTTGGACTGTATTAGTTTGTATTCAATAATGTATGTAATTAATGTTTGTACACTTTGAAAATAACTTTAGCAATAACGAAATATTACTACAAAATGAAATTATAAATATATCGTCAAAGCAAACACCCATGTTATATATGGGCAGGGTATGGGTAGCTGTTCGTTTCCCCAGTTCCCTATTAATCGGAGATAACATAATTTTATAATTATAATGTAACCTATGTCTAATTTTCAATAAATGGTTTAATGAATACATATGTTCATATTACATAAATGCGTAATGTGCGAATTCATTGGTTGTATTGTGTTTTACTATATATGCCCATCAGATATTCAAAATCATCTTAAGAACGAATGATATATGTAGTTAACTTATTAAGCATACCCCTTCCTGCCAATACTTTTTTTTTATATTTCCTAAGTGGTGCCGATATTTTCCGGTATAAGAAGTATTAAAGCTCTAATTCTTCGTGTTATTCTTTTAAACAGCCTTTACATATAGTGGGATAGGTCCTGTATTACTTGCATTTTTCAGCATTTTGTTTTTTGTCACACGCTTTAATGGGTTTCACTAGCAAAACTTTTGTATTGACTAATTGATATATTGGTCTCTTCTGGCTATAAATTTGCAACGCCAGAACAAATAACCACCAGATTGAAAAATACTATAATGAATGTTTATTACATTAGATTTTTGTATGAAATAATTGTTACAGTGTGGTTTTGGCGTGCGAATTCGCTAATATTTTATCTGGTGGGTGACATAAGATACGACTAAGGGAAAAGACTGGAATTGAGCCATTTCGAAATATTTCAGACTAAAATTCAGCAGAACATTGATTAAAGAATGCATCTAAGGAACTAAGTGTCTGGTACTTTAATCTAGTTGGCAATTAAGATGGTTACAGAAAATATATTACTTTCCATTTGCAATACAGGTGCAGACAGAGGTCTTAACAATGAAGTCCTTTTAGTTCACCTTCCACCGAGGATATTTCTGGGACATAGTGACAGGTGGTGAGCCCGTCGCCGTCTTTATGTCTAAGCCATCGACATAAATCGTTGATAGGTTTTGAAAAAAAACCCATTGCTACGAGCCTGCCCACCAACTGAAATTCCCACCACCAAACCACTCGGCTGAGTGGTTGGGTGGTGGGAAGTAGGGGAGTATTCTAAATATGTATTTTTAAATATCTTAGCAAAAATATTACTTCACTTCAAAATTTAATTACATTGATTGTTATCTAATATGAAGATAGTGTTAGATATTTTCCAGGTCGATTATTGCCATGTCGGCAGCCTGAATTTAATAACGGAAGCAGCTGTGCGAAATATATTGTAATTATTCCTCTTACAAGAATACCAAGGACGACAGACAGTCAGTAGGATGTGGGTTTTCAAATTTGTATGTTTGTGTATATTTTTAATAGAAGTGTTTATTTAATAATGGGTTGATAGATTTACTCGTTAGTATTATACTACGGACTAAAATATCTAATCAATGTTCGAACCCCCAGCTGATGCGTTTGTTTTTGTTACTTTGTAGTTGTTTTTTTAAATGCTGGCAACTGTTTTTTTCATTGAAATCAATAATTGACGTAGATACGTTCAGTCCTTTTTTTTATTCTTAAACAGATACAAAATTACGTTTATATTTACAATACTTACTAACGAAAAACTACAATATTCGTACAGTTCTACGTGTGGCGTGGTACCAATAACGATAGATGCAGCTATGTTTTATATTTTCTTAAGCTATATTTTATTCATTATTTGTGGTAAGGATTGTGACTTTACATCGTTGATACTATTGTGTTACCTGTTGACAATTGGTTCAATATATAAAAATAAATAATAATAAATATCTTTACGCAATTCCCTATACAGGGGTAGACAGAGGTCTAGTCTAGACAATTAAGTCCCTTTTACCTACCTTCCACCGAAGATATTTTCGGGACAACGTGACAGGTAGTGAGCCCGTCGCCGTCTTTATGTCCAAGCCAACGATGTAATTCGTACATAAGTTTTTGAAAAACTCATTGGTACTGCCACCTGGGGAAATTGGGTCTCTTGACTCGAAATTCCGACCACCCAACCACTCGGCTATAGTGACTTATATATATCGGTTCAATATATGCCTCACATTTTCTACATAAAATTGATGTATTAATTGAATTCATTAAATGTTAAATTAATTCACAAAGTACGAGATAGTTTAAAAGAATTTCATAGGACATAAAGTTAACTTTTATTTACTTTTACTAAGAAGCATTTATCAAACTCAATAACAGCTGGCGCAAGCAGTCTTACTTAATAACTTAAGTTTATATAATTACTGAACAATTCTTAATTTTCTGTCATTGAAATAAAACACGTAAATATATATTTTAAGTAATCATGACTACTTTGCCTGGCAAAGTAAACTGCATAAGTATTTCTCGAAAGAGGATTAACCATAATCGCCACATAGTTGATTGGCGATTGCAATAGCTGACACTTAAACACAGGTTTTTGATATGGAGGTACCGCTATCTTTTAAGAGCTGTTTAAATTTTAAAGTCTTTTTTCTTAGTTGTCTCGTAAAAATACCTGATATAAGAAGGAGGGTAGTTAATTTTAACGTCGATACTACACGGCCATTAAATTAGCATTAATTAAAAATAATAAGTTGATACATTTATTTTATTTATTATCGAGATAGAATATTATATATTTTTGTCGACTCGATAGTATAAATGGTCATGACCCTGTCGCATCCTGATTAGGGCAAACATTTGTGTGATGAAAATGAATGACTGTAGTCTAAATGGTTATGTATATATGAATATTTCTTAATGTAAATATATACAGGTCGAATCAAATTGTATACTTGGGGAGTACATTTAGCCGGGATGTAAGATGTGATTTCGAGGTTGTCAAAAGGCAAGGCGTAGTGAAAAGTGCACGCCTTGCAATACATAACGCAGTGTTGGTACCGACTTTGTTATATCGTAGCGAAACCTGGGTATGCCAGAAGAAGCATAAAAGCAGGTTGAATGCAGTGGAGATGCGATCACTTGGTAAAATGTGCGGCCTTACCATGGCCGACCGAAAGCGAAACGAAGAGGTTCGCAATATGGCAGGTTTGAAAGATGACCTTGTCACAAAAATGGATAAGGGCGTGCTTCGATGGTTTGGGCACGTTGAGCGAATGAGTGAAGACCGAATGTTGGAGAAAATATATAGCGCGAAAGTTAATATTAAAGGTGTCGAGGTACACCGAGACTAACTTTGGAAGACCATGTGAGCAAATTGCTCGAAGAGGGGAGGGTCAAGAGTGCACGGATACCTAGATGTGCATGTATGAAGAAGATGATGAATCTGAAAGAAGCGAAAGAGGTATGTAGAGACCGTGACACTTGGTGATCTGTTCTCTCTGGCTACCCTGTCAGGGATTGTGCGTGAGGATAAGTAAGTAAGTAAATAAATATACAGATTAGTAAGTATATATAGCAACATAGCTACAAGCTTCTCGAGCACTTTCATGTTACACCGAATAAGCTTCGGTCTGGAACTCAGTCTGCCCCAGTATCAGGTAATATGAATTGATAAAGATAATGTAATACAATGCAATGATATGCATGTATTATTATGTATTAATGAAATATTAAATGTGCAATAAATCACATATGCCGTCAAACGAATTAATATTTAAAGTAACTAAAGGATCGTCCCAATGCAATACTTGATTTTTGCCCTTTGTATTGCAGCGTTGTGCGCTTTGATCAGCAGACCAGAGCTTTACACAGTCATATTGAATTCTATGAATCGAGCTCAACTTGTTCTAGAACTATTCTAAATAAAAAAAACTTGTTTCTGTGAGGTTTGTGTTTGTTCGTGTGTGCTCAGTCTTACAATATACAAATTGTTAGATAAATAAAAGCACGTGTAATATAAGCTTTTCGCCTCCTAATGCTCCTTCATCAATCACTAAAATTTCAGCTTTAAAGAACTTTGGATAGTACAAAAACACATTTAGAAAGAAGATAAAGGTATATTTGTATTCTTTACGTTTCTTTATTTTAAGCCTACATTTATCGTTTTTGAAAATAAATTAAATAACATTGTAAAACAAAGTTACTAAAAAACATAATAAATGACCCCATATAGATTTTACTCAAAAATATCTACATTAATTGTAAAATTTACATTAATTGTAGCTCTAAGGATAATGTAAAGTAATATTGAATAAAAAATATTTTTTGATTGCTTTTAAAACATCGAAATGATTATGGGTCTTATACGAGTACATAATGGGGCAAAAAATGCGTACACACAGTTGCGATTATATCGGATAAAGAAGATTTCAAAATTATGCTAAAAAAGAAAAGAAGAAAAAACATCTTTACGCAATTTCCAATATTGGGGTAGACAAAGGTCTCGACAATTAAGTCCTTTCGATTGACCTTCCATCGAAGACATTTTTTTAGACAAATTGACAGGTGACGAGTCCATCGGCGTCTTTTGTACGAGCCAACGATTTAAATTGTTCATACGTTTTCGTTTCAGTATGCTTTATTGTTTACACCTTATTTAAAAAATATGTAACAATAGGCGGACTTAATGCCATATGGCATTCCCTACCAGTCAACTTTACTTGATGAGGAAAAAAATTTATTAAGTGGCAGGTGCATTTAAAAAAAAAAGAAACATATTAAGGAGACTATAAAATTATACTATACATAATATACTATAAATAACACACACATGAATATATAATAAAGATATATGAATAAACATACACAACCATACTCATATCTATACCATGATACATTAAAATATAAATACATACATACATATGAAATAAGTATAAATCAGATGAAATACACGATACAGAAAATAATAAGGAGAAAGTTACATTCTTCAGATGTTGTTATTCATTAAATATTTTTTAAGTAATCTTTTAAACGATGGTTTATTGGGAGCAGCCTTGACGTCATCAAGAAGAGCGTTCCAGAGTAATATAGCCTTAACTGTGAAAGAAGAACTGAAGAAGCCCGTACAATGCTGCGGGATTTGAGGCTTTAATCTGTTTAGTGAACGAGGTTCTCGAAAAAGAGTTGAATGGAAATTTTTAAAGTTATCCTTTAAATTCTTCTTCAAGTGCCTCTTCAATCCTGAAGGTTGGCCGTCAGCTTCTTGTACTCTGTCTTATCAACCGCGAGTCGGAACAGTTCTTCGACTGAAGTAATGCCGGTCCACTCCCTGATGTTTCGCAGCATCATTCATCATTCATCCTTTAAATAGGACGGTGAATTAGGATCTGTTAAAATAGAATATAATGTTAACAGAATTCTGGAGCTACGCCTTTGACGAATAGTATAGCCAATTAAGCTTAGAACGATACGAAGAAACATGGTCATACTTATGTAAACCGAAAATGTAACGATGCAATTGTTTAGCAGGCGCTCCAACTTAACGAGAAGATTTTGTGTTAGGTCCGGGTAGCACACATCTGCATAATCAATTATGGATAAGATAAGAGTATAGACAAGCATAAGTTTGGTTTTACAAGGCATAAAATTTTTTAAACGGTAAAGGCAACGCAGAGTGGCAATAACTTTACGAGAGATCTCAGCAAACTGTGTCTCCCTGGTCATAGCTTGACCTTGGCCAACATCTTTGTGCTACCGACGATCAATGCCTTGAATTTAGCGGGATTTACCGTAATCCCATATCTATTAGACCAGTTACATATGGCTTCTAGGTTATCGTTAAGATTTTTAATATTATTGTTAAGTTCATTAACACTTGTTTGCACATAAAGTTGGAGATCTTCAGCATACAGATGGTACTAACAATTGACAACTGAAGTAAAAGAGTTTAAAATTGGAGAAAGAATACCGCCTTGCGGCACACCGCATTCAATATCAGCCCAGGAAGAGAACTGTTGTCCTATACAAACTGACTGCCGGCGGCCGCGAAGATAGGATGAAAACCAATCCAAGACAGGGGAAGAAAACCTCAGATACTTCAGCAAGGAAATTAGGATGTCGTGGTCAACTGTGTTAAAAGCATTAGAAAAGTCAACAAGCACTACCACAGTTAGCTTCTGTTCATTCGTGGCTTTTCTTATGTCTTCGGTGACCTTAATTAAAGCAGTGGTAGTACTGTGACCTGGACGGAACCCAGATTGAAAAACATTCAATAGGTTATGACTTATGAGAAACTCAGAAATTTGCTTATGAACACAGGCCTCTAGAATTTTAGACAGAAAAGGTAAAATAGAAATCGGGCGAAAATTATTAGGTAAGGAAGGATTCGAAACTTTAGGATGCGGTAAAACAAAGGCTTTCTTCCACAAAGTTGGGTACTGACCAGAATCTAATGAGTAATTTACAATATGTATAATCGCAGGTAACAGATGTTCCAGGACCAAAGATACCATTAATTTGCTTACTTCATCAGCACCCACTGCCTTGGATTTAATTGCTATCACACATTTTTTTGATATCTTCCATGTTTACTGGAGAAAACTGAAAGTGTGGAAACTGAAGAGGTGGCATAGAATTGATGGAAGCTATTGTCTGTGAACGGACTGTAGGATCAAAAGAAGGTGTAAATACAAAATGATGATTTAAGTCATTCAAAGAAAGTGAAGGACCACAGTCTGCTGAAACAGGATTGCTGATGCCCAGAGTTTTAAGAAATTTCCACACGTCAGCTGAAGAAGAGTTGATAATGTTATCATGGATATATCGGCGTTTGGCATTTCGTACCATCTGATTGCAAGTATTTCTTAATAGTTTAAAGCGCGACCAATTCTCTTCAGTACGATCTATTTTAAATTTGCAAAAAGCACGATCTCTTCTAACCATTGCCAGTCGTACGCCCTTAGTCATCCACGGAGCTGGAGGTCGCTTTAATATTACACAGAGTAAGGGTGCATGGACATCATATAAATCAAGAATTGATTTGTTAAAAATAGATATTTTGTCGTCTATAGTAGTCTCGGCTAATAAAAGAGCTAAATCGATCAGATTTGCGTCACTCTTCAGTTTATCAAAATCAATTCTTGCAAAATTACGCAAGTGTAAATTAACAGGTTTGCGTTTAGGGGTTTTTAGTTTGTAGGAACAATAGATGAGATCATGACGTGTAAAGCTAGGTGCCAAAATTTGTCCATATCTAACCACACGATCTGGAGAACTTACAATGGTATGGTCAATCCAGGAGTCATTAGTGTCAACATTGTGATGTGTATCCTCTAAAGGGAGTATATGGAGATCGACTGCCTCAATGATTGACCGAAATTTTTGAGATCGAGAATTAATTCTCAGTAAATCAACATTGAAATCACCCATGACCATGCAGTGTGCGTACTCCGACACCACAATATCGAAAGTATTTTCTAATGCACTGAGATAATCTACAGTAGGCGGGCAGTATACCCCTAGGAACACTTTTGCACCCATGACAAAAATTCAGCAGAGGCCGAGTAGGTGGAAGGGGAAGCCAATAAAATTTTGTAAGGAATATTAGAACGTAAGTAAAAAGCAACACCACCACCACCCTTTTCAGTTCTGTCATTTCGAATAAGCACAAAATTAGAAAGAGTATATAAAGTATAACTAAGCAATGGTTTTAACCAACTCTCTGATACGAGGTCGGCGTGTATATAATCAACCGAAAATCAGAGAAATGACACGGTATGCTTTGAGCATTAACATGACATACATTAAATAAATTGTCCGAACTAAATGTGTCCCTCAGCTTATCGCGTAAGGGAAGTATCTTGAAACGAGAGATCACAAGAGGCAAACGACGCATCTGAATCATGAGCTGAATAATAAGATTGATCATCTGACATATATAAAATTAAATGAATAAATATAAAAATAAGTATAACAAAATACAAATACAAACAATAAAAATATTAATAAAGAATTTACAACAAATGACATTCAACATCAAGCATCACCACGTACAGTTGACTGTTAACAATAATTGCTGATTAGTGATTAAATTATAAATGTGTAGCCAGCCATAATATACAGGGAACAATATTTCAAGACAATGAAAAAAGTTATTAAACATTTACTTAAGATAAAAAAAAAAGATTTTATACAAATATTTAGGATATACAGGAATATTATAAAAGGTAAAGGGACAAAATATGTTATTTCGAAAAATATAAAATAAAGTAATCAATTACTGTAAAAAAATAATAATAATAGAAGTAACCAATAACTGAATAACTGAAACTGAAAAATCACGAGATATGAACATAAACACTGACTGGTAGAAAGGTAATACTGTTGCCTTATAAGGTCACGTGACTGACGAGAAACAAAGAACTAATATACTCTCTAGTCACTGTGGTCTAATCTTTGTGAAAACAATTTGTGATTACAATAACAATTGCAACTCGTTCTGTAACTCCTCAACATTAGAAACATGAGCCATGGCAAATTTGTGATAAGGATCTCAATATAAAGTGAAGGTAGTGCTGTAGGGTGATGCAAGTAGGTAAGTAGTCTTCTTTACATATATAACTTTGCTATTTATCAACTAAACACAATATACTCACTGATTTGACTGAAATTTAAGCTAATTGTTCATTAATTTTATTTTATTTAAATAATTAAATAAGGAGTTCACAAATCAGCTGTTACGGTATTTACACCTACCCACCGAAAAAAAATAAAAAGCTGTATGCATTCCCCTATGCAAAATTTTTCCCTAAAATATTCTTTGATAGAGAGTTCCTCAAAATTTTAAAATTGGAAGAGCCACGCATCAGCTTTTGTTGTTGCATGATTGGGCCGGCTCGACCGGGGAAGTACCACGATCTCACAGAATACCGGCGTAAAGTAGAAGTCTAACAAACTTCTGCGTTTCGTCTGGTGAGTGCAGGTAACCGGAGGCCCACACACCCCGTCCCCAGTTCTGAAGGTGGAGGCACTCTAAGAGCGGCAACACTTCTGCTATGCCTCGGGTATTGCGGGTGCTCATGGGCGACGGTAATCACTTTCCATCACTTGTGCCACCTGCTCGTTTGCCTTCCCTTGTCCATGAAAAAAAAATCTTAGAATAGTAACTCCCATCGCGCATATCCAAAACAGGTTCGCGGACTTAAATCTATATTAAAGATTTAAGTCAACGTACAATATATAGAATCACTTCTTCGGCAAGCAGGTTTTATCTATATTATCCTCTATTCCTTCAGCATCGAACACGAGGCACTTGATATACTGAAAGTTTCAGATGTGCCGTGAATCGAACGTAGGTTAATCATTTTCTAAACTCATTTTCTAAACTGCCTCGAATTTACTTACTATTAAGCGTACTTTCCATCAATATTATTATTACACTTTTTTAAAGTGTTTACTTTTGTACTGCAGAATGTACAAAATTTACATAACATACCTTATTAATATTTGCTATGTGGTATCGGTGTTAAAATCGTTACGCCAATGCGAATGGCAATGTTGAATGGAACGACGCGATAGGAGTTTCGAAATTATTCAGAACCAAAATTAAACTTACCATGGATGAGGTGAGCAGCAGCCTCTAAAGTGAGAAGTGTCCGGTGCTGCGATAGCCAGTACTACAGAGATAATAAATTCTCTATGCAAGAGATGCTAATATCCTCTAAATGTAAGTAAAAGAAGTATACTTTTTACAATGTTACTGGTTGCATTTTGTACAAACAATTATGATAAATATTTATGATAAATCTTCTATGAGGCGATTTAAGATCTCGAAGAAGTTTCAAATATATTCAATAAAGTTTTAAAATATTTAGCTAACATATTATTATGAATATTATTGTGCTCATTTGGAGCATTACAGTTTGAAGAAATAAATTGTAATGGACAAAAATTGGGTATAATATGTCTGTGGCTAGGTTAATTCATGGCAATTAAATGTTCTGAATGTGGCTAACAGGCGTAAGTACACGTGTCATATAAATATTACGTAACCGATCTCGCATAACTACAAAAGTTATGTCAGTATCGTATTTAAAAAATATTCATAGCCAAAACTTTTGGTCTATACAGAGGTAATAAAACATTTTCCGAATACTATCAAATATCACTATTCAAAATCCGCTCGTAAGCCTGTCACGTTTTGGTGTAAGCTGAAGCTTTATTTTATTTTTTATTTTATTTTTATTTTATTTTATTGTTTATTGGTACACCAAAAACATGTTCACAATACATTTCGCTTAAAAATACATATACAACTCAAAAGATCATATGAACATATCAATAACAGGCGTACACAACATCTGCACCAGGTGATAAATTCCTTTCTTCGTAAATGAAAAAAGGTTTTTGTGAATAACTGACAATATTAAAAATAATTTTAAAAAGTTTGGTTGAAAGTAAAATAATAATAATAATAATACAAAAACAAAAATGAAATTAAAAAAAAAGAACGTTACAATACTTCAAGACTAATTTAAAAACTAAAGCTATTATATTATATTATATTTAAAAGATATAGCTAGAAAACATTTCTTGAGACATATATGTGCATACATATATATACACAAATATACATGCACTCACACACATATACATACTCGTAAATAACATAAAAACTTACACACATGTATACACTTATTATTTTCTATTTTAGTAATCATTGAAATTAATATAGTTGCAAAACTGTTTGGTGGTGTTGTGGAAGATGTCAAGGCTATGGTTTACCGATAAAATATTATTGTATGTTGTAGAAATTCTGTTACGAAGTGAGTTCTTGCCTACATTAGTGCGATAGCGATTAAGTCTTCTTTAATAGCGATTTAGGCTTATAGAGAAGAAGAATAATGTTGTGGATTTTGGTGATACAAAATGTTACAAGTAATATTTATAAAATCTCCAACATATTTTCTTCTAAATTCTTATAAAGTTTATGTCAGTAAATCTTAAGAAATGACATGATCACATAAGCTCTATAATCTTTCATAAATCTTTAAAAAAATATGTTCGAATGTGTTAAAAAATAAAGACGTCCAATTAAAATTATAGTAAATGAGTTTTTAACGTAAGTTGTATCCAATTGATATTTCAGAAATAAAAAATTAACAATCTGTCAAGACTAAGACAAATTGTAATAAAATTATCAGAGAACCAAAACATCATATCAGGGAACCAAATTTTACGTAAGCTTATTTGTTGGGTTAATCATCTTCTTAGATAGAATCAACATATTACCAATGTCTAAAATGTCATCATTAAAGTATTTAAGTATACATTAGACATTATTGTGACCCACATCAATGTTGCTGAATAGGGAGTTCGACATTATGGATATTTATTATCAGCGATCTCTTAGTACAATGAACGCTTTTACATAAATGTCCCACACCCTCGAAACATCAATCTTTCGTCTGAGCATCCACCCAATATGGAATCCATCACACGCGTTTGGTAGGCAAAAACATTAACACATAAATGCTAAGTTATACGTGGAATGTTTTGGAACTTAATATAAACGGAATGTTTTAAATTCTAATAAACAATTAATTTCAGAAACATTTATTGAGAAATTAAAGTGTGTGTTTTCCCGTATGATTACGATAAAAAGATGGCATACTACTCTTTTTTCTGCCGTTTGTGAGACTCACTACTATTTAGCCCGACGAAAGAATATGCCTTGAAGTTTACAGTTGGCTACCGGCAGAGGGCGGAATGCCGTGCAGCCGCTTCTTGCCGCTTCGATAAATGCTACGTATGAAAATAAAAAATATGACACGATAGTCGAGTGGTTTGGAATTCAAATCAACAAACCCGAGTTCGAGCTTTTTACAATTAGTTATTTAATATAACACTACAAACAAGGTACAATTAGTTATAAAACTTATGTACGATTAATATCGGTGGCTCGGACATAAACACGGCGACAGGTTCGACACTCGTCCCCTTGTCTCAATGAGTCTTAGGGGAAAGGTGGGTCGAAAGAACTTAATATTCTAGGTTCTTTCTACCATAGTATTAGGAATAACTTGAAGATATTTACTTATTTATTTTATTTTATTTACAATGGAAATTTTTTTAATAAATGTTACGAAAAGAAATAGAAACATCGAAACACGGCACTTCAGCTTCATTACTCAATAAGACAATGCTTAAGTCATGTCTTTAGAAATAAGCCAATTGGTTGATTATTATCGGCAAAGGCAGTTTTGAAATAGTAAGTTTTGGACAAACAGTTTGTTTATTGGGTAGACCCTCCCTGCCTTCAAAGCTAAGAGTTTCAAGTTCCCCGCTAGAGGCAAAGTCTGGATGTTTGTATGAATGTCTAACATTATCGATCTAAAATATGTATGTATATAAGTATTTTGTACCGTTGGACATTAAGACCGCAACATGAAATATGTCTAATATAAATGAAATTTAAAATGTCCCATAATTATAATTTATTACTATTATATAATTATCATTACCAATGATGATTAGGCAAAAATACGCAAATCTACTATTTATAATGAAATTGTAAATTAAAATTTTAAAAAAATTATCATGAAATGTAAGTGTAAGATTAGTCCACGGTAGAGACATCTAGTGTGGAGTTCGATACTGTGCCCATTTCTGTGGAAAATCGATATTTGACTCTTATTTTTAATTATTTTTATTTATTATTATTAACAAAGTATTATGGCGGACGTTAGCTAAAACGCATTTGAGAAGATCAAAGAGCTCGCCAAACTTTACGTAGAAATCGTCTAGGATAGTGTCCAGGAGTAGTGGAAATAGCTAAACATTACATCGGGGTGCTATGGTTTCTTTCTTCAAATTCCAAAGGACTGTTGACCATCTCGTGCGTCCAGGATGTGCATCTGGAATGTCGAATTGTACTTGAGAGGGGTACATAAGTAAATTGGCGACTACTGTCCTGTCTCGCTATCCACCTCTGGAGATATCAGAGGACATACAGTACTGCCAAACCCGCATTATCTATCAAAATAAAAATATCTTCACGCAATTCCCAATACAGGGGTAGACAGAGGTCAAGTCTAGACAATTAAGTCCCTTTGACCCACCTTCCACCGAAGATATTTTTCGGGACAACGTGACAGGTGGTGAGCCCGTCGCCGCCTTTATGTCCAAGCCAACGAAGAAATTCGTACATAAGTTTTTGAAAAACTCATTGGTACTGCCACCTGGGGATCGAACTCGGGTCTCTCGACTCGAAATTCTGACCACCCAACAACTCGGCTATCGTGACTTACTATCTATCAAGGCGGTGATAATGAGTTGGAGGAGGTGTTAGCACCCACTAAGCGGCAGGAACAGAATAAAGTAGAATAGACTGTTTTCGAGATCGGCACATCGAGTTCCGAACGGTATCACCGTAAGATAAACTGCAACCAAAACCTTTGAATAGATTGTAGGTAATTGATAAATGAATACAATATCACATTAAATTAACCTTTTTGCTATATGATGACTAGTACTAAATAGAGCTCAAGTTGTATATTTTGTATTATAATAATGAAAATAATAATAAATATCTTCACGCAATTCCCAATACGGGGGTAGGCAGAGGTCTAGTCTAGACAATTAAGTCTCTCTGACCCACCTTCCACCGAAGATATTTTCGAGAATATTATCTTTTGTATTACTAAAACGATTTCCTTAATTCTTGCATCAGTTTTAAGTTGAAATGAAAAGGGATTTAAAGATGGAAATTAAATCAATTATGTGGTTTTAGCGTTAACCCTGAACAACCTGCAAAAATTCTGAAAAGTCTTTGTTTTTGGTTCAGGTACGTTCTAGTAACTTATTTGGGTTATTTTCTCATAAATATCATCAATGCGCAGACACGACTTCTTTACAATTTTATAATAGTATAAGATAAATAAATTATTTTACTTATTCTCATATCTTTTTTTCTCTTAATCTCTCAATATACAGTGATTAATGTGAATAGATAATAAATATGTATATTAATCCAGATTTTGACGAAGGTAAGATATGGGTTCGTCTTTTAGTCGATATGACTAGTCTTTTTAGGTTAATGACGTAGTTCTTCCTATTTTATTGTTCTTTTATCGTCAAGGCCAGTTATAAATACAAATAATTCGTTTCTATTTTTCCAATCGATCAGTTCGCAACGACATAAAGTTATTTATTTCATTTCGTGATTCAGAGCCAATCCAGTTTGTATGTTCAAATAAAGATCTTTGATTTTTGTTGATTGGTTTTATTTTGTAAAATATACAACGTAAACCCAAAAAAAAAAAAACAAAAGCATTTCCTCTTAATTAGAGTTTATAATTTATAGTAAAAACCTGTGTACTTTTTACTATTTTATTGCTATTTGCATGTTCATAAATTGTAAATAAAATAACGTTTTCAGATTATGTTTCAAGTTCATCTATTCGAATTTTCTCAGAGGTGACATAATCTCTGAGAAAATTCGAATTCCCACAAAAATAATAAACATTAAAAAATAATAAGAGCACCATCTATCAGAATATTGTCATAATAATTTATTTGAAAACAAACAAACGTTACAAAACAACCACAGTACTATGCCGATTTTATATATGCGATATAGATATGATTCAGGGATATATATTTTTATGCACATGTTGTAGGTAATTGCTTTTTCAGACATAAACAGCTTTTGTGAATTTTATTTGTATTGCTCTTTCAAAAAACTAATAAAAAATATACATTTTAAGTTTTATACTGTAACACAAGAAAGTGCCTTTTTTGATTAGCAGTTTTTTGCATTACTTTAGGAGCCGCGATAGCCGAGTGTCTGGATCGGAATTCGAGTTAAGAGAACCGAGTACGATCCCCAGGTGGTGGGCTCATACCAATGGGTTTTCGAAAACTTATGTACGATTTATTTCGTTGGCTAAGAATTGGCTGTCACGTTGTCTCCATTAAATGTCTTCAGTGAAATGTAGTTCGAGAGGATTAAATTGTGTAGCTTAACTACTGCCTAAAAACTTTGGCAGAATCATCGTAATATCCGTTTATTTGTGGCATTAATTATATTATTTAAGTATTTAATCTGTATAAGTGTATATTTGTATGTATTTATATGTATTTTTATATGTATGTATGTATGTATAAATGTAGGTATATATATTTTATACTCATGTATTATTTCAACATCTTATATTACTTGTGTCTCTATCATATTAATCTGCTTTACCTACTTCATCCAATCTCTGCATCACCCAAAGGTAGACTGGCAGAGAATGCTTCAGGCATTAAGTCGGCCTATACATTAAAGGTATGAAGTTTAATAATTAAAAAAAAATATCCCCGTATTAGAAATGGTTTTTGCACAAATTATATACATTGCACATTATTAAGCCTTTTGTTGGAGAATACGAAGCTCAAAAATAAATGCTTAATATAACAGCGTCAGTATTCATATTTGGATGGTGAGTGAACAATTGTTCTATACAAAACTATTGTTTGCTTTATCAATTATCATTTCACTCATTAGAGTAAACTACGGAAAAATTTTCTCTCATTGACTACCCAATACTTCGTTCGAATAGGTTCCTTAATGAACATGACATCGTGACTTACGTTTACATAGGCACGTCAAAGCCAATTAAAACAATAACTCAATTAAGCACCAAAGTAATTTAATTGAATATTAAGTCTTGCGTGAACGCTTGAATCATCAAAAAAGTTGTCTTTTAACCGGTATGAAATTTTGTCTACGTGACGCTTAGGAGAATAATTAAGTTTTGTATTTTTTGGGTTATTTGAACGTGTAGTTACTGTTAAATATAAAAAAATATCTACACACCATATCCAATACAGGGGTTGACAGAGGTTTAGACAATTAAATAGTTTCGACCCACCTTCCACCGAAGATATTTTTGGGACAACGTGACAAGTGGTGAGACCGTCGCTGTCTTAATATCTAAGCCAAAAAATTAAACGTACATAGGTTTTGAAAAAAACCATTGGTACGAGCCTGCCACCTGGGGATCGAACTAGGGTCTCTTAACTCGAATTCCGAACACTCAACCACTCGGCTATCGTGACAGTTAAATAAAATTATGCCTTTTTTTCGTTTAATGTTTTTATAAATATTTATCTATAAAAAAAAAAAAATATAAATATCTTCACGCAATTCCCAATACAGGGGTATACAGAGGTCGAGTCTAGACAATTAAGTCCCTTCGACCCACCTTCCACCGAAGATATTTTCGGGACAACGTGACAGGTGGTGAGCCCGTCGCCGCCTTTCTGTCCAAGCCAACGATATAATTCGTACGTAAGTTTTTGAAAAACTCATTGGTACGAGCCTGCCACCTGGGGATCGAACTAGGGTCTCTTAACTCGAATTCCGAACACTCAACCACTCGGCTATCGTGACTTTTTTATCTATATAGGTACACATAATAGGATTGTTATTTTTGAACTGAATAAGCTCTTATGACTTTATTACTTAGACTTCTGACTACCCCAGGATTGGAGGTAAAAGTAAACGAGAGGTAACGGTTAATGATAACGAAACAAAAAAATTCAGTGAAACCTGTCAACCTGCAGGAGCAGCAGCGTACTTACCGTTCTCTGCTTTAATCTCTTATATCTCTAATATTATAAATTTAACGGTCACTTTTGACATAAAATTACACAGAAGCCCTATTCTATAAATTCAATTGTCAAGCGAGAAAATTTTAAAACAGTTGTTAGTTAATACTTATATTTAGTGTGTACCGCACAGGAAATAAACCATTATACATAGCAAGTCACGAAAGCCGAGTGGTTGGGTGGTCGGAATTTCGAGTCGAGAGACCCGAGTTTGATCCCCAGGTGGCAGGTTCGTACCAATGGGTTTTTCAAAAACTTATGTACGAATTATATCGTTGGCTTGGACAAAAGGGCGGCGACGGGCTCACCCCCTGTCACGTTGTCCTGAAAATATATTCGATGGAAGGTGGGTCGAAGGGACTTAATTTTCTAGACTAGACATCCGTCTACCCCTGTATTGGGAATTGCGTGAAGATATTTATTTATTTATTTTTATTATTATTGTTTGGTAGGAGGTCTCAGTACTAGGAAATTAAATGTTGCTTACTCTTTGGAAATTCCTTAATCACTCGTAAGTCTTGATAACCGAATGGTTTGGTAATCGGAATACCATTCAAAGACACTCGAGTTCTATCCCCAGGTAGCAGTTTCGTATCTGTAATATTAAAAAAAAACTTATGCAACGATTTATATCGTTGGCTTGTACATGAAAAAGGTAGGTAGGAAGGAATTTACCGGCACGAACTCTGTCTACCCCAGTTTTGCGAATAGTGAGAAGATACATATAAACTACTAAGATGCATAAATCCGTGAATTTTTCGTATTTTTATTATAAATAATAAATAAATATCTTCACGCAATTCCCAATACAGGGGTAGACAGAGGTCAAGTCTAGACAATTAAGTCCCTTTGTTGTTCCCTTCCACCGAAGATATTTTCGGGACAACATGACAGGTGGTGAGCCCGTCGCCGCCTTTATGTCCAAGCCAACGATGAAATTCGTACGTAAGTTTTTGAAAAACTCATTGGTACGAGCCTGCCACTTGGGGATCGAACTCGGGTCTCTCGACTCGAAATTCCGACCACCCAACAACTCGGCTATCGTGACTTTTTTATCTATATAGGTACACATAATAGGATTGTTATTTTTGAACTGAATAAGCTCTTATGACTTTATTACTTAGACTTCTGACTACCCCAGGATTGGAGGTAAAAGTAAACGAGAGGTAACGGTTAATGATAACGAAACAAAAAAAAATTCAGTGAAACCTGTCAACCTGCACGGGAGCAGCAGCGTACTTACCGTTCTCTGCTTTAATCTCTTATATCTCTAATATTATAAATTTAACGGTCACTTTTGACATAAAATTACACAGAAGCCCTATTCTATAAATTCAATTGTCAAGCGAGAAAATTTTAAAACAGTTGTTAGTTAATACTTATATTTAGTGTGTACCGCACAGGAAATAAACCATTATACATAGCAAGTCACGAAAGCCGAGTGGTTGGGTGGTCGGAATTTCGAGTCGAGAGACCCGAGTTTGATCCCCAGGTGGCAGGTTCGTACCAATGGGTTTTTCAAAAACTTATGTACGAATTATATCGTTGGCTTGGACAAAAGGGCGGCGACGGGCTCACCCCCTGTCACGTTGTCCTGAAAATATATTCGATGGAAGGTGGGTCGAAGGGACTTAATTTTCTAGACTAGACATCCGTCTACCCCTGTATTGGGAATTGCGTGAAGATATTTATTTATTTATTTTTATTATTATTGTTTGGTAGGAGGTCTCAGTACTAGGAAATTAAATGTTGCTTACTCTTTGGAAATTCCTTAATTACTCGTAAGTCTTGATAACCGAATGGTTTGGTAATCGGAATACCATTCAAAGACACTCGAGTTCTATCCCCAGGTAGCAGTTTCGTATCTGTAATATTAAAAAAAAAACTTATGCAACGATTTATATCGTTGGCTTGTACATGAAAAAGGTAGGTAGGAAGGAATTTACCGGCACGAACTCTGTCTACCCCAGTTTTGCGAATAGTGAGAAGATACATATAAACTACTAAGATGCATAAATCCGTGAATTTTTCGTATTTTTATTATAAATAATAAATAAATATCTTCACGCAATTCCCAATACAGGGGTAGACAGAGGTCAAGTCTAGACAATTAAGTCCCTTTGTTGTTCCCTTCCACCGAAGATATTTTCGGGACAACATGACAGGTGGTGAGCCCGTCGCCGCCTTTATGTCCAAGCCAACGATGAAATTCGTACATAAGTTTTTTTGAAAAACTCATTGAAACTGCCACCTGGGGATCGAAATCGGGTCTCTCGACTCGAAATTCCGACCACCCAACAACTCGGCTATCGTGACTTTTTAGTATTTTTATTGGATAGTTTATTAAAATATATGTATTTTTAAATTAATTTTTATCAAAAATAGCTGCTCAGTTTTGGAGTTTGAAGTTAATAAAGAATTTCATAAGATTGAAGATAATAAATATTTTCATAAAATTCAACATTTCATAGGACCATTTTAAAAAATCATTTAGAATTGCTAGTTATCTGCTAATAAAACTTGCCCTACATTCGGCCGCCCCTTTTGTTTGTAGACGTAAATTTATCACATTAAAATAATAGTATTTTCTTCTTTTAAGGCATATTATTTTATTCCTCCTCTAAAAGATTTTTAGTGTGAGGTCGCCCTCCACTGTCTTACCTGTACGAGCTATTTAAATAAACATGAACAGTATTTTTAAAATTTTATTTATTTTTTATCAAGTATCTGCAATTTGCGATGTGTGATTTGTAAAAACATAGGAAATTTTTAAATTTTTTGTACTTATTAATTTATTTTACATTATTTTCACTAAACTCCTGATAAGTAATAGTAAAAAGGCTTAGCAAATATTCTTAACGACTTTACCCAATACTTAGGTAGACAGTGGTCTAGACAATTATTTTCGACCCACCTTTCACCGAAACATTTCTTTAGGACAACGTGACCTGTGGTGAGACTGTCGCCGTCTTTATGTCCAAGGCAACGATATAAATCTATAAAAAATATCCCAATACTCTAGATAGAACCGACTTTGAATATTGTCTGTACTTTGTCAAACTTATCTGTTATCACGGTTCATTATTCAAAGTTATGGCAGTAAGTAATTGATACTGAGGTATTTTGTTTCGCTGATACTGAAAGTTACTTTATAATATTGAACATCCAACTAAAGAATCTGAAGACGCAGACAGATCATTATCTCAAATTTATCAATACAAGTAAGAAATAATGCCTTGTCCTACTGATATTATTTGGAATTTTGACAGGTTTTGTATTACATAGGTCAAAACAACTTTGTTGTAGAATTTCGGTCTAAGTACGAGTATTTAGTTATAATCTCTTTCTTATTGAATGCTACATCCTTATTCCAGACCATGAGCGTTCGCCTTACATGTCTACACCTCCGAAATTCTGGCTAGGATGAATCTATCACTTCGGTGGGTTAAAAGGACTGTATTTATTATATACTTAGTAATAATATTTACACTGAAGTGTGAATTTACAATCGATATAATTTGTTTACCAAATTGTTTTGTTTGTATTATCCATTTGCATAGCTGCAATGTCAGATAAACTGTCGGCTTGATCTATCTAGCACTGAGCATATTAATAAGCGGTTGATCAAACACGAAAGCAGTTCATACTAAAATACATACATATCGGCCTAATAAAGTCCACTGCAGAACATAGACCTCTCTCATAGGGAGGATTTGCCATTATCGTCACGTTTGGCAAGCGGATTGGCGATCGCAGCAGCAGACCACTTGTACCTCAGACGCTGCTGCCCATCATCGGTCTGATTATTTTTGTCTGATATTTTTAGAGATGGTTAACCCGCCATCTATCGGTTGCCATAACGATATTGAAGGCTGTTTCACTTAGTCGCCTCTTACGACATTCTCGGGAAGAAAGGCAGTGGTAATATTCTTACGTCGTTATTACACGGAATATACTCAAATTGTACTTTTATTTTAAATGTCTATTTTGTATAAATACTGAATACAATACTAATTCACCTCTTACATGACATACACAGAAATACATCGTTCGTTTCGTATCGGGTGTCTCAAAACTGATGCTAATTGATCCTTTCTAGTGTTACACAAATATTTGTTATCTTATGATCTCGAGTTCTCTGAAACATAAAATGTCTCTGATCATCAAATTTCTATTAAATGATTTATCATATTTGCGATTATTGTCTCAAACGTTTGCCTGCCCCTGTATAGGGATTTGCGTGAAAATATAATTATAAAAAAAGGCAGACAGACAGATAGACAGAAAAAAATATGTTCGGTGAAAGGTGGGCCGAAAAATACTTAATTATCTCGATCTCTCTCTGTCTACTCCTGCATTGGTAATGACGTGAAGAAGTTTTTTTTTTATATAATCACAAGCCCAGCATTACTTTTTTGCTTTAAAATTCTATAAAATTTAATCATACCAAAATCTTCATCACTTAAATCTGCAATCTTAAGGACTTTTTTCAAATAATGTCGCTAATATTCATTGCATGTCTCGGATCAATTGATAGAAAGCTTGATCTCTGTTGGACCAGGGGACCGACAGGCCCTTTTTTTCAATTGTAGGCTAAAGTTTTCCTAAACTGAGAGGATGAATATAACTGCATGTAAATAAAGTAAAAATTATGTTTTATTTAGCATTAATAGATTAATTAAATGTACCAATACTGAATTTAGGACAATTAATCTAATAATAATAATAATATATCTTCAAGCCTTTCCCATTACAGGGGTAGCCAGAGGTCTAGACAATTAATTCTTATCGACCCACCTTTTTGGAGACATTTATGGGACAACGTGACAGGTGGTGAGCCCGTCGCCGTCTTTATGTCGAAGCCAACGATATAATTAGTAAAAAAAAAATTACAGTACACAGACACATAGATAATTGAACATATACTGTGAACAGTCCACAATTAGCTTGTTATTGCAATGGAAACGAAAAGCGTTGGTTATCGAATAAATCAAAATATTTATTTTTATTTTGTATGGACATAAATTTCAATTGTCAAAAATTGTTATTTTTAAATCTACCTCCGCCTCATAACGATGCCGCCCTTTGATAAAAAAAATTGGTAAAAAATACTCTTCTGTTATCCTCTTCTTTTGTCCTCTTTCTTAAGTATCATATTTTTCAGTTAGAAAACTTTTTTGAAAGTTGCAAAGAATTAGCCTCCAGACAATAATTTTAATAAAATATTGAATAAAATGTTTACCAAATGTGTCCACTGTATCTTTAATAACACTCAGTACACCATCTAGAAACTGAAAACAGGGAAACATTGTAGCAAAACTATTTTAAAATTCATAACTAGTACCAGGTGGCTGTAGTAAACTTCCTCGCTTTTAATATTACCCGCACTTTATGTTTTATGAAGATTGCGTATTATAGAGGAGACAATAAAATGTATAATCTCATATCAATATTAAATATATTCTTGCCGTGTAGTGACGGTGTACCAAACTAATAGTACCAACCACCATCTTCCTAAGGTGTCGTAAAATATGACTGAGGGAAAAGCCTTCTAAATAGCAATGACTACTAATCGATGCCGTGATGACCAGCTCTAAAACTATTAAACTTAGCAGACGACAGTGCGACAGTAATACTTAGAGAGTAATACTTACAGACCCGTAAGTAATCAAGAGGTCGCTCTTTCTCATAATCTAATTCAAGTATACGAATAAGCTTATAAATCTACAACTACAGGCAACTACACACAACTACATACAACTAACTACATACAACTACAGGCAACTACAAGGCCAACGCGTTTTTTTTTTTGGTTTTTTTATTGAAAAGTCCGCCAAACGAGCAGGCGGCTCACGTTACCGCCGCCCATGAACACCCGCAATACCAGAGGCATAGCAGATGCTTTGCCGGCCTTAAGGTCCCCCCCCCCAAAGATTGGGGGAGGGGGGAGGGGGATTCTCCGGTTAACTGCACTCACCAGACGAAACGCAGAAGTTTGTTAGACTTCTACTTTACGCCGGTATAATGTGAGGTCGTGGTACTTCCCCGGTCGATCCGGTCCATTCATGCAACAACAAAAGCTGATGCGTTGCTCTACCACTGTAAAAAAGTCGCCTGCTCTGCGTAAAGTTGTATTTTTAAAAATATTTTGCGATCATGGGTAAATGCCAAAATTTCAAATTATTTGGCCTAAACATACAGATGATGTACGAATAGATAATTTTATTTTCCAATCGTAAAATCACAACATAATAAATAAATAAATAAATATTTCATGTTAAATCACAGCACCTTCATAAATTTTATTGGACAATAGAGGTAAATAAAAAAATTATGTATAATATGGGAACATCATAAAACAGACATTCCACATATTATTCTGAGCATTAGTGGAATAATGCGCTCAGCGTATACAGAATGTGGTATTTAGCATATCTGATGCATGCTAATTGCACAGCGATTTTAGATGGCCATCGCATAAACTAATACACTATCTACAGATTATGTACAAAATGGAACACTATTTCGACTGCTAAATTATGCTTTTAATTTATGATAATATGCAGGCAAGCTCGTACCAGTGGGTTTTTTCAAAAACCTAGGTAAGATTCATATCGTTGTCTTGGACATAAAGACGGCGACAGACTCATCAACTGTTACGTTGTCCCAAAAATATCTTCGGTGGAAGGTGGGTCGGTGAGACTTAATTGTCTAGACCTTTGTCAAATGATGCCTTTGCCAAGCATTTTTGAAGTTACTGCCAAACCTGACGATTATGGTGCAAGCAAGGATAATCCTGCCTCTGCTCACAATGGCTCACGTGATGTTAAGTGATTACCGCCGCTCATGAACACCCGCAATACTAGAAGCATAGCAGATGCGTCACTGGCCTTAGAGTGCCCCCACCCACCCCCAAAAATTGGGGGGGGGGTGTGTAGGCCTTCGGTTACCTGCACTCACCAGACGAAACGCAGAAGTTTGTTAGACTTCTACTTCACGCCGGTATTCTGTGAGGTCGTGGTACTTCCCCGGTAGAGCCGGCCCATTCATGCAACAACAAAAGCTGATGCGTGGCTCTAGCACTGTTAAAGATAATACGATAATACGATGCGTTTGGTCAAAAACCATTGCTTATAGATGCAAAACATCTCTTCAGACGGCTAACCGGGCTTGTGTTCGATTGAGATAATTGAAGAACGTTGACACGTTCGGTGTCATGCAGGCAGAGTGTGTCAGGCTATTAGCCACTCGACGTGTACGTTATCACAGCAGCTTTCGCACGAGAAGAAAATTAGCACAGATTGCTTCATACATACTACGCAACTGTCAATTACGTCAAACCATTAGTTTTTGCTCATTTTAGTTTTAAGCAATTTTTAATTAATAATATCACGATAGCCGAATAGTTGGCTGATTGCAATTCCAGTCAAGCGATCCAAAGTTGGTAGACAGGTACCTATGGTTTTTTTTAAACTTAAGTACGATTTATGTCTGTGGCTTGGACTTAAAAACGGCGACTGGTTCACCTCCTGTCACGTTATCACTCTGTCTACCCTAGTGTTGGGAATAGCATAAAGAAAAAAAAATTTAATTGATTTACTTAAAACATATGTTAATCTGACATAATATACGATGCTTATGTATGTTTGACCGACAGTCTTGCTGGTAGTAATCCTGCCATCGAAGCAAAGGATTGCGGGATTGAATCCCGCTGGGAGTAAATATTTGTGTGATCAATATGACTGTTTGTAATTCAATCATGGACTTTTATGCGTATACATGACTATTTTATTTACGTATACATGACTATTTTATTTTAAAGGCTCTCTACTAGACACATTGTCCTAAATAAGCATCGGTAAAAAATTAATCGAAGTGACTTTATGATCTAGGAGTTTGCCTACCCACGTATGGGTGGGTGATATAAAAATTAGGGAAAAATGTTTATAATAAATTATTGTAAATATTAAAATTAAGATGTTTTGATGTTTGTTACTCAATCAAGCCCGATTAGCCGATATTTGAATTATATTTCGCATATAAAGAACTAAACTGGATTAACACATAGCGCTTATCGCGGAAGGTTAAATGGTTCCTTTGGGTTTTAGAGATATGAAACATGATTTTGCTCAACGAATTTTGATTTATTGTACCGGAGGCACGGAGGCACATGCGCTTTTTTAATTCTATGAAGTAAAAGAATCCCTTGAGCATTTTGAGATAATGAAAATAAAGTTTTGATATCGAATTTTCAAGGTACATTTCTGATGGAATATCTGTCATCGTATATCTGAATATCATGTAATATATGTGTATGTGAATGTGTGTGTGTGTGTGGATGAGTGTGTGCGTGATTATGTTAGAGTATTTTGTTGAGTCTTTTATCTTTTTAACAACTATTGGGTCACCTATTACACAATTCATAAATTGCATGCAAGCATTTTAGATTTATTTTTATTAAACCGCACTTCACTACAAATCCGTATGTCTCGAGAGCAACAATCCTTATAAAATTGAAAAATAAGTAACATTACTAGCTACTAAAACTAATAAAAAAAACTATTCTTAAAAAGATGTAATTCTGCACTCTACTTGTTATTAGGATAAGAAGCAAATACAAGTATTCAACTTCTACTTTACTTATGTATCTATAATTACATATCATTACATACATTAGTACCTCATACTACTGATATTAGCCACATCTAAAAGTACCGCGACCACTACCAGTATACACTACTTACCTTTACCTGCCTACTATACCTTTGCCTACCTTTACCTTTACTAATACCGATTACCTAACTTTACCCCAACCGATATTATTATAACTTGCAAGGATATTCCGTCGAAAAGTACTTAGACTAATTTACTCACTATAGCGTTAGCGAGAAATGTTCCATCATCTTTGTAAAGGTTATGCTCTTTTATGTAATATTTACAATTTGGATAAATATGCCATTCTTATAAAAACAAAGCATTACTTTCTTAACTAAACTTAAATAAAATATCTCCACTCAAATCCCAGTACTGGGGCAGACAGAAATCTAGACAATTACGTCCTTTCGGCCTACCTTCCACCAAAGACATTTTTTGGGACAACGTGACAGGGGGTGAGCCCGTCACCGAGTTTAAGTCCAAGCCAACGATATAAATCGTACATAAATGTTGAAAAACCTGCCTGCTGGTGGCTCGAAGTCGGATATCTTGACACGAATTCTGATCACCCAACCACTCGGCTATCGTGACTATACAGTACAATATAGCTTTGCGCAAAACCTTTTTCTTATATATAATTCGTAATAAAAACAAAACCAAAATATTTTCACTAAATTAGCACTTTTAATAAAGAGTAATAAATATTTTTACTAAAGCACTAAAGCAGCTGGTTTTTACCCAGCATCACCCAAAGTATTACATATTTTTTATTTTTGAAGACAACTTTTCGAAAAAACAAACCAAAGTTCAGAAGACCGGTGATATGCGGTTTACACTAAGTTATAAGGTGTCTGGTACAGCAATTGCCAATCTCTCGGGAATCACTCCTTACAGTAGAGACTACACTGTTCAGTGTTCTTTATAGCCTGCTTATGTATGTTGAATACAAAAAAAACGTAGCTCTTATCATATCATTTCCTCGCCTTAGTTTTCCTTTAAAAACTTTTTCGGTAATCTAAGAATTATTTTCACGTTGAGATACAAAGTATCTATTAACAGTGATACAGACCGGTGATATGCGGTTCACACTAAGTTATAAGGTGTCTGGTACAGCAATCGCCAATCTCTCGGGAATCACTCTCTTACAGAAGAGCCTACACTGTGCAGTGTTCTTTATAGCCTGCTAATGTATGTTGAATACAAAACAACGTAGCTCTTATCATATCATTTCCTCGCCTAAGTTTTCCTTTAAAAACTTTTTCGGTGATCTAAGAATTATTTTCACGTTGAGATACAAAGTATCTATTTACAGTGATAATGTACATACCGGCACAATTAGCTAATTACAAAAATAAACATTATATTTCATAATACTTTACAATAGACTGGCCAATTACCTTACCTTTTTAGTTAGAACTTTAATTTAAAAATTAAACATAAGGCGACAGTTACCAGTTTTTTCACTCACTCGACCTCGTAAAGATATTATAAGATTAATGTGATGTATGTATGAGTTTTGAAGAAGGAACTACATATTATACTATTCGAAAATAATGAGCACTATATGCTTGAACTTCTCGCCGATAGACCGGGAGGCCGTGGCTCTACGCCGATAGAGCTAGTTCATCCAAGACACATCTGAACCCCTGGCATGGCTCAACAAATTAGAGATTCTCTGCTTTCTTTCAATTTGTAGTGTTGCATCTATACAATAGATATAAAACACTAGCTCATGTACACAAGTAGAGGGGGCAGCAGTCAATCGGTTGATACGGCGTTACGCAGGATCTGAGGGGATTAGACGTGCGCTAGCACTCGGCGCTGGTGGTAGTGGACCACGGATACATTATGTATATATCCTTTGTTGTGATGTGATCACTATTTCTTTATAGCCAATCAAAAGTCCACTGCTGAACAAAGGCGTTCCTCAAAGATTTCCACAAAGAACAGGCCCGAGCCACCTGCATTCATCGACTCCCCGCAATGTTGTGCAGGTCAAAACTGTTTAAATTGCGATGATACTAATTAAAACTTTATAACTGTCTCGTTATCTCGTCCGTCATTACGTCGGTCTAGTTTCACTACGCAGTGTAAACAAATGCATTGCGTTACTCTGCCTGTACTCAGAAAAGGCAAATATAACTTAGTTTTATTGTTATAGTTACACTTATAACGCTCACTATGACGCGAGTAGATGTTTAATGACCCAGTTCTAAAGTAATAGGGAACTTGTGTTTACAGAGTGGATCTAGGGAACGGTGTTCTACGGTGCTGCCGCCTTGTGACCAAAGTGGTTACACATTCGCCATCGCCGGAACGCACACATCCTTTATTTCTTTCTTCATCCTAGCCCTACTCTACATCATGCTTTTTTCCCCTTCTACTCCCGTCTATCTTAAGAAACGGATTGATTTTCAATACCTTTCCAATCCTCGATCCTTACGCTCGTCTGAAACCCTTCAAATAAAAACTCCACTTCCTTCCACCAGGCTGTGGAATGCTCTTTCTATCCATATCCTACATGCCAAATTCCTGCCCATTTTTTAAGACCCTGGTTGCTGAATACTATCTATCCTCATTAACTACGTCGTAGTAGTTATTACTAACTGCAATTATATATTTTTGTATTAATAATTGTTTAACAAATAGTTCACTATATACTCATATGTAAGTTTATGTTGTTATACCGGCGTGAAGTAGAAGTCTAACAAACTTCTGCGTAATCACTTACCATCACGTGAGCCACCTGCTCGTTTGCCTGCCTTTTCTATAAAAAAAGTACACTTCCGTCTCAATATTACATTTAAGTTGCTGTCTATCCAAAGGTTACCTTGAAGAGAACACTTTTAGTAATAGGTCGCCCATTATACCTCTAAATGTTATTTTTCCTAGTTCCTCCGTTTGTAATTTTTCCTTTTTATATTTCATGATGTATAATAAAGTTATATTTAATTTAATTTCATTTAACGACATCAGAATTTTTTAACAATATTAAATGAATAAATACCTTCATGGATAAGGACAAAATCACAAACAATCCCAAAGTAAGTAGCTCTTGTGATATTGAATAGGAAACGAAGATACCATAAATATCTGTGACAATGCAGAAAAAGTGGTATTCTATATTGACCCTAATGGATATAAGCTAGCGACACCATGAAAACCGGAGTGTACACCACTCGTCTAAGGAAGACGTCAAAATTGTACCCGTGGGTGTCGTAAGAAGCGGCTAAGAGAAAAATCAATAAAGTGCAATAGATTACTGACAAACCGTGGAATTACCATTGCAATAATACGTAACTGACGTAACGAGACCGATCACGCAAGTCACGATAGCCGAGTTAAGGTAACATTAAGACGGCGACGGGCTCACCACCTGTCTCGTTGTCCCAAAAAATATGATCGGTGGAAGGTAGGCCGAAACTAATTACTTGTCTACGCTTTTATAGTTTATCGTTTTAATTACTTTTTTTTAACATTTACTATAATAATATTAAAATAAAAATTAAAAACTTTAAATATAGATTAAAACCGTTAAATTAATGTCTGCTCTCGTATTTTAAACAAGAATTCAACGAATTAATTTGTAAATTGCCATTTATATCTGTCATTTATTCCTAACTTGTCGCTATTCGCTTCGCTAATTTGGATATTCTGGGAAGGCATAAAGGACTAAGCGTCTTCTGGCTTGAGCGTTTCCTTGTATCCCAATAATAATTTTGCGCAATTTTCAGCTTTCAGTTTACTGATGTAGTGTTGTCAATACTTGTGTTTAAAAAGAAGTTTATAAATAAAAATTATGGAAGGAAAGAACGTGTCTTCAATACATTTTCATCATAGTATTTAGTGTTAATTATAAGCCCGCTACGTGAATATGTATGTAAAAAAATTAAAATAAATATCTTCATACAATTCCCAATACAAGGGTAGACAAGTCTTTATGTCCAAACCAACGATACAATTCGTACATAAGTTTTTGAAAAAACCATTGGTACGAGCCTGCCACCTGGGGATCGAACTCGGGTCTCTTGACTCGGAATTCCGACCACGCAACAATGCTTGCGTCATGAAAGCGTGTAAAAGAGACAGAAGGAGAAATATTTACGTTAATAATGTAAATAATCATTACAGTTTTCGAGGAATCATAAATTCTCGCTATGAAGCCGCACAACCAGTATGGTATGAACAGCAGATTTGTGCCCAGCTGTAGGTACTTATTAACTTTT
The DNA here is from genome assembly GCA_029286605.1 of Sericinus montela. Lineage (NCBI taxonomy): Eukaryota > Metazoa > Arthropoda > Insecta > Lepidoptera > Papilionidae > Sericinus > Sericinus montela. The sequence continues at coordinate 13,772,042 of JAGSMR010000015.1, forward strand.
TTAATTAGTCAGTGACTCAATGTTTGAGGAAGATGAATTATAAATTGATTGATGCGTATTTTGTTTCAAATACATTTCATAAATTCTTTTTTTCTTACTTTTGTTAAAGTTTCAAAGTAACTATAAGATGTACAGTTAGAAAGATTTGTGGTATAAGTTTTCACAACAGTTTTACTTGTAGATTTCCTCTTTACTCACGCACATTCACAACTTGGGGTTAGGTCTCTAGCGTACGATAAATATAGGTGTAATTCAAACGTGTATTTATTCACTACTGGTAGCATAAAAGTATATTGAAAAAGGCAGAGGTTCTCAATTCTTTGCTTGCTTGATGTTGCTTCTTTTATTCTTATATATCTTAAATTCTAAAATTAATTATGTATTAAAAAAAACTTTAAAAAAATTAAGTACATTTAATATATAAATCGGGCATGGTCAGGCCCTTCAAGAAGTAAGTAGAACTATACTTTTATCTTTTAATATAAGAGTTTAATACTTTTAGACTTCTCGCTGTGCTTCTGCTACCTGTCTCCTAAATAGCAAAAAATTCGGTAAAAAAAGCTCTGGAATCTCTGCCAGATTTCACGACAGTATGTAGCCTCAACTTGATGCAACTATACATAGAGTTGTTCATATTTTTTGCATTCATGGTTTTACAGCGATATCTCTTTCCTGAATTTCGCAAACGTATCTGACAGAAAATCTAGAAAAATAATGATTTCCCTTGTGGTCATTGTTTGAAGTTAAACAAGTACATACATTCACTAATCTGTTCAACAAAACACTGGCATTCTTCCAGCTATGCAATTGAACACGAATTCTTGGCATGTTTAAAATAGTCTGAGAGTAAAAATTGTTATCCTGCCGCATGTCGCAGCGCTTTGTAACCGTTGGCATAAATAGCCCATCGTTAACAATGTTCAAACTTATTTAAGTTAGGTGTTCGGTTAGTTGTTACTTGCTTAAGCATTATAGTTTTAACTGTGTTTTAGATCTGTATACAATGAATAGATGACGGCCTGATAAAGCCTCACCCGAATGGCAGGATTCGGCGTTATCGCCGCGCTGGACAAAACAATTGGCGATCGCAGTACCAGAGACCTTGTGCACCTTAGACGCTGCTGCTCCTTACCAGTCTGCTGAATTTTTATATATTTGTAGATATATTTTGAGATGGTTATCCGACCATCTGTTGGTAGGTATTACAAGGCTGACAATGGTATTAGAAGGCTTTTTACTCAGTCGCCTCTTACGATAGACACGAGAATATATTTTACGCCGATAGAGTAGAGTGATATATTTTTACGCCGCAACCAAACGGAAGATGAATATTGGTTTTAATTGTCTAAACGTCTGTCTACCTTAGTACGATATTGCCAGGATAGCCCAGTGTTTTAGTAATCGGAATTCGAGTCTAGAGACCCGAGTTCGATCCCCAGGTGGCAGGCTCGTACAAATCGAGCGCCCCATTTGTCACGTTGTCCCAACATTTTTTCGGTCAAAGGAACTTAATCGTCTAGTCTAGACATGTGTCAACCCCTGTATTGGGAATGGCGTGATAATATTTTTTTAATATTGACAATTTCATGTATTTTTCTTATTTCTTTTTTATGGTATTATATAAATAAATTTTTCTGCATCCATCCACATGCCCATAAATTTACGCTAGTGTCCATATTCCATAAGTGCGATAACGAATAAGACTTTTTGTATTACAAATAGCGCTTTTAAAATGGTTAAATTTTTAAAGATAGTTAATTGACTAAGGCGTTACTTTGCGGAAATTCATTGTAAAGTTGTTATTGGACAATTACTTCGCACCATTCCACATGCAAATATAAAAAGGTATACCTGGACTGAAGAGAAGAAGTGCACCCTCCCTCAAACAGATGCGAAATAAAATATTAGACCGTATTTGGAAAAGTTACTAGTATTTTATAGATAATTTATAACTGTGTTTGATTTATTATGCCGAAACCAGCTCCACTACATTTATTCAATGAAACAAATATTAATTCGATTAAAAACCCATCGGTTTCGTATTAAGACATACAATTTATGAACTGTTTATGAACTATAATAATAACCTTGTTCTACGGACGGCGGGCTCGTTAGTCACAAATTGGCAATCGATTACAATTTCTCGTATATCCGTGGTATTATGGAAGCAGTAGTTAGTAATTACATAATATTATGATACATTTAGTGATGTTTAGATAATATTTAATATAATATGTTTAAAAAAACTGACTGCTAATTTCATACTATTTTATTTTGCCATATCGCAGTTACAATGTTTATAATATAATCTTATCTAAGTTTATATTATAATATAATATAATCTTATCTCTTAAGTTATTTTAAGTAACAACTTTACAAATTATAACTTGGAAATACCTATGATTAAATAAAAACGGAACTAGTCGTTCCGTTTTTGCTTTAAATTCAAAAAAAATTTCACGCTATTCCCAATACTAGGGTAGACAGACGTCCAGATAATTAAGTTCTTTCGACCTACCTTTTACCGAATACTTTTTTTTCGGACAACGTGCAGCATGTCGCCGTATTTCTATATAATCGAAATATAAACTTTACATAACTTTTGAAAAAGCTCATAGTTACGACCTACTACCTGGGACTCGAACTGTCTTGACTCGAATTCCGATCACACAACTACTAGGCTACCATGAATTCGAATTCGAACTTCAAAGAAACAGTAATTCGAGACGACGAGGGATCGTAACTTTAAAAAAAAATAATTTGACCAAAAAAAAAGTCGTGGTTTTCAAAAAAAAACATAGTATATTGTTTGTATGCGATCTTGATTCCGAAATAAATGTAATTATTCATCTTTTATAACTATGTGAAGAAATTATTCTATAAATATAAAATAAATAATAATAAATAAATATCTTCACGCAATTCCTAATACAGGGCTAGACAGAGATCTAGTCTAAACAATTAAGTTCCTTCGACCCACCTTCCACCGAAGATATTTTCGGGACAACGTGACAGGTCGTGAGCCCGTCGCCGTCTTTATGTCCAAGCCAAAGATGTAATTCGTACATAAGTTTTTTGAGAAACCCATTGGTACGAGCCTGCCACCTGGGGATCGAACTCGGGTCTCTTGACTCGAAATTCCGACCACCCAACAACTCGGCCATCGTGACTATAAATAAATATAGAATAATTTGTCTGTATATTGAACTACTATAGAAAAGCTACTTTATTATATAACTGGGTAAACACATATTGTTGGTCACGTCTATGTAACCATACTTCATGGCCACTGCTTTTATTGTTTAAAAGTAATGATATGGCATCTTCTGTGAAAGCCACCACAATAGCACAAATTATAGAATGAACATAGTTCCCGCTAGATAATAGGAAGTATGCCAAAGACATTTCGTTCGACCATTTGCGTTAACAAAGCAGGAGTGGTGTGACAATTAGGTAAGAGATTTCATTGGAACGACGTACTTATATTAAATATGTTTTACTGTTTCATAGAAATTTCACAATTATTTCCTTCGCTTTATATCCGTTTAAATTACTCAATCACGTAAAATGTTACATATATAAATGCATTACGGCCTGTTAAAGTGCACTGCCAGACATAGACTTCTCCTTTAAGGAGAATTTGTCATAATTGCCATGCTTGGCAAGCGGATTGGCAATCACTGTACCGGTTACCTCGCACCTTAGACGCTGCTGCCTAACGCCGGCGTTTTATCGTGGTCTGTTATATTTCAAGATGGTTATAACGCCATCTGTCGGCAGCCAATTGCATTCTCAAGGGTTTTCCTTTAGTCGCTTCTTATGACACCCACAGGAAGGATGTAGGGTGATATATTCTGTGGCAAATACCATCACGGCAACGTAGCATAAAAAATACAACGTAACGTAAAACAATACACATTTGTTTATTTTATTAACATAGTTAAATTAGTGACGTAAGTGATTTTAATGTGCTATACCAATTGGCGGATTTTGCTACAGCTTGAGAGGTCGACTCTAACAATTATTACAACGGTCTCGCAGGATATCCGGCATGTTTTGTATGTGTTGCGTCCGCTAACTGTGATAAGTAGAGGTCCAGTTCTCCCCACCCACATTCCCTCTTCTTCATTTCTTTAAATATTGTAAATACAGTAAATCGTTAATGTTAATATACCGTAACAACTCCTTATCATATTAAAAGTAATCGATTTTAAATTTATCCATCAATTTGAGCACTGTTTAAACGATTACTCATAAAATGAAACTCAATACACCGAGAAACAACATCCATAATTTATTTACGCGAACATACCGAAGGCTGTGTGACGCCACCGGCGTCTGCGAGCCTAGTATTTCGACGAAGCGTTGATAATAAAACTAACAAAAAGTAGCTTTCTTACTTTTTTTTCTTCATATCTTCCAAGGGATAACCTTCGTCTAACACGAAAATATATTTCGCCTAGTTAAATAATATCGCCTAATGGTATAAAAATAATATAGTATATTTCTGTTGAATACTGACGATAGTGGTCTCTTGGTGCAACTTCGTTGTTTAGTCAATTTAAATTCACTTTCACTAATTCCACAATCTAAGTATTTTTATTTAAATGCTGGACCAACACATTAAAATCGTAAAAATTTGCCGTAATCAGTACAATTATATACATAAATACCTACATAACGGCCTGTTAAAATCCACTGCAGGACATCAAATTAGTACAATTACTTCTAATAAATTATAATTTACTAATTTTTTTTACAGCCGTGCGTGTGTCCAGTTTTGTAATAATACGTTTGCCCATTTTTGCACTATTATATTACACTATTATATATTTAAATACTTTTATTTGTCAATTTTTTACAGCTCGTGGAAAAGATCAAAATAGATTTGATTTGCTATAGTAGTGTACATATTGGCCGGTTTCCTGCTTTATTCCTAAAACCGTAAAATATTTACAAACAGAACTGAGTATTGTAGGCTAGTAAATATATCATAAGTATCCTACACATAAAATAGAACAGTATGTTGTGACTATGTATAGATTCTATCAATTATAAAACATAAGCTGTACTTATACCAGAAGTTCGCAAAGCAAACGTACATTAGGATAGACAAAGTTGGCTTTGTACCAAAGATCTTTCACAAACATGCTATTACTGTAATACACTAAGTAATCAATATGGAACCGCAACAATATTAACTATGACAACATATTTGTCATTTCTTCATTTATTTTTACTAACATTTCGACTACAATTCTTTGAACCAACATGGAGAGCTTTAGTATCCAAGCCAATAATACAAATTGTATAAATATTAAAACAATTATTAATTTTTCGACTATCCTGACTTCAATGCACATTACGAAAGGCCGGTAGATTAAAAATGACAATCAATGGATGTAATGTATGTTACTTATTGTATGTATATTAACAATATTTTAAGGTTTGCATTAGGTTCCATTATCGTAGACTTAGTAGTAAATACCTTCAGAAAATAGCCAAAGTACACAAAATTTACAGAACTTTCTTGATTGCTTGTGTTTACATAGGACTTAGGTTTGAGGTAACAATCATAAAAACACAATACAATACAAATACAACAATATTAATTGTTTTATCCTCTTATTTAAAAAAAATATTTGAAAAGTTATTGGAAATAAGTTACCTAAGAAAAAATAAGTGACGAGGCGATCAAGGATACTGATCTCACTCAGGATAACTAATTATAATTTCATAGACTATTTACATGAAATTATAAAAAGATTGTTATAATACTATGTTGCTCATATTTTTTTTTTATTTATTTCTATTGAATAAGTATTATGTAAGTACTATTACTTTTCCGTTTTAGGTATCATAAATCGGGTTTTAAGGGATATGAATTACCCTAACTTCCTTCTTAATATACTCGTAAAACGTAAATATGGCTTCTTAAGACGTTTCAACTAGAAAGTTTTATAGCCACAGAGGATAAATCGTTTTTGTAACTAAATACCATGAGGCCTTTTAGAAGGTTTCACGAAAAAAAACGCTTGTTTGAAAAACCGGTCAAGAGCGAATCGAATTTACGTCGTTGGTTCTGTGTAATCCAGTTACAATTTTTATGTCAATTCACATGTAAAGTCACGATAGCCGGGTGGAAGGGTGGTCGGAATTCCGAGTCGAGAGACCCGAGTTCAATCCCCGGGTGGCAGTACCAATGGGTTTTATTCAAAACCTACGTATGATTCATATCGTTGGCTTGAAAATAAAGACGGCGACGGGCTCACCACCGGTCACGTTGTCCCGAAATATCTTCGGTGAAAGGTGGGTCGAAGGAACTTAATTGTCTAGATTAGACCTCTGTCTACCCCTGTATTGGGAATGGCGTGAAGATATTTTTTTTATGTAAATGTGTAAATATTATTCGATAGTGAATATTTTTTTTCTTTTAAAATGCGTTAGGCTCACCATCTATTCGTTCGTTGTCCCATTTAGTCCTAGGTAAAAAATGAGTCGAAAGGAATTAACAGTCTGGACCTTTGTTCTACCCCAGCATTTGAAATAACATTATCATCATGATCATAACAGCCTTTCAGCCCTTTAAAATTGAGGATTATCGAGTCCTCCTCCTATCTTCGGACTTCAAATAATCCTATAATGCTCCAGTGCATCGGCTCCAAAATCTTCTCGTCGGTCCTCTGCGTGCGTGCGTTGTATGTTGCCTGGTTCAGTCATTGGGGTTGGCGACACGATCTCGAGATCTATCACATGATCACCCCTGCTTCGCCGTTACCAGGGCCAGCACCTTGACTAGGACAAGCCTTCTACGTCACCCATGGTCAACTAGGGTTGGCTTTATTCTTTAATTCCGTCAGCTAAACGGAACGGGATTGGAAATATGGGGAGGGGACGGAATGAAACAAATACAGTTTCTTCATACTTACATGTATTACAGCATATATGATGCATGGATACTTTATTTTATCAAATTGTGATATAACATGCAATATAACCATTAATTCCCTAGCAATTGCTTAAGTTATATACTTGTGATTATCTCATCATGATTCAAATGTCATATAACAACATTTCAGTTTCCTTTCATCTATCTTTATTAACAAAAAATGAGCTCTTACATACAGCCAATCAAAATGATCCACCAACAGGGATTCTGTTTTTCGATTTCTTTAGATACATGGAACCCCAAAATATTCTTTAATGTTAGTTGTATTTTTTAAAATACCATAAGTTATGTTTGTAGAGATTTCATAAGAAAATATTTTCCAGTAATTAAAATGTAGGAAAATATGTACATATATAATATCGTATCGCAAAGCCTACATGAATTGACAGTACAGTAAATTTGATTTTTTTTACATAGATATTATTTAAACAATAAATAACGAGGGAATTGTCAGGTAATAAATGTTTATACAGTTCGAGAAGTGACTTACGAGATTCCATATAAAAGAGGACCCTTTTTCATCAAATGAATATTGTTTCTTAATCAGCTGTAAATGCGTAAATTAAAATACCAAGGATATTATACTGTAATAATATACAAAATAAACTTAATTTGCAGTAATTTATCAATAAACTTCTCAATATTTCTAATAAAAAATTGTTGAACTTAACTTCGAAGCAGTGTTATCAATTTTACTCACTGAAGCTTGAAATCGATAGAGATTCCGAATAATGTTGGAGAATGTTATAATAATTTTGTTATTACATGATCATGATTACTATTATTTATTTGGTAACTAGTTTCTTTTGGGCGCTTCTCGGCAGAATGCACTTTCACCAAAGAAACCAGGGGCCGCAGTCATGGGTCAATTCCATTCAATGTCCTTTTCTTTTGTAATATATGAATAAAGATTTCCATTCACCTCAAGTAATATTTAGTAGAAAAACTTACATTTATAGCCAACGTATATTTTAGCAAAGATGTTTTAGCACAATCATAGCAAGACCTGGATTCCCAGTTCTTACAATTTTAAAGTTGAAATTTCGTGTTTAACATGATAAGAGGACCTTTTCCATTTACAACTCTTACTCTTGAACGGGCGAAGTCACCTCCAGTGGCTCAGGTTTTGCAAATGTTTCTGGACGATAGTAATTGCAATCAGGTCAGTAAATCACTAGCTTCGCTGCTTTATTCTATACTAGCTGTTGTCATGAGTAAGACTTTATTTTTATACTTTAGCTGCGTCAAACTATATGCTTTGAATGGTAGTATTTTCCTATAGCCACTGATGTTGGCAATATATATTAGACTGATATCACAGACTATTTTTGTCTCTTCATTTTGTTATTATTCTTTTTTATAAGTTTTTTTTTTAATTATTGTTATTTTATTATACTTAGAAAGAAGGAACAACCCTTCTAGAACTCTTATAGAAGGGTTGTTCCTCCTAGAACCCTTCTAGAACATTTTTATTAAAGTTACGGGCAATAATAACAATATTTACTTTATTTTCCGTTACTTCATTCAAAAAGAATAAGTCTAAAGTCGCAAACAAATTCAGGCTATCGAAGTATAGAAAAACCCTAAAAAACCTGTACAGTAGTCTACACAGTAGTTTTGCGGGTAGTCCAATGACAAGCAGTACTTTGTGTCTCCGGTTCGTTCTTTGTGCTAAATTTTCAGAGAGGCCCATGTACCACAGTGAAGTTTTGGTGGCTTGTAAGAAAGAAGACAATGTAATTTCTCTTCGGCACAATATAGTTGGTTAGTTATGGCCTACTGAAACTATTCTAAATAGAGTAATGGTATTCGATTTTCTATTAGAAGAATCTGATAGAAAAAAAAACAATTTTATAATTGTGAAAAATTGTATTAGGCTTTCAAAGTAAAAAGTATACTGTTTATAAAATTAAGTATATTATTATGAGATATCATTATTATGATCAAAAATTAAGCTAACAAGGAAAAAAACCTTTAAAAGTCAAAAGTATTGGCTAAGAAATATATCTGAAGTCAACAACGACAGTGTAATAAAATATGCTTTGTTTTTCTTTTAAGGTTTCGCATATTATACCAGCAGGGGAAATGTTGATTATTCCATAAGAAAAAAGAGATTTTTGCGTGTAGGTAAGAAAACTTTGGTAAAGAATCGAAATTTTTCTCTCTGAAATATCTTCCAGGCTTAGTTTACAGAAACATTAAGTGAATGTTAGACATTGATAAAGGTTAAGGTAGTCTGTTGACAACTTCTCAGTCAACCTACGAAGTTAGTGTAATACCTAAATAAATAAATAATAATAATAATTAATAAATAAATAAATATTTGGTGGACAGATGGTAAGCCCGTCGCCCGTTGCCTATCACATTATGACTTCCAAAAACTGACGCTTTTTCTCTAATAAACTAAATAATGTAGTAATTTAGGTTTCCATATTGGCAACTAATTCCACAACGAGAATAAGCCATCGCTGTCCTAAGGGAAATAGGCTCGATAAAGTAATTTATTGTGACTTCCCCATCTTTCACGGCTTTATATTAAGACGTATCGATTACAAATGTAAGCAACGTGTCACATTTTTCTAACTACGTCGACCCCGATCGAAGTCAATATTTGGAAAAAAATGAATAGTTACCGATTAGAAACGGGGTCTTCCTTAGCCTGTCATATCATACTTTAGTCCAAATGTCCATAGAATAAATATAACAAACAACATATCACTCCAATGTTTTAAATGGCACTCTACAAACTGCATCTTAGTGACGTTGCTGTTTTGCTCAATGATTATGAAACTTTTTGGTATCGCCAAGAACATAGTAATATGATAATTATGTTATATAAATTAAAATAACAAACATTAACTAATTAAAAGCTGCGGGAACAACAAGTAATTCCTGGTAAGTTATATTCGTTATGAAAGCCTTGAAATCCCTGAACATAATTAGAAATTACGATCTCCGCTTATTAGGATTCTTTTCTGTTTTAAATCAAAATGAATTCTTAACTTCTTATGTAAATTAATAATTCTCTTATGTTATAGAATAGACATACATACAGTATATGGTATATATATATATATATATATATATATATATATATATATATATATATATATATATATATATATATATATATATATATATATATATATACATATATATATATATATATATATATATATATATATATATATATATATATATATATACATATATATATATATATATATATATACATATATATATATATATATATATATATATATATTTATATATATATATATATATATATATATATATATATATATATATATATATATATATATATATTTATATATATATATATATATATATATATATATATATATATATATATATATATATATATATATATATATATATATATATATATATATATATATATATATATATATATATATATATATATATATATATATATATATATATATATATATATATATATATATATATATATATATATATTATTTATTTATTTATTTATCGTCACGCACAATCCCTGACGGGGTAGCCAGAGAACAGATCGCCAAGTGTCACGATGTTTACATACTTCTTTCGCTTCTTTCAGATTCATCATCTTCTTCATACATGCACGTCTAGGTATCCAGTACTCTTGACCCTCCTCTCTTCGAGCAATTTGGTCACACACACACACTCACATGGTCTTCGAAAGTTAGTCTCGGTCTACCTCGACACCTTTTAATATTAACTTTTGCGCTATATATTTTCTTCACCATTCGGTCTTCACTCATTCGCTCAACGTGCTCAAACCATCGAAGCACGCCCTTATCCATTTTGAGACAAGGTCATCTTTCAAACCTGCCATATTGCGAATCTCTTCGTTTCGCTTTCGGTCAGCCATGGTAAGGCCGCACATTTTACGAAGAGATCGCATCTCCACTGCATTCAACCTGCTTTTATGCTTCTTCTGGCATACCCAGGTTTCGCTGCCATATAACAAAGTCGGTACCAACACTGCGTTAAGTATTGCAAGGCGTGCACTTTTCACAACGCCTTGCCTTTTGATTAACGCAGTCAGGCACCATTCACTTTGTTCCCGGCAGCGACACGCCTGTCCACATCTAAATCACATCTTCCATCCCGGCTAAACGCACTCCCCAAGTATACAATTTCATTCACCTGTTCTAGACATTCCTGATTTACCCAAATTTCGCACTTCGTTCTTTCTTCCTCCCTTTCAAATACCAGAACCTTAGTTTTATTAGCATTCAAACGGAGACCATTAATTTCATATTCTTCTTCATACATGCACGTCTAGGTATCCAGTACTCTTGACCCTCCTCTCTTCGAGCAATTTGCTCACATGGTCTTCGAAAGTTAGTCTCGGTCTACCTCGACACCTTTTAATATTAACTTTTGCGCTATATATTTTCTTCACCATTCGGTCTTCACTCATTCGCTCAACGTGCTCAAACCATCGAAGCACGCCCTTATCCATTTTGAGACAAGGTCATCTTTCAAACCTGCCATATTGCGAATCTCTTCGTTTCGCTTTCGGTCGGCCATGGTAAGGCCGCACATTTTACGAAGAGATCGCATCTCCACTGCATTCAACCTGCTTTTATGCTTCTTCTGGCATACCCAGGTTTCGCTGCCATATAACAAAGTCGGTACCAACACTGCGTTAAGTATTGCAAGGCGTGCACTTTTCACAACGCCTTGCCTTTTGATTAACGCAGTCAGGGCACCATTGACTTTGTTCCCGGCAGCGACACGCCTGTCCACATCTAAATCACATCTTCCATCCCGGCTTAACGCACTCCCCAAGTATACAATTTCATTCACCTGTTCTAGACATTCCTGATTTACCCAAATTTCGCACTTCGTTCTTTCTTCGTCCCTTTCAAATACCAGAACCTTAGTTTTATTAGCATTCAAACGGAGACCATTAATTTCATATTCTTCTTTCATACACGTGACTAATGCCTGCAGTTCTGCCTCTGATGGTGCTATAAGCACTGCATCATCAGCATAAAGCAGACAATTTACTTTTATGTCACCCAATTTCACACCTAGCCATCTTTCAGCTTCTGTAAACAGCTGTCGAGATACAGTATGAACAGCCAGGAAGACATGACACCACCCTGTTTGACGCCCGTTTGGACGCTAAACATGGGTGACAGGTCATGCCCTACCCGCACACAGGCTTTACAGTCACAGTAAAGTGACTGCACAGCCATTAGCAATCGACCATCCCACATTTTCTTCCTTACAACCTTATCAAATGCTTTCTCAAGATCCACAAAAGCACAGAAAATCTTCTGGTTAGCAGCCAGAAGCTTCTCCGTGATCATGCGGAGAAAAAACATTTGATCCGTGCATCCTCTTCTAGGTCTAAATCCGCATTGTGCCTCCCATAGAAATCTTTCCGATTTCTCTTGCATCCTACGTGTCAAAACCTTCGAGTAAACTTTACTTGCTAAACTGGTCAAGCTGATCGCCCGATAGCACCCGCAGTCATAATGTGAACCTTTACCTTTATATAAAGGCACAATGACCGCGGATCGCCAATCATCCGAAACAGCCCCGTTCGCCAGCACAAATTGCACAGCAGATGAAAGCTGTCCCAGACGCGTGGCCGACCATACTTGACCATTTCAGCAGTAACTCTGTCTAGTCCCGCAGCCTTACCACATTTCAAACTTCTAATCGCACATTCAATCTCTTTCATACTGATGACCTCAGTGTCATCGAGGTCCGAGTCTGGCGTACCAATCACGGCGTCACCCCGGATCCCTCACTAAGATCATCACACGCATACATCTCTCTATAAAATTCGCTCCATCGCTGCATGACGTCCGATTTTTCTGCTGAACTTTCTGGAGCTTATATCTTTCTTTCCTCTTCTCTCTCATATCTTTATCATTACTAGAGGCCAAGTAGTCTAACCATGCTTTCTTCTTCTTATTTACAGCTTCTTTTACTTCGTCATTCCACCATGCATCACCCTTTTTACTACTACCTCTTTTCACAGTTCCACACACGTCTTCCGCTGCACTAACCATTCCATCTCTAAGGCTCTGCCATATTTCTACCACACATTCTTTCCTGACACCAATGCTGTCCAGCTTTTCGGCTACCCTTGCTTGATATTTATTCCTAGTGTCCGCTTCCTGAAGCTTCCAGCTTCGGATGCTACCGACCGACTGTCGTTCTGGTATCGCCATCCGGTGGCGCTAACTCGCGAACAGACCCTAAATCTAGTAATCACTAGATAGTGATCCGTTCCCAGGTCAGCACCTCGGAACACTCGCGTATCCATCACCTGTTTCGCAGTCGGTCATCCACCAGGAATAAATCGATCATACTTCTCTCATTTCTCTTGTTCTAGTATACATATGGATTTTCTTGTGACTAAACATAGTGTTTGTCACAAGAAGACCCTTTCCTTGCATACAGCCAGTAAAGGCTTGCCAGCATCGTTAACCCTTTTATCGCCAAACATTCCAAGCACCGACTCGTACCCTGGCCGAGCGGCACACATTGCAATAACTGTTCCCCAAAGTTGTCTCTTAATACACCGATAGTTAGATATTTATACTTACATAGATAAATATCAAAATTATCGTACAAATGTTCGGATCGAACCCGCAACTCTAGCTTAAAAAGCATGATCACTACCAACTAGGCTATATGGAGGTGTAATTTTAAATTTACGTCATTGAGTTTTGTCGCTTTTTTATTATGATTATAAAGTAGGTCCTTATACTGATAAATTCTTTTACATTTTAGGTACCAGTAATAATAAAGAGATCACGTGCCAAAGTAATTTCTTAAGAGAAATTTTCAGCGTTTCAATTGTTTCGACTCGTTGTCAAATAGAGTGGAACATTTATATGAGTTAAAGCATGGTTAGTGAGATATTTATTAAAGACATTTCTATGTTCTAAGAGTTATTTTCATCAGAGATGAGTTATATTTATTATTTTTTATCGCCAAAGGGTAAAACTTCTACTACGTGTTCCTATCCCGTAGAAATGATATTACTGTCAAAATTCAAGCAGTTGCCGCTCACTGTTAATATTTGATGTAAATCGAATTTTTTGCGTCGATTAAAACAAAAGCGAATTCATGCGTCACAAAGTGATGTGGGTGCATTTTTTACAGCGGAGTGTCAATTACAGGTCTAGAAAAATTTAGCTTCGACCCACATTTCACCGGCTTTTGTTTGAGTCTAAATAACACGTGCTGAGTCTGTCACTGTCGTAGTGCCTATGAGCGTTGCCACTGTATAGCAGAGGTCGCGGTTTCGAATTCCGCCCGCGTCAGTTGGTTTTTCAAATTTATCTTATTAATTATAAGAAAGGTTCAGCATAACTTGTATGCTTTTAAATTCATTTAAAATTATCCTGAAGTTTTGTCAATAAGTGGATTTGTGAGAGCTTCAGCTTTTTTAAAATTTAACACACATAAATTACAATTTCTGATTTTTTCGAAGGGGTAAAATTTTGACAAAAAAAAGTTTTAAAATCACAACATTTATTATAACAAAAACAGAATGGAACACATTATGTAAATTTGTTTGATCAGCATTCTTCACTGTCTTTTGCAAAGCTTCCCTTCATTTGACGTTTATGTTTTAAAAAAAAATTAAACAATGCAAATGTAAACTAATTTGCATCAAGCTTTTATTTTCTTTCATCTTTATAATTTGGGTAAGAATAAGAATTTTAACCTAAACAATGAATCAAATGAATGAAAAAATAAATAAGTAATATGTATGTCTTCATTCTTTATATTATTTTATTTAGTATTCCTGACGAGGTAGCCAGAGAGAATAGATCATCAAGTGACACGCTACCTTTTTAACGTCTATTAAATATATAATTTTCAGGTCAGGATATAATGTATCTAGGTATTCGAGTACTCTTGACCTTAGAAGTGTTTAATACTGCGTTTGTATTTATTTATAATCTCCGATACAAACAGCGATAGTATAATATAATTTAAAGTGAGTATCTGTAATAAAAATGAATAAATCAAAGTATAGATAGGGACTACACGACGTACTTAGAGACCAAAGACTACATTCTTTGTTATCTAAGTATGTCTATGGCACTTGTGTCATGAAATCGGAAACATGGAAGGTACCACAAACACCCAGATCCGAGGAAATGTACATAAGTGATTTTCTACATTGACCTGTCCGGGTATCGAAGCTGGGACCTCAGAGCTGGTGACACCATAAAAAACCGGTGTGTACACTATACAACAACGGAGGTTTTCAGTCGATGTGTACATGTACTTATATTTTAAAGCTTAAAATAGTTTTTTTGTTTGGTTGAATGTGGTAGTCTCGGGAACTAATTTGAATTAAAAAATATATGGAGGAAGGATTCATAATATCATGCTGTGACTAATAATTTCCTCTTATTGGTCGCAGCATCAATGAAAAATAATTCGAAAACGAGAAAATTATTTTATTCCTTGCCGCACTCGCACCCATTCCCGCTTCCGTATCTGTACCCACACGTGCTTTACACCCTGACCAGCACCCGCTCGCAACGCTGGCTCTCGTACCCACACACGCACCCGCCGTCGGAGTAGCCGCAATCGCTACTTTTCCCGTATCAGCACCTTCCTTTTCTCCCACATCAGGACCTGCTCCTGCTCCCGCTCCCGCACTTGGGCCCTCACCCGCACCCGCTCAAGCACCCACTGCCGCACCAGCAATCGCACCCGCATATCCGCACTTGCTCCTATTCACGCATAAGCACCTGCTCCCATCAGCGCCTGCGGGTGCACACAATCACATCCGTCCACTCCCGCTTTCGCTCCCACCTCCGCTCCTACACTTTCTCCCGCATCCGAACCCGTAAATTTTTCCGTCCCATCAAGGTTTCCGCACCCGCACCCGCACCTACATACCCGCATACGTTTTCTCTCCCTCTCCTGCACCCGCAAACGCTTCCGTTCCCACCAAGGTTTCCGCACACGCACCCATACTCGCTCTCGCATACGTTCTCTCTCCCTCAGCCGCACCCGCAAACGCAGCCGTTCCCTTCAAGGATTCCGCATGCATGCATTCCGCATTTGTATTTCTTTTTAATTAAATCAAGCTGCAATAATTATCCCAAACTGTTCTGCAGGATGTGAACTTCCTGCAATGCGGAGATTTGGAACGTGGCCGAGATCTACTTCAGGAAAAGTGATGTTTTCCAGCACTATTTTTCTTTATATTATATTTTATGGAATACGTTAAAAGTTTTAAATGATTTTGCAAAAAAGAAACGTCAGTTAAAGTTGGCCTAAATAGTTAATAATACTCTTATGTATACTAATATTACCCAGCTAGAGAGTTTGTTTCTTTGGTTTCACACGATAATCTCACGAACTACTGGTTTATATATATTTGTCAGCCTTGTACATTTCACAAACGTATCATAGGATTTGCTTTGGGGTTTTTTTTATTCGATTGCTTAATAGAAAGTGATTCTGGCTAAAGAAGCTATTTTGTTCAGGCGTTTCTAATATTTTTATAAATAAAAATAAATAAATATCTTCACGCAATTCCCAATACAGGGGTAGACAGAGGTCTAGTCTAGACAATTAAGTCCCTTTGACCCATCTTCCACCGAAGATATTTTCGGGACAACGTGACAAGTGGTGAGCCCGTCGCCGCCTTTATGTCCAAGCCAACGATATAATTCGTATATAAGTTTTTGAAAAACTCATTGGTATGAGCCTGCCACTTGGGGATCGAACTCGGGTCTCTCGACTCGAAATTCCGACCACCGAACCACTCGGCTATCGTGACTTTTTTTAATGTTCTTTTTCACATCACTACTATAATTGTTGATAGTTAATAAATAAAAATCTCTCATAGCCTTAATTTGTTGAAGTGAGAGTGTTGTAGCGTGTTGCGACATTCTAAAATGAAATAAAAAAAAATAATTTATTTCAGGATCTAAACACACATATTGCGACAATTAACTTAAAAGCATTTCTTTACTTAAGATGCTAATATCATAAAAAATTCAAAAAATATTAAACATTTAAAAATGTTAATATGTTAACACATGCAGTATCTCTTATAAGGACAGACTAACCTGCTCAGAATCGTCAATAGCTCTGTATTGCAGCTGACCCGCAACCAGCGCACCAGAAATGGGCATCGCTTGCGTATGCTAGCGGGAAAGCAATCAGTGCGAGCCGCAACGAACATACCTGATGCGCTACAGAACCTGGGCAACCCCAACACCGCTCTCTTTGCCTGTATGCCGAATGCGCGGTAGCTCTTGGCAGTATATTTAGCCCACAGAGCGCAGGTGTATGCTTGGAATAGCTTTTATTAAAAGTGCCCTGTCGTTCAATATTAGTATTATCCACAAGGTCTGCAGTAACAATATGCACCAGGTATTTAAAGAATTAATTACAGGAAATTTCCTGTAAACAATATTTTATAAATAAATATATTCACGCCATTCCCAATATCCGGGTAGACAGAAGTCTAAACAACTAAGTCATTACGACCCACCTTCAACCAAAGGTAATTTTGGGGCCGTTTTCATGTCTAAGCCATCGATATAAGTCATACATATATAAAAGTAATTCTTTTTTTTTTTAAATAGATAATGTAAATAATTGTGTGTGTTGTGTGTGAACGTTATTTCTTATTTGTTAAGGACTTGCAATAAAAAATTACACAATAGTTTACGAGATGAAGAAAAAGTAGGGAAAAATTTATGTGGACTAAGTGAATACTACTTACAATATTATGAAATTGGAAAATGATAAGGACAATTCCTACCTACGATATTTAAACTGCATTTATAATTTTATGAATTGTATATTTAAATTGTTTATATAAATTACATAGAAAACCAAAAATGCAATTTACTTGTCAAAATAGTATTCGTTTACGCTGACGCAGCCATTCTGTCTAGTGTGATACAGTGTACTTGGAATGACCATGTCAGTAATTTTTAGTGTCGAAACAAATCCACCTCTTAAGTGTTATTTATCTGGTCAGTTCTGTCAAAAACAGAATTTTACAAACAAAAAACTTGTCGTTTCTTCATTAGGGACAATTTGCTACAATCTGCGATAACGGCTTGCGGTTAAGAATTTACACTTTTGGATTTTGTCATCCAATAATAACCGTGTTAGTAATAATAAATGTCCAACAATAACTATTGTTAGAATTCAGATAAAATATAGGACTAAAGATTGAAATTTTAAAAAATTGTTCGTGAGTTGATACTGAATAAAATATCATAAAAATCAAAAGAATACAATACAATACAAAACAAATTTACATAATATGATGTGCAAAAAAATGTTAGATATTGCATTCTTAGTAACAATAAAAATAAATATCTTCACGCCATTCTCAATAACTTCCACCTTCCACCTAAGATATTTTTTGTGACAATATGATAGATACATAGGTTTTGAAAAAAACGTACGTCGTACCAATGACGAGCCTGCCACCAGGGGATCGAACTCGGGTCTCTCGAATTTATTTTTCGATCACCCAATCACACGGCTATCGTGACTATTATAATAAAATAGCTTTTGTTGTTTGTATATTTCATATATGTCGGTAATTATTAAGTTCCACTTAATAATTACTGCCATTCTTTCGAGTATGAGTGACTTTACTAGACCTAAACTACGATCGCCAATTTGATTAATATAAGAGGAAGAACGGGAAATAGGATTAAGCATTAATGCTTATCGGAGGAAAATGTCTTAAAATTTGGTATTCAATGAGGCTGTGGTATTAACACATATTTACATGTGTTTGAGCCGAATCATTCGTGCAAGAGTCAACGCTAGATTTTATTAATTTGTTAGTTATTTTTGTTTAAATAAAACATTATTAATTAGGATTATTCGTGAAAAAAAATGAAAGTTTTATAAAACCTAATACAGGCAATCCACTTACCAAATGTGGTAATAAATATCTTTAGCATACATCTTTCAGTAGCCTTCTACCAGCCGTTACGTAAGTAGGAAGCCACCACCGCCCACGAAGTGTTAGGAAATACAACAAATTATACTAATAGTTGATCATGGTATTTTCGGGGCATTGCTGTACAATATTAAAAGATATTGGCATTTAATTTCTTTGCCCCACTCATGACCAAACCAACGATGTAAATCGAAGGTAAGTTTTTTGAAAAAAAACCCCAAAGTTCGATCCACAAAGTGCCTAAATATACACCGTTCGGGGATCGAACTCGGGCCTCTCGACTCGAATTAAAATCGCCTAACCATTTGGCTATCGTATTTCTTTTCCTTAATCGCTTCTTATAACTCCCATGGGTACAAAGGAGGTGGTATATTCCTCTGACGTGACTACACAGCAACAAATTCATTAGTAGTTATAAACTAGTTGGTTCCTTTGTTTAAAGAATAAACTTGTCCTGTAGAGTTAAAAATTTCACATATTGTACAAAATATATTTTATAAGTATTTCGTAGCTTCTATTATCTTTCTGACAAAATACACGACTTCTAATTGGGACGTGTTCGTAATAAACTTTTATGAGGCAATAATCGCGCCGCAACAATCCCCCCTCCGAGTAAGATAACGAGTGATCTTAAACTTAATTACTTGATATATTTTTCACGATACTACGTGTACTGAAACGATATTTTTAAATGCTTCTCATTCTAGTAAGCCAACCAATGTAATATTAAATGTGTGGATTCTTTTATTTGGATGTTTGTTAGACAATCATATAAAACCGACTTGGTGGTCTTTATTGTCAAATAACAAAAGCAACTGACAAAAAATTTATTTTATTGTGAAAAGAAGTTATAATGAATTTTTGGAACTTTTATCGCTGTTGAATAAAATCTCAGTGGTGGAATATTTATATTTATTTTTATTTGTGTTTTTGTACGACAAATTAATAACTATTTCGATGTAAACTGGCAATTAACTACTGTTAACAATTTCGTAGTGCCGGCATGTGAATCGAGACGGAGCATTAAGGCAAGCGCCTTGACCAATATTTGCTACTGCAGCCCAAACTATCGTATTCATTGCTGTGGATCTATTTGGCATCCACTTTTGGTTATAACTGCATCGTATGACAGCTGTGCCACAGAGCAACTTTGAGCATTTCGTCCGGACTAATTTCAGCTATCCCCGCAAGAATTACGGCAGTAGGCAAGTACAATATTACAAATAAGTAAATTAAATAAAATTTCTTTTTTCGTCATAATTAAAATTAGCAAAACATTCATAATTTAATTGTTTTATTAATTATTCGATTGCGTTCCGAATTTACAATAAAGAAAATGGAGGAAGTAAAGGAGAGTTCGATCCCCAGGGTACTCGTACCAATGGGTATTTATATTTATGTACGATTTGTATCGTTGGTTTGTACATAAAGATTGCAACAGGCTCGCCACTAACTGTCCTGTTATAAAAAAAACTACGGTGTAAGGTGGGTCGAAAGAATCTATTGTCTAGACACTGTCTGTCTGGTGTGAATATATTTTCTGTCTTTTCTTTTTAATTTATTTCACCCCTAATTAAGAGCATCGTGGTGTGAAAACATTCTATTTTAATTTATTGAATAAATAAATAAAATATAAATATCTTCACGCATTCCCAATACAGGGGTACACAGAGGTCTGGTCTAAACAATTAAGTCCCTTCGACCCACCTTCCACCGAAGATGTTTTCGGGACAGCGTGACACGTGGTGAGTTCGTCGCCGTCTTTGTATCCAAGCCAACGACATAATTCGTACATAAGTTTTGGGGATCGAACTCGGCAACACCCAACCACTTGGCTATCGTGGCTTATCGTGAAGTTACTTTATTGAATTATTAGAATATTATCAAAGAAATATTTTAAAGGATTACGAATAGATAACAAACTTGTTAACATTTTAGTTTATTAAGTAGTTTTTAGTTTATTAATGAAAATTCCTACATAGCTAAACTACACTGATCTTCCTTCCTAACTTAACGGTCTTCACTTACGTACTGTTTTTGGGAGTGACCACGAATTGTCTAATAAGCAGACATGACAAATTGACAAAGTCGGATACGGTACCGCCGACCACATACACACTCTTCGTAACAGTGTACAGTAGACGTAAGTTACAATTTACCATTGCATGGTTAGTATCATGCTCAATTACCTCAATAGGGTTTCTTAATAAGTTGGTCTTAACAACATTGACCATACTAAGATCATGTCTAACATGTCAGACCAATGCCGGTTGTTGTTAGGAACACTACGTTAGAAGTTGTTGACGAATATTTTTTTTTGTCAAACTAAGTAAGTCGAACTTCGATGAAAAGATTAATCGGCGAATCCAACTCGTTCGTTCCTCGAATTGGACATATTTTCTTATTTAATACACCTCAAAATCTTTCCAAACTGTATTTTGCAAGTGTATTGCCAGTGATGACCAATGAAATCGAGATTTACTCTTTCTCTGCTAGCCTAATATGGAAGATCAAAGTTGCTCAGCGTGCTGTGGAAGAGTTATGTTAAGGCTTTTGGTGCGTGATAGAATCCGTAATAAAGACATTCACGGCAGCACTAAAATAACTGACTTAAACTTTAATATCAGCGCGCTGAACTGCAGAGCCTAGATCAGGCCAGCGGTCCACTTAGTTCGCCAAACTGTATACCGTTGTTTAAACAAAAGTTCTCTAATTGATCCTCGTATGTGTGGACGTTCCTTGTCTTTGTTGTGAAAAATTTAATGGGAGGCCTGTAAGGGGGTATTGCTGTGGACGTTCGTTTACAATGATGACGATATAAATATAAGATCATTGATTTATTAAACTGGCTTATTATAAAAAGTAAACAATCGAATCAATTAAACTTTTTCAATATGTCTTTGCCAAAAACATTAGAACTTTTAATTAGGCTTACAGAGCTGAACGCAGAATAATTAATTACAAGAGATTCAAATTGAATCTTATAACATTTGGGTATATGTATTTCTTTCTTTCGCAAATAGATTAAAAGTTTCAATGCAAAAACATTATGAATGTAAATATTATTCTAGATTATCATTATAAATCGTAACTGCAGTGCTGTGGTTTTTTGGCACGGAGCTGTAACTCTTGCTAGAAATTAATATTATTATGTAAACTCGGAACGTGCAGCAACACAACTTGCTCAAATATAAAACGGTCTCGTGTTTTTTTAATAGAATTACTTTAGCCTCACCTTTTAAGTTTTTTTATCGTACAGGATTTTATTTTACAAACTCCAAGAAAAAATTTATTACAATTGAAGCAATTAAATTTAGTTGTTAAATTTTTGTTACCACATAAGATACCTGGATTTTCAAAGAATTTATACTTAACCATACGCATATGTTTTACTCTTTGGTAATTTTATAAGAAAGAAGAAAGAAAGAAACACTTGTTACACAAATACGCCACGTACAAAACAAAGACAAAGAAAAACGCAGAGGCGTAATTTTATAACATTTATTTTTTATTTTATAACAAAAATAAACGTAATTTTATAACATTCCTCGCTTTAATATATTTGTAAATGAATAACGTAATTGTGAATTAATAATCTTCAAACTGAAGGTGGTGTTTTGTCATACAAAATGAAATAATGTATTCTACCTCATATATCTGACAGGTAACCATCTATAACACAAGCTTCGCAATAAATAAAAAAATCGTGCTCATAATTGATTAAAAGTCGCGATAGCCGAGTGATCGGAATTTCGAGTCAAAAGACCCGAGTTGGCAGGTGGCAGGCGCGTTCCAATGAGTTTTTCAAAAACTTATGTACGAATTATATCGTTGGCTTATACATAAAGACGGCGACGGGCTCAGCACCCTTCACGTTGTCCCGAAAATATCTTCGGTGGAAGGTAGGTCAAAGAGACTTAATTTTCTAGACTAGACCTCTGTCTACTCCTGTATTGGAAATTGCGTGAAGATGTTGATTGATTGATTGAAGCTCATAATTCCTTGTCAATGGAACTTTGTGAGTGTAGTTATTTTTTTTATAGAATAGGGGACAAACGAGCCGGTGGCTCACGTGATGGTAAGTGATCACCGCCGCCCATGAACACCTGCAATACCAGACGAATAGCACATGTGTTGCCGGCCTTTGAGAAACTACAATAATTAGAGTACTATTAGTAGAGCTGGAATTGTAAAATGTTTGAGAAAGCTATTTGCACAAAATATCTAAAAATAATCCAAGATTATATGTTTCCTGGCTTTATATGTTGAATGTATAAACGAAAGGAAGACTACGAATCATTTTGTTCACATATTCATTATTTGGTATAATCTCTAGATATTTAGTGGAAATCTTTGTAACTCTCAATAAATTGCTGAATATATTTTTTAAAAAAATTTCATAGCAAGAATATCTCTACCCGAGACGCCAGACCGTGGGCGTATAGATTTAGAAGTCTAGTAATAGATTAGTAGTAGTTGATAGTCTGCCGTCTCGCCTGAGATCATCGCATAGCCGTCGAGAGTAGCAAAGAATATTTTCAGATTGTTTTTTTTTCATTTGTTATAATAATATAACTTTAATTATTTGTAGATGTTAAATAACTTTCTATTTCTTACTTACTTATATTCACGCATAATCCCTAACGGAGTAGCCAAAGAGAATAATCCCCAATTGTCTCGTTCTTAACGTACCTCTTTCGCTTCTTTCAAATTCAACATTTCCTTCATTCATGCACGTTTAGGTATCCGAGTGCTCTTGAGCTCGAGCAATTTGCTCACATAGTATTCGTTAGTTAACCTCGGCCTACCGCGCTATATTTTTCTTGACCATTTGGTCTTCACTCAATTGCTCAGCTTTCCCAAACCATCGAAGCACGCTTATAATTTTTAGAGATGAGATCATCTTTCAAAAGTCATTGCGCATCTCTTCGTTTGGTTTTCAGTCAGCCAAGATAACTCCGAACATTTTGCAAAGAGATCACATCTCTACGGCATTCAACTTGCTTTTATGCTTCTTCTGGCAGAACCAGGCTTCATAGCTATATAACAAAGTCGGGACCAGCACTGAATTATGTATCGCAAGATGTGCACTATTCACTTCGCCTTGCCTTTTGACTAAATTTTGATTTTATAAAGTAAGAATGTATGAGTTCATAACGCCTAAATGTTTTTGCAGTACTTCACATGAAATTATTGGTGACATTGCTTGTTGTAATTATTTTATAAATGATGCCTTATACGAGAACGTTCATAGCGCATATGAATTATTTCGCTTAATTTAACACAAATTATTTATTTTGCTAATAAAGCAATTTAACAAATTTACACGGCAAATAACTGTTTTTATTATATATTTAATAATTTGATCAAATCAAATAGTACGTCGTATTATTTGATCAGAATTCGAATCAAAAGACTCGAGCCTGATACCAAATATGAATACCAGCGTTATTACAATATTGCTGCACCTTTCTTTTATTTACTGCGATAGTTTTTTCATCGAAGTGAATCTTCATGTAACTCTATAAACATATCTTTAGATGATTACGTATGTATGTAATTTACGTATGTATGTAAACCCCCGTTGATTAGTTACATCAGCGAAACAATAAATTAAACAAATAGAATATGCTAACATTTAAAACAAAATTTGTGCAAGTATCTGTTAATTTTATTTAATTATTCTATGACATAGTCTCATTACGTATAATAAATTCGATTTTGTCAAGTTTTATTGAAGTAAGAAATAAGTATACATTCAAGGCGAAATGTCTAGAAATTTACGGTGTTTGAATTTCGGATATAAACTACGAAATCGGACTAAAGTAAGCAAACCGATGTCGTGAAAAATTGGCGAACGTGTCCATCAACTTATATTGAGAATTAAACTACTAAGTTTTGTGTATACGGTAAAAATATTCCTTTTACTTTAACATTTACGTAAACATATCTTCACGCAATTCCCAATACAGGGGTAGATAGAGGTCTAGTATAGACAATTAAGTTCTTTCGACCCACCTTCCACAAAAGATATTTTCGGGATAACGTGCAGGTGGTGAGCCCGGCACCATCTTTATGTCCAAGCTAACGATATAATTCGTACATAATTTTTTTCTAAAAACCCATTGGTAAATCCGACCACTCGGCTATTGTGACATATTTACGTAAACAACTTTAAATAAGTATAATATTACTTAGACGAAGTGAATAACTATATAAGTAATGACACACTATATAATTAATGTTCTTATTACATACATACGTAATCATCTAAAGATACGTTTATAGAGTTACATGAAGATTCACTTCGATGAAAAAACTATCGCAGTAAATAAAAGAAAGGTGCAGCAATATTGTAATAACGCTGGTTAGATAAAGTATGTTACAGATGAAGATCGAATGACATATAAAACAATTGAGAACTATTAAAACTTTCGTGAGACATTATTAATCAAATACTTAAAAAGAACTAAACTCATCACTCACTCATCACAACTAAAATCGTCACATAAGTCACGATAGCCGAGTTGTTGGGTGGTCGGAATTCGAGTCGAGAGACCCGAGTTCGATCCCCAGGTGGCAGTACCAATGAGTTTTTCAAAAAACTTATGTACGAATTTCATCGTTGGCTTGGACATAAAAGGCGGCGACGGGCTCACCACCTGTCACGTTGTCCCGAAAAATATCTTCGGTGGAAGGTGGGTCAAAGGGACTTAATTGTCTAGACTTGACCTCTGTCTACCCCTGTATTGGGAATTGCGTGAAGATATTTATTATATTTATAACTAAACTCACGTTATAATAATCAGTGTAGGTACCGACTACTTTCGGACCTATTGGAGGTCCTTCGTCAGGGTGTGTGAAATGAGTTCGCTTCGCACTGTATACTTCTAGTAATACTTAATTTAACTATACATCGTTAATGTATAGTTAAAAAAGTAATAATGATCCCACTACAAAATTTCGACAGTTTTATACAGCTTATTTTGACAGTAATTAATCGAATAAGGAAATCTATTATTGATTTATAATCATTAATCTTTTTATAATATCCTTATTAATTTATAAATTATTCTTATTTACTTAAACTCCATTATATTTTTATTAACGTAACTGATTCGAATTGCGAACTTTGAATGTTAATGAATAAACGTAGTGATGACGGTTATATTTAACAAGTATTTACTCATAAAAAAGTCACGATAGCCGAGTGATTGGGTGGTCGGAATTTCGAGTCGAGAGACCCGAGTTCGATCCCCAGGTGGCAGGCTCGTACCAATGGGTTTTTAAAAAACTTATGTACGAATTATATCGTTGGCTTGGACATTAAGGCGGCGACGGGCTCACCACTTGTCACGTTTTCCCGAAGATATCCTCGATGGAAGGTGGATCAAAGGGATTTAATTGTCTAGAATAGACCTCTATCTACCCCTGTATTGGGAATAGCGTGAAGATATTTATTAATTTATTTATTTTATTTACTCATAAAGGAAATAAACGATTATTTTCTATTACCTGCCCGATACTTATGACATTGTTCCCGTGTTTTTCATTTGTTTTCAGAATTTTATTTATTATATATTTATTCAATATATTTGTTATGTGTCTGCTAAAGTATTATCCTACTATAGTATTACTATACTACAATAGCACATTATAATACTCCAGAGAGACCCGGTCACACTGTTTAGGCAAGAAAATTAAACAGAAACACAAATAGACTTATTTTCGCTTCTGTAATATTATTAGTAACTGTCCTTTGAATTTAGTTAAAAGATTAATTTAAAATTTATTTGTAGAGAACTATGAATTGTTTAAAAAGACTAGCTATCAGCCTGCAGCTTCATCCGCGTGGATTATTATGAAAGACGTAGCTCCACCATTCGTCATCCATTGTAACCCTTTAAGGTAAGAGTTACCTAAAGTTCCTTCTTTGCTGACATCTACTATTATCCACTAACCCGAGCCTAATTTCATCTTCATCTTCAAATGTCTTACATCTCCTGTACGTTGTCCTAAAAATAAGCATAATTACATAATTCAGTAGAAAGTATGTTGAAAGTATAATTTTATTTATTAAACTTCACGATAAAAAGTCACGATAGCCGAGTGGTTGGGTGGTTGGAATTTCGAGTCAAGAGACCCGAGTTCGATCCTCAAGTGGCCGTACCAATGGGTTTTTATAAAAACCTATGTACGAATTATATCGTTGGCTTGGACATAAAGACGGCGACGGGCTCACCACCTGTCACGTTGTCCCGAAAAATATTTTCGGTGGAAGGTGGGTGAAAGTGGGTAGGTGTGAATAAACTGGACACATACTTTATCCGAGATTATTTTAATTTCGTGGTAAAATAAAGTATTTTGTGGTTCGATTTAATATATTTCTGCTACCTTTTATTATCTTTCTTGTATATTGTGTGGGCAAATATTTTTATGCCCAATTAAAGACAGTTTGTTCTACCTGCCGTTGACTTGTTATAATCACTTATCTCTCGTACAGTTTTACAACGTAAAATTACTACTAGTATATATATATATATATATATATATATATATATATATATATATATATATATATATATATATATATATATATATATATATATATATATATATATATATATATATATATATATATATATATATATATATATATATATATATATATATATATATATATATATATATATATATATATATATATATATATATATATATATATACACACACGTATATAAAGGGCTTTAAAAAGTGCGGAATATAACCCACCGGTCGACTGTTTACAGTAATGAAATAAAGCCACGGCCACGTCCAGCCAATAAGAGGTCACGATAGCCGAGTTGTTGGGTGGTCGGAATTTCGAGTCGAGAGACCCGAGTTCGATCCCCAGGTGGCAGTACCAATGAGTTTTTCAAAAACTTATGTACGAATTTCATCGTTGGCTTGGACATAAAGGCGGCGACGGGCTCACCACCTGTCACGTTGTCCCGAAAATATCTTCGGTGGAAGGTGGGTCAAAGGGATTTAATTGTCTAGACTTGACCTCTGTCTACCCCAGTATTGGGAATTGCGTGAAAATAAAGATAAACAATATATTGTCTAATTAATAGTCTATTTTGTATATTTACACAGTATCAACGTATTTCAAAATACCAAATATGTCTAATGATAGTTCTTTTTTTCTGCAGTAGATTTCGATAATTCATTTAAGTCCCTTGATGACAGTATGTCTGAACCCATAACTTTAAATAAATTAATTTCCCAAGAATTTTCTCTCCTATGGACCGTAAAAAATTCCAAACACGACTTGGATCTTCATTTTGTACTGATTTATGAATATGGCGACATCGTAAATCTCTACACATCTTGTTTCATTGATTCTGAAGAAGCCTATACTTTTCTTTAATTCTATCATTATTGGGATCTAACTTGTATTTCGACTTTGCAGCATTCTTCCTAGACAACATTTTTTTCAGATGTTCTGTTAACCACGGAGCCGATAAATGTCGTACTCGAACAGGACGAACAGGGGCATATTTGTCATAAAGTTTAATAACAAGAGAATTAAATAGTGTTACTTGTTCATCCACAGTGCCAGCGTTAATTACTGATTTCGAGTCTGTGTTAGAAGCCTCTTCTCGCAGTCTATCTAAATCCATTCCAGCAAAATTACGCTGCTGAAGTATCCTAGATTTGGATTTGGGTGGTTTCATTTTATAAGAAAGAAACAAGAGATCATGATAAGAGAAAGCGTCTGCAGCGCATTGACCAAATTTGTCAACATGGTGACATGAAGAGACTATAACCAAATCCAGGAGGGAAGGGACACAATTAGGAAAGAAATGCGTTTCAGAAAGCGGAAGAATAATTAAGTTAGCCGCTTCTACAAGGGACTTAAGTCGTAAAGATCGCGTATCATTTTTAATGAGGCAGGTATTAAAGTCTCCCATTAGCACCGTATGAGTATACAATGGAGAGCTCTTCAAAGATGTTATCTAATGTACTAAAGTAGTTCACTGTAGAAGAAGGGCTATAAAACACACCAAGTAGTAATTTCGTATGTGATAAAGTACTTCAATAAATAAATATTCCACTTCGTTCTCAGTTTGAAATTGTGACGATGAACGAATAACAGAAAAGGGAATATGGGAGCGTAGATAAATTGCAACACCACCACCACCACGAGCAGTCCGGTCGTTGCGTATTAAGTGAAATCCAGGAAGAGAATACGAAATAGATGGAAGACATGGTTTCAACCATGACTCGAAACTAAAATCGCATGAATTTTATTGTTTTCAAAACTTATGTACGAATTTCATCGTTGGCTTGGACATAAAAGGCGGCGACGGCTCACCACCTGTCACGTTGTCCTGAAAATATCTTCGGTGGAAGGTGAGTCAAAGGGATTTAATTGTTCAGACTTGACCTCTGTCTACCCCAGTATTGGGAATTGCGTGAAAATAAAGATAAACAATATATTGTCTAATTAATAGTCTATTTTGTATATTTACACAGTATCAACGTATTTCAAAATACCAAATATGTCTAATGATAGTTCTTTTTTTCTGCAGTAGATTTCGATAATTCATTTAAGTCCCTTGATGACAGTATGTCTGAACCCATAACTTTAAATAAATTAATTTCCCAAGAATTTTCTCTCCTATGGACCGTAAAAAAATTCCAAACACGACTTGGATCTTCATTTTGTACTGATTTATGAATATGGCGACATCGTAAATCTCTACACATCTTGTTTCATTGATTCTGAAGAAGCCTATACTTTTCTTTAATTCTATCATTATTGGGATCTAACTTGTATTTCGACTTTGCAGCATTCTTCCTAGACAACATTTTTTTCAGATGTTCTGTTAACCACGGAGCCGATAAATGTCGTACTCGAACAGGACGAACAGGGGCATATTTGTCATAAAGTTTAATAACAAGAGAATTAAATAGTGTTACTTGTTCATCCACAGTGCCAGCGTTAATTACTGATTTCGAGTCTGTGTTAGAAGCCTCTTCTCGCAGTCTATCTAAATCCATTCCAGCAAAATTACGCTGCTGAAGTATCCTAGATTTGGATTTGGGTGGTTTCATTTTATAAGAAAGAAACAAGAGATCATGATAAGAGAAAGCGTCTGCAGCGCATTGACCAAATTTGTCAACATGGTGACATGAAGAGACTATAACCAAATCCAGGAGGGAAGGGACACAATTAGGAAAGAAATGCGTTTCAGAAAGCGGAAGAATAATTAAGTTAGCCGCTTCTACAAGGGACTTAAGTCGTAAAGATCGCGTATTATTTTTAATGAGGCAGGTATTAAAGTCTCCCATTAGCACCGTATGAGTATACAATGGAGAGAGCTCTTCAAAGATGTTATCTAATGTACTAAAGTAGTTCACTGTAGAAGAAGGGCTATAAAACACACCAAGTAGTAATTTCGTATGTGATAAGAGTACTTCAATAAATAAATATTCCGCTTCGTTCTCAGTTTGAAATTGTGACGATGAACGAATAACAGAAAAGGAATATGGGAGCGTAGATAAATTGCAACACCACCACCACCACGAGCAGTCCGGTCGTTGCGTATTAAGTGAAATCCAGGAAGAGAATACGAAATAGATGGAAGACATGGTTTCAACCATGACTCCGAAACTAAAATCGCATGAATTTTATTGTTTTCAAAACTTGCTAACATATCGGAATAATGTGCTGGAATACTCTGAGCATTTATATGTACAACGTTAAAATTATAAAAATTTTGAAAACGTGGTGTCAAGGGTCTCTTTTAAGGAAGGTATGCTAACGAAACTGTCGTCACTACTCGATGTATCAGTGGCAGAATTAAAGGAAATGGAACTTTGATCCTGATCACTCTCACTCAAAAACATGTTTTCTTACAAAAATAAACAAAATATTAATTTTAACAAAAAAAAAGAACAAATAAACATAAAAAACCATAGAACAAACTAAAAAATTAGGTTTTATCAGCTTCTACCTACCAGTATTGACATCAAAAATATAATTATTACTTATTATTAGAAACCCGAAAACAAAAAGTTATAAACATCTTAAATCTACCATTGACATTATTTAAATATACCATGACAATACAATTGTAGAAAAGGTGTACTGGCAACACTATTACACTGCACAAACGTCAATGCCACTACAACTTAATGACGTATGTCATCTAGCAACGTACATGACAACGCTTTTATGACGTAAATGATTACAACCAATAGCGTCAAAAGATAGAACGTCAAATAATTTAATAAACAATAAGAAAGCAACAAATTAAGATTATAGACCTGATATTGTGTTGTGTTCTGTGAATAAAGTATTACTAAAGTTTAACTTACATTTAACCTAAAGTGAAATAACTTGAACCGAAATCCACGTTCATATTACGGATGGGAAAAGAAAACTGAGAACCAAAACAAAAGTTTCACTTTTTTGCAATTCTCTTGGGGCGATGAACCACTTTGTCGATATATCCACCTTCTCTCTTCTTCTTAGCCAAGAATGTGGATATGACCATCTCTTGTCCAGCAGCTGCTTATGCCAAATCTCTGTCTGGCTTCCATGAACACTTTGTGACGATCCTTAGTTAAAAATTCCGATATTGTGACCCCAGTACCTTTTAGTTTGGTTTTTGGAAAACCAAACTTGATCACGAACAGGAACATCACGAAATTTGACAAGAACTGGCCTTGGCTTTTTCTCCCTGATCTACGCCCAAGGCGATGACATCTACTAAATGATTTTTGGGACACATTAGAGAGCTTAAGCTTGTCCACCACAAGAGTTGTAACTAACTGAGATATATTCTCGGTCTTATCCTCGGGAATACCATGAAGCAACATTATTTTACGTCGCCCTCTCATCTCAAGACGGTCGATTTCTCTTCCTAGAAATTCAACCTGTTTTTGTACAGTCTCAAGGGCGGCCAAGATAAACTTTCTAAAATTTGTAAACTCTGCTGACAGTGCCGATGCGGAGGCTACGTTTGGGGTGGTCCTCTGTAAGTCCTGTTGAAATTCATTCATGCGTGCGTTGAAAAGTTCCGACATTGCTGACAGTGATCCCTTAATTGCTTCCATTGTAATTTCGTAGTGCAGCGTACAAAAGTTGTGAAAAAATTATATGGAAATGTAAAACTGGCAGGTAGAAGTCACTACATATATTTATTTGGAATTAAAATGTAAAAATGTATTATTAATTATAAATTATTAACAGAGGACGAAAAGTATGTGTTATCTTATTCACTTCTACCCACGAAAGAAAAAAAGGCAGACCTTCTTTCGAAGGTCTTAGAATCTGCTGCTCACAAACAAATCTCAGGATATATTTTTAGCAATGCCTTATTAAGTCCTCTGCAGTCAGTTTTTCGTCCTGGTCACAGTACGACTACAGCGCTCCTTAAAGTTCTCGATGACGTGCGTGAAGGCATGGAACAGTCAAAAGTTACTGTTCTCGTGTAAATCGACTTTTCCAATGCTTTTAACACTGTTGACCATGACATCTTGCTTGCTATTTGTAAACATATAGGGTTCTCGTCATCAGTTTTGGATTGGTTTTTATCATATCTTCGTGGTCGCCAGCGGCAGGTCAAAGTTGATAACCAATTATTTTCAGACTGGTGTAATGTTGCTACTGGCGTTCCACAAGGCGGAATAATATCTCCCTTACTTTTCGATTTTTTTTTTATCACATTACTACCCAACTTCAAAGCTCGTATCATCTGTATGCGGATGATTTGCAGTTATATGCCCAAGATTAAATAACGTCAATTCTGCGATAAACACTATAAACCTAGATCTTCAACGAATATCGGCCTGGTCTAACAATTATGGTGTTGCCCTTAACCCTGCGAAATGCCAAGCTATTGTAATTGGAAGCCCACGACGCCTCGCCAAGCTTAATCTGAATTCGTTACCACCTATTATGTATAATAATGCAATGATTTCATTTAGTACCCAAGTTAAAGACCTCGGATTGGTAATAGACAATAATCTTAGCTGGCGACCTCAGGTGACAGAAATTAATCGAAGAGTCACAAACACCCTTCGTTTTATGTATCGTTTTAAGAATTTTCTTCCTACTGGTACGAAGGTTGCGTTGGTGCAAGCGCTAATTTTACCAGTTCTCGATTATGCTGATGTGTGTTACTCTGATATCAGCCAAGAGCTTTTGTGCAAATTGGATCGTTTACTCAATAATTGCATCCGTTTCATTTTTGGTCTACGAAAGTACGATCATGTGTCCACCTATCGTTCTAAGCTTAAATGGCTTCCTATCCAATAACACAGAGAGGTAAGGATCCTGCGTCCTTTGTTTTCTATCTTATACGATACATGCACCCCTGAATACTTGAAATGCAAGTTTAAGTATTTGGGTTCTTGCCATGAGCGTAAACTGCGATCCTCCGCCAACACTACTCTACATGTTTTTCCACGACGTACCGAATTCTTGGCCCAATCATTTGCAGCAGAAGCTATCAGACTCTGGAATAACTTACCTCCAGATATTCGTAGAGTGTCTTCATTACCTGCTTTTATGAAAAAGGTCTCAGACCACTACCTTACTTCTAATAGGTAGAATCTCAAAATTTATATACTGATATTTTCATTGATAATTGTACTGCTATGCAGTACATATGTGTAAATGTATTTTAAAATATATATATAAGGTTAATGTAAGAATATGCATGTTTAAAGAAGTATGTGAGTATGTGTACGTATGTATAGGTGTATATATATGTGTATATGTCTGTATGTATATATGTATGTTTATTACAATTAAATATATATTTAACGATAGTTTTGGTGGCGATTTGCTGCCATCTTCGTTTTTTTTGTTTAATTTATTTGTTTAAAGCACCGCCCTGATCTTTTTTTTTCTCCTTATGTATCCCTGGTTGACTGGTAGATAATGCCTTGAGGGATTAAGTCCGCCAATTGTACATTCAATTATGTGTGCAATAAAGTTTTTAATTTGATATTTATTTATAATTATAAATATGTTTAATCATTACTGAGGTGATTCTGCCATTTCTTTTAAAATATACTCTTTAACCTTCATTTTAAACGAGTAACAACTTTTAGATGTCCTGCTTTTGTGAAGAAGTGCATTCCAAAGAAGGACGGATTGAACAGGGAAGGAAGAACGGACGAAGCTAGATCTATGGGAAGGACACTGGAGAAGGAGATTATTTGACGAGCGAAGGGTTCAGTCATGGTTGGAACAAAGGTATTGGAAGTATGAAGACAAGTAGGAAGGAGGAACAGGGGATGTCAAAATAGAATAAAGGGTTGTGAGAGCACGCAAACTACGGCGCTGACGAATCGTTAACCACTTAAGCTAGGAGCGATAAGTAGATACATGATCATACTTACGAAGATTTAAAATGAATCGAATGCAGTTATTTAGAAGACGATCATATTTTTTGAGAAGATCTGCATGCAGGTCGAAATAGCACACATCACCATAGTCGATAAGAGGAAGAATTAGAGTCTGGATAACAGATGTTTTGGTTCGGGTTGTGAGGAAGTTTTTTAGGCGGTAAAGAGTTCTTAAGGTAACCGTGACTTTCTGACTGACGTTCATGACTTGGGCTTTCCAGCTGAGGATGGAGTCAATGTGTAAGCCAAGGTCTTTAACCGAAGGACACAGTTCGATAACAGTGTCATTAAAAACTATCGGCGGTAATGCTGCTGTATCCAACCTTCCCAATATCCGACTACTACCTACTATTATGGCTTGACACTTTGATGGGTTAACAGTTAAACCATACTTGTTGGACCAGCTCATAATATATCCACAGCTATAGCAACTCTGTCGACAGGTGCCTGAGAATACAATTGGAGGTCATCGGCGTACAGATGATACGAACACTGAAGATCAGCGATGATGAGATTAATAAACATTGAAAATAACAAAGGAGATGGAATTCCCCCTTTAGGGACGCCAGTAAGTATGTCGCACCAACTTGAAAAGGATTCATCGATGTGAACCGATTGCTGTCGCCCTCGAAGATAAGATAAGAACCATTCATTCAAATTGTAGAGAATGGATAAAAGAATGTCATGGTTGATGGCATTAAAGGCATTTGTAAAGTCAACTAAGACTAACACTGTAACCATAGTATCTCCCATGCCTGTCCTAATGTCACCAGTGACTTTGAGGAGAGCAGAAATTTTACTATGTCCTGGTCTGAATCCAGTCTCCAATAGACTAAGTAGATTATGTTTATGAATAAATTGAGACGATCAGATTATGTTTATGAATATCGTGAAAAAGTCACGATAGCCGAGTTGTTGGGTGGTCGGAATTTCAAGTCGAGAGACCCGAGTTCGATCCCCAGGTGGCAGTACCAATGAGTTTTTCAAAAACTTATGTACGAATTTCATCGTTGGCTTGGACATAAAGGCGGCGACGGGCTCACCACCTGTCACGTTGTCCCGAAAATATCTTCGGTGGAAGGTGGGTCAAAGGGACTTAATTGTCTAGACTTGACCTCTGTCTACCCCTGTATTGGGAATTGCGGGAAGATATTTTTTTTAATAAATTGAGACAGCTGCTTATGAACACAAGCCTCAAGTACTTATGATAAAAAGAGAAGAATGGATATAGGTCGGAAGTGATTGGGCGCAGAAGGATTCGTAATCTTAGGCAAGGGAATAACGTGAGCCTTGCGCCACACTGAAGGAAAGCGAGATGAATCTAAGGAGAAGTTAATTATATGAGAGATAGGTGGGAGCACATGATCCAGGATATTAATCATACCGCGACTGATGTTATCATCGCCCACAGAGTTGGATTTAATTGAAAGGGTAATCTTTTTGATCTCATCCTCAGAGACTGGAGAGAAATGAAAACAATCGACGCTAGGACGTTGTAGATCCATTAAGCTGGCAACGGTGTGACATTTGGTTTGTTGATCCATAGCAATGTGAGAAGAAAAATGGCGATTTAGGTCATCCAAACCAACTGTCCCGTCGAACTCAGAATATGGCTGTTTACCAATTCCTATAGTTTTAAGAAATTTCCAGATATTAGCTGGAGAAGAAGAAGTGATATTATTGAGAATATGTCGGCGTTTGGCATTACGTATCATCTGATTACACCGATTCCTAGCGGCCTTAAATAAAGATAATAGGCCTTAAATAAAATAGAGATAATATATCTACCCCCGCCCTCTTTGCGTGGCATAAAACAAATGCCACAACTCCTTACTGAGTGGAATTTCGTAAAATCTATTTTTAGCTGACCTCCAAAGAACAAAAGCAAAATTCCTTCCCCATTTCAAGTCGTTATGGTCAGTTGTATTTCGCTTATTTATATAGATTATATAATACTTTTTCACAAGTAAAATGACGTCTTGATATAACATTTTTCGGTGAAAGTCATCTGTTGTGTTTATAGGACGGTAGTTCACGTCGTTAGGCAACTCCTTTTGGTTTTAATTGAAGCGGACTCGGCGGTCGTTATTTGCAGCTTATAGCTTAACCTTATGGTACAAGAAGCGGAGTTCTGGTATTGTAAATTATTTCATAGAAGATGATCGCTTTCAGTACACCCGGATTGGTATACACAGTTTTTACGCAATTAAACTCCGAAAGAAAGTCTTCGCTATTTATAAATTTTAGGTATACTTTAAAATATTAAACTTAGTTACACAGAAAACTGTGTAACTAAGCAAAAAGGATTTGATGATGTAGCATTTTCAATAATTATAAACTGGTGACCCGACAAATGGTCTAAATTTCTACCAATCAAATCAAATCAAATCAAATCATTTATTTATGGATATAAGTAACATACATAACATCCATTGATCGTCATTTTTAAACTACTGTTTTGTCAATACCGTTTCGTATTGAAAATTTAATTAATTATTATGTGATATTATTATGAAATTAAATACTGGCAATTTCCACTCTTTATGACTGTTTGACAATGGACACATAGAGTATGTATTGTTTGTATGTATGCAAGATTTATTATAATGCATTTTGAACGGATACATATATTAATTTTATGTTTACGCATTTCTACTTCATAACTTTAACTATACAAAATCTCTCTCAAAATACAAAAACTCTTCCGTGTCGGCCATTTATTTCTTCCCGTATAATAATTTTATTTACAGTTTTATTTATATATTTAATAATTTACATTTACACACAAATAGGAAGGAAACAAGAAAATTGTAAAAGAAAAAACGTTTGTGCTAAGGTAATGCTTA
Organism: Sericinus montela; assembly: GCA_029286605.1. Lineage (NCBI taxonomy): Eukaryota > Metazoa > Arthropoda > Insecta > Lepidoptera > Papilionidae > Sericinus > Sericinus montela. Next base: position 13,809,219 of record JAGSMR010000015.1, read on the forward strand.
TTTATTAATAAATTTGTACTAGAAAATTTCATGAATATATATATATATATATATATATATATATATATATATATATATATATATATATATATATATATATATATATATATATATATATATATATATATATATATATATATATATATATATATATATATATATATATATATATATATATATACATCGATTCTATTATCCCAAAAATATCCTCGATGAGTTATTTATTTATTTTAATATATTTCAGACAAATAGTTATTAATAACAATATTTTCCTTTAATGTATGTTAGGTGTTGTCGCCTGTGTTCAAATCGACTGGGATTAATAAATAAATAGCATGTGTGTGCGGTATATCCCGTATTTGATCGGACAATCTAATTACTTTGAGGTAAAGACCATTTTAATCCAATTAAAATCAACCAGCCGTACTCTCCTAAATGTGCCGTGTTTAATTCAACCTTATTGACATAATCATGGAACAATGTCGAAACAGAAGCTTTTAATTCAGTTTAGAAAATGTTTAATTTTATTTTTTATATGACATATTTTAATCTGATTCACTATGTCTTGCAGTGAACTTTAACAGGCCGTTAGGTATGGGATATAAAAGGGAACATGTTATACACTCTATCAGGAAGCCAAGCTTAAATAAAAATGTTGGACGAATTATTGTATTGACAATAAAGCATAAAATACAATAAACAGTAGAGAATAAAAAAATACACGTTGAATAAACACAAATTTTCCAAAAGTATTCCTTAACTTTCCACTTCATGTTTTTATAATTTGTTTTTATGTATTTATATATTTTATTATACAGACTTCTGTTGGAAGCAGAATTTCTACTTCAAGATTTCATCAAAGTTTATTGAACCGTTCGCTCTTCTTAGTGAATATCATCAGCAAATACAACATATTTGCTTTAGTTTGAGCTTTCTCACAGAAGCAGAGAAACACAAACTGTCTTCTGTCTGTCTATCTTTTAATCTAAATTTTACAAAATCTTATTCAAGGTCATATATGTTAAGCCTATTGCAATTTAAACACAGTCTTCACTATTATTTTCCATGGGAATCGAACTCGAGTCTCGTAATTTGAATACTGACTAGACATCCTATCTAAGTAAAATCATACATCTTCATAAAATCTCTCGCTAGGAATATTTATTTTTGGATAGCAATTTACGGCCAATTATTTTGCCACACGTTGTTATGCTTAAGATGATTGATACACGATTTACGTTCGTTTGTGGTTATTTTTGGAATTTCTTTTAAAAAGTCGTTACAAAATCAAACTGTATATAAAACAATATGTGTAATAAAAGTGGTGTAGTATTTATTTATATGTGTATCCACCCCGATTCGTTGAATAACTATAATAAATTGTACATTTAAGTAAAACTAAAAGCTTATTTTATTTACATAATAAAATATCACTCACATAAAAAATCCCCGAATGTAGGAATACAAAACATAAGTAAAATTGAAAATTTAACATAGCAAATTAATTTGACACAAGTTGGGTTAGCTTTATTTATTTGTATTGATTTAGGTATTGGATTCAATTGAAACTTAAATATTTGTCTTTGCGTTTTACAGAAGTCAAAGATAAGTTACAAATTGAACCGATCTTCTCCTGTAGTTATTTATTAGCTCTGCGTTGAATACAATGTCTTACTTGCGGATTATTTATATAACGTCTATACTATTCGCTTTAATGGTGCAGATTTGAACTTTTCAGATATCTCTGATATTAATTAATATACTTGCCTTTTAAAATATACAATACTCCGGTTTTCAAGCTGAATCCAGATATGAGATCCCGAATTCAATTATTTATCAGTTAGGTACTTTTGTCGATTCCGATGCCATAACCGAAGTGCTTTAGCTATTTTGTGATCAGAGCAATGTAAGTTATGCTGATCCTATCTCACGATGTATCTATCTAGAATCGACTCAAGTACCACACCGATAAATACCATGACTCGAACTCGGGATCTCATAACTGGCACCACCTTGAAAACCGGAATACTCGCCACTCGTCCACGGAGGTCGTCATCCACGAATAAATTTTATTACGTAATAAAATTTCTTACCGCGAATTGCCAGAGTATTATGTACAGAAATTCAAATGAACTTCCGTAATATAATCGTGTTTCCTTAACTCAATGTTTGAGTTCAAGGGAACGGAATTCTGTTTTCGTTATCTTAATAATTATTGCTGCTTAGGTTCCATTCAACCGTGGCCGCTTTTGAATTGTTTGACCTGGAGTTCACCAGCTACGAATAAAATGAATGTATAATGTGGCGAAAGACTCCGTATGTTTGATTTGTATTTTACGTTGTTACTTACTAATGATGTCATTTATAGCGAGCGTAAATTTATTTTAAATTCATTTATAATTTGAAATATTAATGAAAATTTTATGCTTTTCTTAATGTTTTTCTGGTGTATAATTCTTCTACAAAACTATCCAACTACATGTACCTCTATCTACGCTATCACCAGCTCTTCATCTAAAATCACGCTGTCCCAAAATAAAGATTCGTTGAAATGTGAGACAAAAGTAATAAGTATAAGCTGACTATTGCGAATGCGTAATCAACAATAAGAAATAAACATATTCATTCATCGTACCGCAACGGGGAAAGTAGAGAGTAGTAGGGGAAGAACAGAATGCCAAGTGTCACGATCCGTACAGACCTCTTTTGCTTCTTTCAAAAATCATTATTTTCTCCAGATACTCACGTTTACGCTTCAGAGCAATCTTGACCCTCTCCTCTACTCTCCTTCTTCTTATATATGAAATAATTAATTGTATCTAGTAACGTGACATGATAGATTTTTAAAATTCATATATTTAATTATATTTAGTAAAAAGTTCAATTTCACAAATATTAATTAATTAAATATTAAATTATTGTATAATATTTTAAATAACAACATTTTATTTCATGATTTTTAATAAAGAAAAATCAACATCACACTGCGGAGGCTACCAGTACTGGAATGTAATTTTTTATCCGTTACTATGTGCGCCTGTGTATTGTATTTACTTTCATACATTTGAAAATCAAAATACCCTGAAACTTTTCCTGTATTTTCATGTCTGTTTATTTTGTAGTGCAATACGTATGAGTAAATACTCAAGTTAAACACACAGATTTATAATGTAGTTTATACTAAATAAATACATACATACATAGGTTGGGACAACGTCACATACATACCTCTGATCCCAAAGTTAGCAGTTAAAGACTTATGTTATAGAATCGGAACCAACGAAGGTACCACAAACACCTAGACCATGGACATGTACAAAAAGGACAAAAAGGCTTTTCTGGACCTCTGGACCTCCGAAAACCTATGTAATGTACCTTTACGCTATTTCCCATACTAGGGTCTGCAATACAAAGAAGTCAATATTTCACCATATATGTTTTATAAATGTATGCGCGTATTCCAGTAATAACTCTGTTTATCTTTAATATATTACACTAGCTTTTAAGATACTATTCCTATAGCCTAATTTGACAAATATTGGATGAACTGAATCGTGAGTCGTTTGTTTACCAAAACTTTATTTTTTAATTAATTCATGTTGGCAAATTTTCACTACGATCAATGCAATAGTATACTGACAAACAATTTATTATCTGTCAAGTGCACAATGTTGTCAATTAAAGCTAATCGATTCAAATAGTAGTTGAGAATCTGTGCATTGTTGAGTTCTCGTATATATTTAAAGCATTGTTTAGTACAGAAAGTTATAAATAAAAGAGTAACGACATTAAAGATGTAATTGCATGTCATATCAGCAATAGTAATTTTATATTTCGAGAGGTTCGTGAAGAATGTTTTTTTAACATGCTTACTTACCATCTTATTTACGTTACTTACATGGAACAATTATACATAATATAGTCAAAGTTTTAGTATTATACTCACAATGTGTGAATTTCCACATACGAAATGATCACGAGGGAAACATTACGAAGGAAATTAAACGAACTTATAGTGGATAAGTAGTGGATAATTAGCATAGAGTATGAAGCTTGTGAATTAATTATAAAGGGGTTACGGCGTTACGACCGTTGATTACATTTTGACAAGTTTATGTGCCTCCGTAAATCGTTAGATACCTTTACAACTTTAATTAAATTTCTGCATTACGATGATTTTTATGCCTTCGTAAATCAACACAAATCACAATTCATTATAGCTATAAATTAACTCCTTTATTTGAAATCTAATATAAAAAAAAAATTTATTTGTTTATTTAAAATTCGTACTATAAGCCGTATTAGTTTATAACTTGTTATGTATAATGTATAATTATGTATAATTCATTATAATTTATATAATGAATTCTAAAACTAAAAAATGGTGGTAATACATATTCTAAATTTCTAGTAACTAAATTTCCTGACGTTTCGGATGCTTTACAGTATCCGTGGTCACGGGGGGGATTCAAAAAATAAATTCCGAAAATCGTTTTATTTAAAATGTGTAGTATTCGCGTAAATACTAGAAATCATTATAATCCTAAGCTATTGTTAATAAATTTAGTAGCCCGAATTTTTTAAACACAAATTGCTGTACCGGCACAATTTACAAACTGGATTTGAGTCTTTAGAATAAAAATGTATTAACCTTTAAACAGGTGATTAGTTATTTGTGAACAAGCTCTTTCGGCTATAGATTCTTGGCCGATTGTTACCTAAGACCTATTGCCTAAGACTATAAACACAGGGACAACATTACATTGCTGTGATCACAAACTAATTAGCTCAAGCGTTTTTTATTATGGAATCGGAAACAATGAAGTTACGACAAACACACTGACCCGAACGAACTAACCGATCGTCTCAGAGTTGTTGATGAAAATGTAACTTACAATTTCTAAGTTTATAAACAAAATAGTAGGCAGAATAAAAAGATACAACAGTATACCTACGCGCCGATACACTGAAATTTTGCACCCTTAAAATCGTCAAATAAATAAAAGCTTTTAATGCCGAAAAAAAATTACCATGCCGTAATCTTAACATTTTAATATTATTTTAAGATTTTATTTTGAAATATCATACTAAAAATTTAACTATTTTAGTCTTAATGCAACGCTTATTTTAACTACCGACGAACTACAATATAATTAATTTTGTTACAATTTTTGGATCCTGTAGTAGAACTGCACAATGTTAGCCTAAATTGAGTGAGATATCATTACGGGCCTGCTCTTCGACGAATAATTTAATTCTCGGTTCCATTTTGTGAAGCACTCCAGATTGCTTAATAATTTTATGATCTTAGAATCATTTCCATTAAGTGTGACGTCAATTGCATCAATACATTTCATTACACATTTAAGATGTTGACACTTAATAATACGCGTAAAAAGTTTTTCTTTGAAGCCATTTGCTATTTCATTTACCAGACGTTACGTGCGTGCCGTCATCTTCGTGAAATTAGCACTATTTGACTTTTCAGAAGGATTATACTGGCCGTAGCCCATGATAACTAGGAAAACCCATACCAATCTTGATAACCAACTATCGAAGGATCGCATCAGCGTGTGAAGGTAGTGTTCTTTTTTTGCACGCCCAAAAACATAAAATACATAAAAAAAAAAAAATATCTTCACGCAATTCCCAATACAGGGTAGACAGAGGTCAAGTCTAGACAATTAAGTCCCTTTGACCCACCTTCCACCGAAGATATTTTCGGGACAACGTGACAGGTGGTGGGCCCGTCGCCGCCTTTATGTCCAAGCCAACGATGAAATTCGTACATAAGTTTTGAAAAACTCATTGGTACTGCCACCTGGGGATCGAACTCAGGTCTCTCGACTCGAAATTCCGACCACCCAACAACTCGGCTATCGTGACTAATAAAATACATTTTAATATAAATTCTAAGAAGCAAGAAATAATAGAAGCAATTGATAAATATATTATTACCAAATTTTAATATATGGTTAATATATGTATGCATATGTTATCACCGTACCAAGTCTTATCAGTATAAGTTGAAATTTTACATCTTATTTCTTCGTATTAAAAAAAATCATTAAATGTATTAAATAAAAGTTATTGATAAAATTAGGTTGAAACGAATAAAAAAAAGTCGTCTGTCGTCGTGGTATAGTGTAAATTACTATGTGATAGATATCTTTATTGTAAGCTTATTTGCATTTATAAGTTGAATTAATTTGTTAATTTCACAAAAACACGAGAAAAAAACACTTTAAAAGGTGAGAAAAATGTGTCAAAAAATGTATCAACAATAAATAGTATATCAACAAATCACAAAGAAAAATAAAAAGAAACGAGGGTTTATCGGTACAAAGTTCGCCGGACCTGCTTGTTCTATAATAATATATTTCTTAATTTGTAATGTAATCCCATACTTCGTAAAAGTAACAAAAAAATAAAAACTTTTAACAAAACTTAAAGTAAGTTACGACACAATAGAACTGTGAATGTTAATAAATAAGCATAACCAAACAACACGATAAGCAATAATAAAAATAAATGTACCAAAATAACAGTATCATATCGCATCGCAATAAAATACTACGAAATAGAGTTCGTAGATACGAAACACTAATATTATACAGCGCAAACAAACGTTATCACGACCAGACAGACTATTTTATAGGTCACCTATTTTTAGCGCAAATAATGAATTAAGAAATTCGTAGCTTCTATACCGATGAGTTAAGTAAAGTTACAAATATAGAACAAAAGTTAATTAAAACTGATAATGACAGCATCATCTTGCTGTATGAGAATATATTTTTTTTTATCTTCAGTTCACACTTAATAATCAGCGGTCTAGAAATATAAGTCCTTTCAAACCATTTCAACGGAACTTATTTAGGTCAGCGTAAAAGGTGGTGAGCCTGTCGCGGTTAGAATATTTATAATCGCTAAATATTGTCTTGAAGTCTTTCGATTAGGAAAATAGTAACATATGCTTTGACGTGTCGTCTCAGAACTGTCTATGGATGGTAAGAAAGTTACGCCTTAACTTAACATATAATTTTGCATTTATGTCGATATACATTATACCGATCAAAATGTTTCGCAGTAAAATTGTTATTTCATCTTCAATTTTACAAATAATACTTATAATTTGTGTATTTCTCATTTTCATCTTTCTTATTTTTCTGCTGTGTCTATCAAAACATGAGGTACCAAATATATGCTATATAAACTGATATACACACTGGAGTATAATTTTTTCTCTTAAATACTGTCGAGTTTTTTTTGCCACAGTTTAATGGACACCTGTTGCTCCAGACTGGTTGTCCACCTGTCACGTTGTCCCGAAAATATCTTCGGTGGAAGGTGGGTCAAAGGGACTTAATTGTCTAGACTTGACCTCTGTCTACCCCTGTATTGCGTGAAGATATTTATTTATTATTTATTATTATAATTTAATTAACATTTTAAGACAACGTTTCAAATGAAATAAATATGTCTAATATTTTAGGTACTTTTCTTGTTTATTGCTTTGGCAGATGTTAGTGCTGCGAGGAAACGGTACTTTCCCAGCATTACACTACAATGACTGCAATGCCGTGTATGCTGTTAAAATATTGCTGCCTAATTTCAGTGTAGTGATGATCGTTGGATAATGACGCAGGTGTTAGGTGGCAAATATAGTTACTACTAGTTCAGTTGTTAGTGACCTGGAGAAAACCACTTCAGACGTCTCCTCGACCATAATGCGTGAATTTCGATGGAGCGATGTAGGTATAGTATATGTATTTATAAATAGTCCGCCATTATTGAACTTCGACTGTGGTTACGTATCTCTTTATGGTACGCATCAGAAATATGTCTTCAACTTTCGACCCACTTTTAATAAAACCAGAAAGTACAAATGTCTGCTATGTTTTGATGAGTTGCAGTGCTAATTATACTTCATAACTGAGGGCATTAGTAAAGTGTTACTTACGATACATAACCCAATCTGGTGCAGACCTTATTACATGGCAGCGAAACCTCTGTAGCTAGCTGAATGCAGTGGAAATACGATTTTTTGTAAAATGTGCGGCGTTACCTGGTTGACCATAAACATTTGCAGTATGGCAGGTTTTAAAGATGATCTTATCACTAAAATGAAAATAATGAATTTTAAAGGAATTAAAAAGGTATAAAGACATTATGACACTTGGCGATCCCTTTGGCTACTATGCATACTATGCGTAAGACCTAAGTGCCTAAGACATTTATTTATTAACTTCTTGCTTGTTTCTTTGTACCTCTTATAAACACCAGAGCTTCGTTTCAAAAGATTACTATTATAATTAGACTAATTATACAGATTAGTACTGTATAGACTTGATCGAAAAGTAATTGCAGTATAACTAAAAAGGTTGTTACATATCAGATATTATAACTTCTAGTCACGATAGCCAAATTGGTTGGGTGATCGGAATTCGAAATGTGAACCGAATTCTGTGACCGGCTGGTACCAGGGGTTTTTTTTTAAAACTTATGTACGATTTATATCGTTGGCATGGACATAAAGATGGCGAGCTCATCACCTGTTACTCTGTCCCAAAAATTTCTTCAGTGAAAGGTGGGTCGATAGGACCATATTTTACGTATTGTAATTTTGCAGTAAGTTTTTTTAACTTATTAATGTAAAGGTGAAAGAGCTTCATCGATCAAGACATTCTTTCTAACGAAATCTCACCATGCGTAGATCATTTAAATATAGGATAATCCGTTACGCTCTATCATATCGTACTTTAATGCTTCCGGCTTTTAAAGGCCCGAAGTTGGTCGAAAAGTTTTTACTGACAGTCATAAAATGAAGTAGGTAATGATTTTGTTACACGAAATATGAAGCTATCTGAAGTGCTTTTATAAATGGAGCCGGTAATAACATCATCTGGAGGACGGGAAAGGAAGCAAAATAATATTATTCAATATTTTAGGTTAATGCAGTGTTATTTTAGCCATGTATTTGTACAAAAATAAATTACAGGTTATTCCATCCCTGTACGAGTAGTTACTGCATAAGAATATACAACTCCCTATTTTTCTGTGGGTTTCGTACGAGGCGACTAAGGGAGGGCCTTTAATTTGTCTTTGTACTATCTACAGATGGCGAGATAAGCAGTTCGAAAGATAAATAAATAAATATATAAATATCTTCACGCAATTCCCAATACAGGGGTAGACAGAGGTCAAGTCTAGACAATTAAGTCCCTTTGACCCACCTTCCACCGAAGATATTTTCGGGGCAACGTGACAGGTGGTGAGCCCGTCGCCGCCTTTATGTCCAAGCCAACGATGAAATTCGTACATAAGTTTTTGAAAAACTCATTGGTACTGCCACCTGGGGATCGAACTCGGGTCTCTCGACTCGAAATTCCGACCACCCAACAACTCGGCTATCGTGACTTTTTTTTTTTTTCGAAAGATGCCAGACCAAAAGGCTATTTACGGTAATACGGTAGCCTTTGTCAAGACTTCTCTCTCCACAGCAAGTGTGGTGGTAAATTCCTACGGCCACTCTAAACTACAATCTGTTACATACAGAATTTTTGTCGTCGCAACTATTTTTCAAATATTTCGTTTCGGAATTTATGGCATTTTGTATATTTTAAAACTATAAGGAGTACGTATATCTAAACGAGTTTTTTCTTTATCCTCACTGTGTGAGGAATCTTACTTCTAAATATTTGAGAAAGACCGAAGCTCTGAATGTAGTTGGTGAGCACATTTCACTATTATGAACTGTGGGATAGGAGTGTTTTGATCTTAGCCTCCTATGCACTCTTTTCCATTGAGAGCAGTGGTGGCGTCGCAATGGAAGAGTAGTAGAAAAGGTGTGTCCATCTTATTAATGTAACATGGTGGAGCAACCTATGATGCGCGCATCCTACTTAATTGTAATTTACTTTTCTGTACAAATTTTGATTTTAATTAATGAAAGCCCTTGAATTGGACATCAAATCAAATATTAGGTATAAGTCTTACTTTGCTTTGAAGTGGGTGATAAGCGGGTTTCGTAAGGAACCCTTGGAGGACTCGTTAATTTCATCCTTTTATGTTAAAATATTAAACATTGATCAAAATCTTTGAATCTACAAATGTAAACAAAACAAGGAAGGGTTGTTTTTCATTTTCATTAGAACGGGAATTATTTGTACTATGGAGTCTTAGCATTTTTTATTATTCTGCTGTATATATGCCGAGTTCGATCCCCAGGTGGCAGTACCAATGAGTTTTTCAAAAACTTATGTACGAATTTCATCGTTGGCTTGGACATAAAGGCGGCGACATATATATATATATATATATATATATATATATATATATATATATATATATATATATATATTTTGTATATGGTTAAATATAATGACTGAAATTAAAGAATATTCTATCGAAAAAAAAAAGAAGATAAAACAAATACATAACTTGGTAAAATTGCACATAAATGCCATTTCTTTTCTCTTCGGCAATCTCATTTATAAATAAATAAATATCTTCACGCAATTCCCAATACAGGGGTAGACAGAGGTCTAGTCTAGACAATTAAGTCCCTTTGACCCACCTTCCACCGAAGATATTTTTGGGACAACACGACAGGTGGTGAGCCCGTCGCCGCCTTTATGTCCAAGCCAACGATATAATTCGTACATAAGTTTTTAAAAAACCCATTGGTACGAGCCTGCCACTTGGGGCTCGTACCAATGGGATCGAACTCAGGTCTCTTGACTCGAAATTCCGACCACCCAACCACTCGGCTATCGTGACTTACAAATCATTATCTCATTTATCTCCTCTTTTATAATCTTAATTAGTGACTGATACCACCCTTTGCACCATAAATTCAGTATACTAGTTTCATCCAACTGACAGTTCCCCTTCAGGCTAATGCCTAATAAGATACTAGTTTCAATATAATGTTTAAGTGTAACTTAGTAACTTGTGAATTCCCCACTGCAGACAAAGGTCTCTTCTCGAATATTCTTTAAGAGAGATCGGAGCAGCATCCGCCACGCTACTGCCAGTTCTTTTCGCACGAGAGGTGCACATTTGTTGAATCCTCCTACTCCTTGCTACTATTATGTTGTCATAATAGACGAGTGGTTGTTCGGAATTCGAGTCGAGAAACTTCAGTTCGATCGAGTAGACTTGTACTAACCTTTTCTTTTTCAAAACATGTACGAATTTTATATTACTCTTTTGTTATAAGAGTCAAGAGGGACCTGAGTTCGATACCCAGATGATAGGCTCGTACCTATGCATTTTTTCAAACTTATGTTCAATTTCATCGATGGCTTGGAGATAAAAACGGCGACGGGCTCACCACCTCTCATGTTGTCCAAAAACATGTCTTGGGGTGGGTTGAAAGAATATAATGTTCTCATCTCTCTTGCTTTGTATTGAGAATAGAATGAAGATTTTTTTTCTTACTGCTATTACGAATGAGAAAGTTTATATGTTTTGATGTTTGCAACGATAGAACGGCTTATGTATTTTAATGAAATTGTATAACATACAGTTACATAAGCTACAGATTTAACATCATATATAAGTAACATACTACATTTCAGGAGGGAAAAACGTGTGAAAGTTCTGAATACCGATTTTCTTGGTATTATGATTAATTAGTATTAGGGGTAGTACATGTGAAAAAAAATATAGGAACCGCAATTTTTGTTTAATCAAATCTGTCGAACGAAAGCGGGTAGAATTTAGTTTCAAAAATATACGTAATGGCGGATGATTGGGTTGAGACCAGATAAATTAAAATATTACTTAAAAATTCGGCGACGGGCTCACCACCTCTCACGTTGTCCCGAAAATATCTTCGGTGGAAGGTGGGTCGAAGGGACTTAAATGTCTAGACTAGACTTCTGTCTACCCCTGTATTGGGAATTGCGTGAAGATATACATATTTTTTATTTTTAAAAGTTTAATTTAGATACAATAATATGACTGCTGGCCCAGCGTTTCTAAGATACCTGGTACTGCGATCCAATCTGCTTGCGGAGCGCGTTGATTATGGGCAGTACAAATTTAATTATTTGTTTTTGATACATATTTAATTGTAACTCTATTATAGACCCACAGACCGTATTTGAAGATTAATATATATATAGTAGATTTTTCGTTATATATCACTTCTTTGGTCTTAGAAGCATTCTAGGTTTGAACAAATGTAATGCTGACAGGCATTAAGTCCGCACATTGTAGCCATTAGTATAAGGTGTAACAATAAAGAATTTGAGATGAACATAAAAATAAAATCAACACAAACCTTTTCATATATCAAACATTTATTTTCTTTTAGAATCTGACTTCTAAAACCAAGTACACCGGGCGTAAGATAAAACTATTCGGATTTTAACACAATATTTTCAGAAATATCGAAATAAAGTTGAGAGATAAACATCAGTTCAGTTGAAGATGTGAAACAATATTGTTAATGTTAAATGTTACAACAATCTTGGAAAATTAATATAAAACTTAAATGGGTTGGTTTTACCTGAAGGTTTTACATGAAAAAAATATAGATTTTTTTTACAAAATACATTAATGATTTTATACAAATTGTTCTTGTTTACATTTTATATTACTTATAAGAAATTGAAACGCTTAAGGCACAGCGAAATTACAACTAACTAGAATATTATAATACAGCTATATCTTAGACATTTGGTAACATCGATTACACTATGTCACATCTTGTGATATGTACAAAAATAGTTTATTTATTCATTTAGCTATCTAGAACTATATTTAATTTGCAATGAGGTAACAAAAGCTTGATCTTAAATTGTACATAAATAAATAACGAAGTTTAATTACAGAATGATTTGATGGAATTTTAAAGTTACAGCACCACTTATTAGAATAAATAATTAAACACATTACTTACATACATTTATAAATAAGTAAAAAACCAAGAGGTCATATTAATTAAAACATCAAATACCGATACACTTTTGTATAATATAACGCACTTCCATAAAGACCCATTGGCACAAATTTACTAACGTACAGTCTCGAAATAATCTTTCACCTATCGGTTCGTATTTTAGAACCGATATTCTTCAAATCATGCACGCGAATTGTCTCTTCTTTGTCTCTCTAACTGTTTTCTATGACTATGTCGTTTTCTTGCTATAATTGCTACCAGTGATACAACAACAACTAGTGCCACTGCAATTCCTATCCACCAGTACGTATTATATGATGCTTCTTTGGGGCTAACTTTTTCGTTTTCATCACCGGATGTCACCGGATTTTTTATCTCGAGCACACCGACTGTAGACGTTTCATGACCCAACTTGGAATTTGATTCTTCGCCTGTATCGATAACATTTTCAATTATGTTCTCATGTGTATCTTTCTCAGTTAATTTTATGTCTGAATTACGTTCTATAGTTGGGATATCATTTTCTGCGGTAATTTTTCCTTCGTTTTCTGGTTCGATTTCAGGAGGATCTACGTACTCATCAATGTCATTACTTTCATTGGATGGATCTAATTGGTTATCTAAATATTCATCCAATAACCTGAAGTAATCGGTGAGTCCGGTATACTCTAATCCATTTTCTCGTTTTGCTAACAAATCACTAATCATTTCTGGCCAAGCTACACTAAATCCTTTGATCATTGGATCACTGAAAAAAAATTGGTTTAGTTAATAATATTATTAATAATAATATTAATATTGGAAATAATTTTATTTTACTTACATAAGCCGTTCACTTTTTTCTCCGACATGTTTTACCAAGTCATAATCATCAGATATAAGTTCTTCGGCAAAAGATTGATATATTTGGTACTTTAATATGAGACCCATAAATTTTCTGTAATATAAGTTACGATTTTTAGTAACAATTAAAGCTATGTTTCATATAGTATTATTGATATATTATCAAAAACTTACCCAATGAAGGGCTTATTGAATAACACATAAGGGTCACCCAATAAATCTTTATTGGACGTTTCCAGCATAGAGAAGTTTTTACGAAATTCGCTCCAACTACTGGCTACTTTTGCAGGTGGAATTACACCCATTAAAACTCGCAACCGCCACTCGTCGGCGGCAATATAAAAATTTAACCTGAAATTTGTATTTTCATTTATTATTTGGCATGTTAAAGCAACCATCTTAATTAATATAATTAAAATATCATTTCAACTTTGGCTTAAATTGATGTCCTCTGTGGACTACTATTATTTATTATTATATTAAAAAATAAAACTTACCTGGGCAAATCCCTAAGAGCTATTATCAACTGTAAAACGAGACGATGATGATTCGGGTTATAATTAAATCTCTCTAATGGATATAATCCTGCCCGATCTAAAGTATGAGGGTTTAAAGAAAGGAGTGAAACAAACCCTGGAATGCCTTCGTAAACAGCTGCAGAAAAAATACGAATTATACGTTATTTAAAATGTATAGCAGTAAATTATGTAAAATGTATATTTGAATATTTTCAAGTACCTGAATAACGAGATGCTTCTCTTAACACATATGTGTTGTTACTATGTAAGGCAGCTGTTATTTTATACTTGAGTTTCGTAGCCGCCTCGTGTGCTTCAATATAATTTCCCAAACTTACATCTCCGCACGTAACAAATTTTATTTTATTTGGTTTACACCAGTCTACTATTGTGGTTGGACACGTGCCATTAAAATAGGATTCCGTTAATATGTCTGATTCAACTTCGCCAATTTCCATATCGTTTAATAGTTTTTGTGCTTCTTTAAAGGCTTTCATGCCACCAAGTTCCTGTTACGAAAAAATCTTTTTAGAAATCTCCTGCACTGATAAAAATTATAAAATAAATTTCCATCTACCTTAAGTTGCAGGTTTGCATAAATTTTCTGATATATATCCGGATGTTTAGGCAATAGGCTTTCTATTAAATTAGACCAATCATCCCCATTTAATGATTCTGCAAGATAAATATGATTTTACCACAAGTTCCTTATAAATTATAAAAATTTACTTAAAAAATAATTATCATCAACATACTCAACAAGTGAACAGGCAATGGTTGACCTACGGCATCAGCCCCTTTTAATCGCAATGTGACATATTTCTGCAACTTAATATATAAAGATTTTACGTTGTCCCAAATTTCCCGAACTTTTAACATGGCTCCTTCGTATTCACTCAAATAATCCCAATATTCTTCGACTGTATTATAACCTGCGAAAAGAATTTATTATATTTACAGGTAAATTAGATTATTTTAAAACTTTTTGTAACATAGTAACATAAATGTTACACTTACCATTTTCTTTGGATGCATTTCTTAGCAATGGAAGGATTTGATCTACATATTCAGTAAGATCAGGAAGATTTTTCTCCCAAGAATTTTTCATTTGAAGTAACATGTCTTCTTTTTGCTGTTTAGCTATACTCCTATCTAGTTCTGTAAGCAAATAAAATGAATTTATTTCTAGAATCATTGCCAAAAGGAACTACCCAAGTATTGGGAATACTTTAGTGAGCTTGCTTCAACTTAATCGTTACAATTCAAATTTTAGTTCGGAAATTTCATTCTCAGGAATAAAAAAAGGTTTGCAGTTGACAGGATCAGGTGATCCTGGGGCATTCGCGTCAAATAAAATTAAAAGAAGACTCTTAAGCTCGTAACTATTACTGATTTTTAATTTAATTTCATTATCTTTGTATGGTAGTTTCCATTTCGGAACTTTCTCGAGCAGCCCCGAAGCTGGTACATATTACAATCACCAATAATAATATAACAATAATCATAATTTCGATCACGTGGCGGCAAAAAGGCTAAGCCCGGGACTAAGATGAAATACCTCATTACTTGTAATTTAACTTGCTCTCTATATCATTCAAACCAGAAACTGCAGTTGTTACAATGCTATTCGGCGGCAGAAATAGGTAATAGTGTGGTACTTAGCTAAACTCCTTAGCTTGTTTCTCATTCTCTCTATCATAATACCTCAGTAGACGAGTGGCGAAAACTCAGGTTTACAAGCTATCGTTACCCCTAAGGTCTCGAGTTAGAATGCCGGATGGATCAATATTGAAAAACCTCTTTTTCTACATTCTATTGGGTCTAGGTGGTTGTGCTGTTTTCGTTATTTCTGATTCCGTAACACAAGTGCTTCAGCTGCTTACTTTGGGATCAGTGCAATGTATGTGATGTTGTCTCTGTCTATATATGTCTCTTTTAAAATCGAAGTTTTTGTTTATAAATTTTTTATCTCATTTAGTCGAAAAATGCAGGACAAGATAATACAACCTCTTCTCTGTTCACATTCTATTACCAAATAATGTTAGCTAAACGGGTGTAATTAATATTTTAGTAACTAGTCTCAGTTTTAAACGTAATAGCCTTACCTCTTTTAGTACAATTCGTGTGGGTTCCGCATTCATAATCAGTTGCATAGCGATGTTTATGCAGTGCCGTATTGCCAAATGTTACAAGCTGTAAACGTAGATTATAAGTTAAACATTCAAGCCGTTTCCATTTACAAAAGTAAAAAAATATATTAATTATAACCACATCTCCGGATATTGACAACAAATTAAAATTTATAAGCATGACCGATAGATACTTTTTCTCCTTTTTTTTTTGCATTTTCGTATTTTGACTTTTACATGCTATTATGATTATGAAATTTATTTAGTCCGTAATCCTAACCGATTTTAATGATCTCAACAACTTATCACAACGACGAAGCATGCATTCGTCTTGCTTCCTACTTCGAAGATAAAGCACTATATGCGGTAAAATCAAAGGAAAATTTGCTGTCAAAAATCCGAGATAAAAACTTATAATTTTTAATAGTAAGTTAAATGTCTGTGGCAGATATGACATAATAAGAATATTTTGATGATTTAACGGTTGGATATCTTTTATTCGTGAAAAGGTTAAGTTTTAATATTCAATGTATAAATAAAGTTAGAGTTCTTGGATCAATGTCACGGAAAGTACATCATAATAATTTTAATTAAGACATTCTTAATAAAAAAATATCTTCAATTTTTTTTTATAAAGATTAATAATAAAACGCATTACATTGGAAAATGTGAATAAAGTTTATATAAATTATCAAGTTCTAACAAATCCGAATATGCACCAATAAGACAAAGTTTTATAAGATTTGTTTAGTTTTACATACTATACGATATCGAAATTTGGAGCAGTGGTTGCTATTTGTAATAAGATTTCAACATAGGTATAACCTACTTCGTAGAAATCTATAACGTAAGACGGCCGTAAGGTATTCGCATTCACAACTATATGTAAACACGCTCACATCACATCTGATATTTCCGGATAAGAGGTGGTATTAACATACTACGGACCAAGTTGTAAATATTTATAGTTTTAAACGTGAATATAGTTATACGGGTATGTTCTTTGATAAAGATGACCTTTTGGGTTACTTTAAAGATGGTTGCTTTGAATAATATAAGCAGTTGTCTATTGAATACGAAACGAAATAGATTATAGTATTGTGTTGAAAACACAGAGGCACTCAGGTATAGATACTAAACGCAATTGATATGGTGTTCAATTTCAAACAGCACGATGTAGTATTAAAGACAAAAAACACAACACAGAAGGGATTGTTTTTTTTTTTGCAACACTAATCAAAGATACAAACGAAATATAAGGTTAAAAAACGGAAAGGATGTTACTTTTTTTCTCCGTATGTGAATCATAGTTTTATATTTATTTTTAACAAGTCAAATATTGTAAAAGAACTATTTCAGAAATTATAATATTGAAATTAGTAAATAGGTTTTTGAAAAAAACCCAACCAAACGAGCCTGCCATCTGGGGATCGAACTCGAGTCTCTCGACTCGAAATTCCGACCACCCAGATACTCACCTATCATGACTCTAATGCCCTGGGATGTGTACTTATGTACGAACTTCTGTACGAATTTATCGTAGGCTGGGGTATTGAGACGACGACGGACTCACCACCAGTCACGTTGTCCCGAAAATATCTTCGGTGGAAGGTGGGTCGATTTCGGTAAAGGGACTTAATTGTCAAGAATAGACCTCTGTCTGCATAGGGAATTGCGTGAAGATCTTTTTTCTTTACATATTGAAGTAAAATTTAATACAAAGTTGTTTTTAAACTTTATTAGTTCTGCACTTAAATTTATTAAACAGTTGTTTTGATGTTTATAAAATCAATTTGTTAGAAATTGTGGATATAAGTTTTGCCAAAACTATTAAATAAATTATTAGCTATCAAGGGGTTTGCTAACCCATTAACAGGTATTAAGGATAAATTTAAATTGTTTATAAACTCCCTTTTTTTAATCCCGAAGAGAATCTCTATTTAAAAACATATAAAAAATGTTTTAAATAGAGATTCTCTTCGGAAACTAAATTTCGTCTAGTGATAACGTCCTAACAAACTGTTTCGTTCACATCATAACATTATAAGCATGGATTATTTATATATTATTTGTATGTTGTACTCGGGAGATGAAGTTTGTAAAGGAATTGATTCCTTTGAAAATATCTTCGGAGGAAGGTGTCTAGAAGGTGACTTAATTGTCTAGACTAGATCTGTCTGCCCCAGTATTGAGGATTGCGTGAAGATATTTACATTTGTTTTATAAAATAATTCTGTTTCTGTTAATAAAGTATTGGAAAAAAAGTATGGATTGTACGCATATTTAATATAAATTTATTTCATACCCTTATCCATTGTTCAGACTCCAATAATGTGTCACCCGGTTGTAAGAGAAGTTTTACTTTCCTCTTTAGTAAGTCTTCAGATGACAACGCTTGAGAAGTTATGGCGCTCTTCACGTCAGCCGTTTGCTGCCGTGCGAATATTCCGAAGGCTTTGTCTCGCTCCAGCTGTGAAGAAAAGTGCCATTAGAGATACCCTTTACTGTCTTGTTATAAAATTCACCGTCCGTGATTTTCAATACTTCGTTACGATAGCCGAGTGGGTGTTTAGGAATCGAGTCAAGAGACCCGAGTTCAACCGTGGCTCGTACCAATGGGGTTTTTTAAAAACTTATGTATGACTTATATCGTTGGCTTGGAGATAAAAACGGCATAAGGCCACTTGCGATGTTGTCCCAAAAAATTTCTTCGGTGAAAGGTGGGTCACAAAGGAGAGTAACAGTTTAAACCTGTCTACCTTAGTGTTGGGAGTGGCATGATGTTATTTTTTTCTGTTACGTTATAATTTCTCATTTTTCATAGAAAAGAACCCGCGAATTATAACTAATTTTGTTTAGTTATCGTTAAAAAACATAGTGATTAAAAAAATACACTTAGAAATGCTTGGGTTGTAGTATAATATGGTTGTTATTTCAGTCATTAAAAGTATATCAATCCCACTTCGGTAAGGTAAGCCCACTTTGGATTCACGTTGATGGATTTTGAAGGAGCACGGCGCCTTTACCATACACTGCGGCTGAAATTAATTGGCGGTTAACAAAAGACCAGATATGCCACGGGCTGGTAGCCTGCTTGATTCTCAATGAATCCGGGTGACTGGTTTGGGAGGATCCTTTTTTCATCTTGGGGTTGGAGGCCATGATAGTGTCCCAGCACTTCTAGCGAGAAGATCGCAGATGTATGTAAAAGCGTATTACCATACGGTGTAACCTATTAAACTATTAAATAATCATAAAGTACAAGAATAAAGGTAAAACAATGTTTTTTTTTACCTTTTTTATTATTTAATCAATTTCTAACAATAAGAATTGCTTTTCGTCGAGTTAGCGTCATAAAAGACTACCAAAAAAAAAATAACAACAGACAACCATATCGAAAAATACAAGAGAGAAGAGACGAAAAAAATCGGCCACAGGTAGCAGGTGAGACCATTACTATGTATATAATTAAAAATAAGTCCTTTATTATGTAATTTGACACCGATGTAAGATCGAAACATTGTCCAAATTTTTCGATCTTACATCGGTTTCATATCCAAACAAACTTTCGCATTACTCTCCTTACCATGTAACAACGTGATATGCAGCTAATTTTGTACAGACTAGTTTTGTAAGCTTTTGGGAATTTCCAACATAATATATCAAATTTATAAATTTAGTACTAACCTTGTTGGAAAGTCCTTTATCGGCGCCTATCAATTCATTCCAACTAGCAGTAGCTCTCTGCTCACAATGGTCTTCATAGTCTAACTCCACTAAATCGACCAAAGACATAAGCCATCGTCTATCTTCACCGGTTGATGACGATCCACTTGATAACAAGGCATATAAACATATACCGAACAATGTGAAGGATGACCGCATTGTTTATCTGTAACAAAAAAATAAATTATTAATGAAAATAATAGAATAAATAGTAGTGTCGAACATCTGCATGTGTTTATAACGGTAACATTTTATATGTGGTAGACCTAAGTGGAAGCTTCTGTCTTTATGAATGGGCAGGTACAACCAGGGCAGAACCTCGGTCTTGCAGAATACCCATTTCAAGGAGAAGCATTTTGCGATTCTGCATTTCACCTGGTAAGTGAGATAACCGGAGACACGTACGTTTTCTAACACAGCTATTAATAAATATAATAATAATAACTAGGCTACCAAGAGGGCTAATCTATATATGTATATTGTAATTCAGCATCCGTATGGTTGTGGATGTAAAATTCGAAAAGCAATCGAAGGTTATATTAAAATTTAAATAGGTCTTTGCCTCTTGCCCAAAATTGTTTGTTAAAATTTACATGTTCAAGACATTCATAACATAAAAACTTTAAAAAAGGGTTAATACAAAATAAATGAATACATACTACTGAGTTTCTCTCGCTTGTTCCTTCTCCGATAGAAGCACCTTTATAAAATGGTGGTAAAATACAGAATGACAATCGATGGATGTAATGTATGTTAATTATATCAATGAATAAGTTATTTGATTTCATTTGGAAAAGTGTCTAATAAATATTCTCCGTTGCTACCTTCAAAGCTTCCTACGTTTATTAATTTGCAGAAACAAGGTTTAGCTAAAACGTCAGTTGCTCACCTCTCCACAAAACGTGATTTCCAAGAACATATTATTTCGATACGCGCTACAAATGAATTACCGTCGTTAATGAGGTAATTGAAGAAAGGAAAAGTGATGTTATCAGTGAGAAGGCTTCCGATGACGCAATTCCCAGACGAAGGCAAAAGCACAAGATTCCTCGGCACCCTGGATATTCAATAGCCAAAACCATTGCTATACTACATTTTTTGTTAAATTTTTATTGCATTAAAGTTTCAAAAATTAAAATTATCGTCGTATATAGAAACTTATTTCATAAAATTCTGTATTGACCGAACCGGCAGCATTATACCGTACTGCGGTTAAACTCAAGTGGAGAACAACGATTTCAATAAAACAAAAGCGACTTATGTAATGTTCGCCAACTACCAGTATTGGCAAAATTTTAAGAAATGTATGCCAGTTATTATTGGGGTTTTTGGGAAAGGATTTATGCCTGACAGTAGATTTATACTAGCTTAAGCATTATTTTTTCTATATACCTCCATGACTCCAGATTTGATTTCATTTATTACTGACTTAGATAGGATGTTTATTACAAGATTCCATTAATCTCCTTTCGGTGTCACAAAAACTCACGACTATCCAGAAAAATCCGAAATAATTTATGATTTAAAAAATACTACCGCCATATCGATTTCATTAGACCGCGTTGTGTTGTAAATATGGGTTTAATATGCATATAAATCACGCCAGTATAGTGATATTTAACAAAATGTTATAAGTATTCCTTACAATTTTATCGAAAAACTGCTTTTATTTTTTGCTTTCAAATATACATATCTTGTAGTTCCTTTTCCCGGCATTAAAAAGTTTTTTTTAATTAAATAAATAAAAAATATAAAATATCTTCACGCAATTCCCAATACAGGGGTAGACAGAGGTCAAGTCTAGACAATTAAGTCCCTTTGACCCACCTTCCACCAAAGATATTTTCAGGACAACGTGACAGGTGGTGAGCCCGTTGCCGTCTTTATGTCCAAGCCAACGATGAAATTAGTACATAAGTTTTTGAAAAACTCATTGGTACTGCCACCTGGGGATCGAACTCGGGTCTCTCGACTCGAAATTCCGACCACCCATTAATTCAGCTATCACGGTTTTTTTTTTTTTTAATTAAATAAATAAAAAATATAAAATATCTTCACGCAATTCCCAATACAGGGGTAGACAGAGGTCAAGTCTAGACAATTAAGTCCCTTTGACCCACCTTCCACCAAAGATATTTTCAGGACAACGTGACAGGTGGTGAGCCCGTCGCCGTCTTTATGTCCAAGCCAACGATGAAATTAGTACATAAGTTTTTGAAAAACTCATTGGTACTGCCACCTGGGGATCGAACTCGGGTCTCTCGACTCGAAATTCCGACCACCCATTAATTCGGCTATCACGGTTTTTTTTTTTAAATTAAATACAAAGCGTTAATTAATTAAAATAACTGAGAAATAGTAAACATTCTGTTTTGTTGTTCTTTTATAAAGTTTTAGAATTACAAAGAATAATTGACACAGGATTATTATGTCGTACTTTAACTCGTGCCAATTACTACGTTTGTCGGGCTTTAGTTTTTTCTGCTCTTTAATCTCCCTGTTTTAGTATTATTTTTGATTTACTATATTGTTTTAATTTTGTCTATTTCAGAAGAAAGCACGCTATAGCAAAAAGCATTTTTTGTACTAAATGAAACAGAGTGTTATTTAAATAAATTTTGTTCGTACACTTATTGCAACCCCTCTCTTTCTTGTGAACACTTGAGGAAAATTCTTAAATAGCGCAATGGCTACCGATGTATGAATGATGGTCTGGGATAATACCGTCCCAAAATAACTCAAAAAGGGCGCACAGTCGGTTTCTACAGTTACACACCTTTTTGAATATTAGAAGGTTAAAATACTGTTATCACTGAAGACTGAAAAATAAATACTCAGCTCTATTTATGCTCAGATTAAGGAAAAAAAATAATTTGATATAATTTGTAACTAAAAAAGTTTGTCAGTGTATTTGTTCCGGCTAATCTTCGAAACTGCTAGACCAATTTTGATGGGTATTTATTGGTAGACAGCTGATATTATAAGGAATAAATTAGGATACAATTATAATAAAAAATATCTTTGACTACGCAAACAAAGCCGCGAGGTGTAGCTCTTCAGTTAAGTTAAATAAAATAAAACAGCAGTACACAACAAAAATACAAACAATCGTCCAAATTGTACATGACAATATTGAAACAACAAGTCATGAACATGCAGACCGATAAGAGAAGACACGTAAATTTTGAAAATATAACATCAAATTTTTATTATAGTGAGGTAATATAGATTTTTCTCAAGTTTCAATAATATATTGTAAAGTAGCATACAAAATCTAATATAAGTTTATTATCTATCCATACTTTTGATGCATTCGGAACTTATTCAAGTAAAAAAACTTTTTATCTCTCTTCTCATAATAATCTCTTCTAATAATAAATTTTCTCTCTTTAATAATTTTTGCAGCAAACCAAGGCACTCTTTAATGGCCGCGTCGCTTAAAATGTTCCCAACCTCAGACTGCTTGCGTTGCGCTAGATAATAAATTTGAGTAGTTCATTCTCTTTATAGTGTTCATAAAGTGCATCAAATTGATCGCCAATAACTCTAAATCACTAAAATGTCTGACAAATAAATCCACATTGTAATTCACGTGGGTTTAAAAATGCCACCAAGAAAAATTTTATAAAAGTTATCATTACGATTAGTTTTGTAAAAGAAAAAAAGCATTCAGAGAGCTGATGTACGGTAATGATGTATGGTAAAGATCAAATAAGCAAATGGATCGAAAAGGGAAGGGCCAAGATTACTCGGATACTTAGAAGTGCGTGTTTGATAAAAATTATAAATTTTAATTTAGACGCAAAACAGATGTCTAAGGATTTAAACTTTTAGTTGTCTATGCTACCCCATTAGATACGATATGTGAAAATGATATAACTAAAAACAATTAAATCCAGAAGCCAAGAACTTTAACACCCACAGTATTTTGAAGATATTGAAAGAGATATTCACGCGATCATTTATTGGCTGGGTTATAACAATATACAATAACTTAAATGAAGTCACATCACGCAGTAATTAGATTACGTGAGTGATTGTTTAAAATTAATATAAAACGCCTAAATATAATTTTGATAACATTATAATCTTTATGACCTTTATCTATATAGCCTTTGTTTAATTCAAGTGTACCTGGCAACTGCGCGCAAAAACAATAATTAATCTCCTTGTAATTAAGGGAGCGAAACTTATTCTTTGAATAAATAATTCTACCTTTGAAGTATTATCTGGTGTCGCAAAAATATTCGAAGTTAGAAGAAGAAAGAGCCTTAATTAAGCACCAAAAAGTTTATTTAGGAAAAAAATAAGTACTCTGAATTAAAAAAGAATCCGAATTAACTACAAAATTAGGACGCTGTTGTCTCTTATCTCATTTGATCGCTATAAATACGAAGAGTATTCGCCCCAACTACCATTGTAACCGATTTAGCTAATATTTTATATTTAGACTTGCTAAACTTTGCTCGGAATAAGCATCCGAAATTAATTATGTGAGAAGTAAATAAAAGTGGGCGTTTGTGGTACTTTCGTTGTTTCTGATATCATTACACAAGTGCTTTAGCTACTTATTTTCAAATCAGAGCAATGTATGTGATGTTGTCTAGAGAGGGATTTCCCAATAACCAACATATAATTTTTTGTATTAAAAACATAATATAAACATACTTAATAATTAAAGAGATAAAATGTTTTAAATTTCAGCTCAATTTGGCATAGGTCGCTGGTTCGAAACCCGCTCGTGTCAGTAGAAATTTTAAATGTTTTTCTCTTTAATTTAATAACAAAAAGTTGCATTTGCAAAATTCATTTTAAAGCATAACTTATATGCTTTAAAAGAAATAAAAAATTGCGCAATGAACATATTTACATTAATCCGTAGGGGCTTGGCAAGTGAATTGGCGATCGCAGTATCACCTCGAAACTTAAATATTTATGCTTTTCACTGGTCCCAATTTTTACACGTTAAGCTTATAAATCCAATCAAAACAATGTGCTTGCCAGGGCCAATCCGCTTGCCAAGCGTGGCGATTATGGCAAAAGCCTACGTCCTGCAGTGGACTTTAACAGGCCGTTATGATGATGATAGTGCAGCTCATCACCAGTAACTATGCCCCAAATACACTTCGGCGAAAAGTGGGTCGAAAACGGCTGATGATGTAACTCAAACAACCAATTAATTATCTACAAAACATGAAGGACTCTAAAGTTAGAGCTACAACCAGAAGTATGGTAATCAATTTAGGTAGGTAAACATAAGCAAGGTTCATTTTAGTTCAACACAAACTGGTTATTATGCTAATTACACAAGTAGGTACACGATGTATGCTATTAAAACATTGGCTTCAACATCGCTTTGTATTTCCATGAATAACTTTACACATGCCATGAAACCAGTTTGAAAAGGATTTAAAAACAATAAAGGTGAAATATGCCATTGTTTCGGGATTGTTTTACGATTTTTAAAAATGGAACATGATCCACATAATCTCGGAATATAATTACGTGTAAAGGTTAAAGGTCAAAATGGGACAAGTAAGAATAATAATACACAATGTGGGGCTGAAAGTTTGTTATGAGCACTTTTAAACAATGTAAGCAGTTTACATTGCACTCTCAGGAAAGTTTGAACATTTTAATAAAAGTACATAAAACTTCAAAGATCATTATTATAGTATAGGGGTCATTGTAGAAGCGTGCAGCCTTTTCAGGGCTGCAATTCTACACAGCTGCGCACCCATGCCAACGAGGGTTAGGGCGTCCCCCCAAGGCGACGCACACCAGTTCATCCCCGTTGGTGTGGAATGCAGCGCGCAAAGCGGCGATGGGGACCGCCACCCGTCACACACAGCCCGACATGGCGGAAAGTGGAGGACGGAGTGCAGAGTTGGCACGTGGATTGTTAGAGGAGGCATGAGAGATAAGACGAATGAGTTGATTGAAATAATGAAAGAAAGAAAATTAGATGTCGTGTGTTTGTCGGAGACCAAGCGGAAGGGCAGCGGTACTGAAGAGCTCCCTGGCGGGGCGTTAGCTCTATGGTCCGGAGTCCCGGAGAGCGAGAGCGCCTGCCAGGGAGTGAGGTGCTGCTGTCGTCTCGGTTGGTCGATGTTATGACTGAATATAAGGTTGCTTTAAATTGGGACTGACGAAGTTATTCCTTTTGGCTGTTTATGCGCCCGTAGCTTCGTCGTCCAGAGCTGAGCTGGAGGAGTTTTGGGAGAATGTAAGAGAAGTTCTAGACTTGGTTAGAGGAAACGAAAGAATTGTTGTATGTGGTGATTTGAATGGATGGGTTGGTACCGCTCGCACACAAGCACCGACTCGTACCCTGGTTGGTACCGCTAGGGTACGAGTCGGTGCTTGGAATGTTTGGTGATAAAAGGGTTAACGATACTGGCAAGCTTATACTGGCTGTATGCAAGGAAAAGGGTCTTCTTGTGACAAACACTATGTTTAGTCACAAGAAAATCCATATGTATACTAGAACAAGAGAGAATGAGAGAAGTATGATCGATTTATTCCTGGTGGATGACCGACTGCGAAAACAGGTGATGGATACGCGAGAGTTCCGGGGTGCTGACCTGAGAACGGATCACTATCTAGTGATTACTAGATTTAGGGGTCTGTTCGCGGGTTGGCGCCACTGGACGGCGATACCAGAACCACAGTCGGTCGGTAGCATCCGACGCTGGAAGCTTCAGGAAGCGGACACTAGGGATAAATATCAAGCAAGGGTAGCCGAAAAGCTGGACAGCATCGATGTCAGGAAAGAATGTGTGGAAGAAATATGGCAGAGCCTTAGAGATGGAATGGTTAGTGCAGCGGAAGACGTGTGTGGAACTGTGAAAAGAGGTAGTAGTAAAAAGGGTGATGCATGGTGAAATGACGAAGTGAAAGAAGCTGTAAATAAGAAGAAGAAAGCATGGTTAGACTACTTGGCCTCTAGTAATGATAAGAATATGAGAGAGAAGAGGAAAGAAAGATATAAGCTCCAGAAAGTTCACACGAAAGCATTGATTGAGGAAGTGCGTGAAAGGAGTAGAATGGAAGCAGACGAAAGGTTATCGTACAACTTCAAGGAGAACTCCAAACTCTTCTGGAAAGAGGTTGGAAGGACCCGAAGTGGTGCGACAGCCTTAAGAATGAATAAAGTGCTTTCGGGAACCAACGACGTTCTCTCAGAAAAATCAGACGTCATGCAGCGATGGAGCAAATTTTATAGAGAGATGTATGCGTGTGATGATCTTAGTGGGGGATCCGGTGGTGACGCCGTGACTGATACGCCAGACTCGGACCTCGATGACACTGAGGTCATCAGTATGAAAGAGATTGAATGTGCGATAAGAAGTTTGAAATGTGGTAAGGCTGCGGGACTAGACAGAGTTACTGCTGAAATGGTCAAGTATGGTGGGCCACGCGTCTGGGACAGCTTTCGTATGCTGTGCAATTTGTGCTGGCGATCGGGGCTGTTCCGGATGATTGGCGATCCGCGGTCATTGTGCCTTTATATAAAGGTAAAGGTTCACATTATGACTGTGGGTGCTATCGGGCGATCAGCTTGACCAGTTTAGCAAGTAAAGTTTACTCGAAGGTTTTGACACGTAGGATGCAAGATAAATCTATTCAAGAAGGGAAGATTTCTATGGGAGGCACAATGCGGATTTAGACCTGGAAGACGATGCACGGATCAAATGTTTTCTCTCCGCATGATCACGGAGAAGCTTCTGGCTGCTAACCAGAAGATTTTCTGTGCTTTTGTGGATCTTGAGAAAGCATTTGATAAGGTTATAAGGAAGAAAATGTGGGAACTGTTCCCGGGGTATGGTGTGGATGGTCGATTGCTAAGAGCTGTGCAGTCACTTTACTGTGACTATAAAGCCTGTGTGCGGGTAGGGCATGACCTGTCACCCATGTTTAGCGTTCAAACGGGCGTAAAACAGGGTTGTGTCATGTCTTCCTGGCTGTCCATACTGTATCTCGACAGCTGTTTACAGAAGCTGAAAGACAGCTGTTTGGGTGTGAAATTGGGTGACATAAAAGTAAATTGTCTGCTATATGCTGATGATGCAGTGCTTATTGCACCATCAGAGGCAAAACTGCAGGCATTAGTCACGTGTATGAAAGAAGAATATGAAATTAATGGTCTCCGTTTGAATGCTAATAAAACTAAGGGTCTGGTATTTGAAAGAGACGAAGAAAGAACGAAGTGCGAAATTTGGGTAAATCAAGAATGTCTAGAACAGGTGAATGAAATTGTATACTTGGGGAGTGCGTTTAGCCGGGATGGAAAATGTGATTTAGATGTCGACAGGCGTGTCGCTGCCGGGAACAAAGTCAATGGTGCCCTGACTGCGTTAATCAAAAGGCAAGGCTTTGTGAAAAGTGCACGCCTTGCAATACATAACGCAGTGTTGGTACCGAATTTGTTATATGGCAGCGTAACCTGGGTATGCCAGAAGAAGCATAAAAGCAGGTTGAATGCAGTGGAGATGCGATCTCTTCGTAAAATGTGCGGCCTTACCATGGCCGACCGAAAGCGAAACGAAGAGATTCGCAATATGGCAGGTTTGAAAGATGACCTTGTCTCAAAAATTGATAAGGGCGTGCTTCGATGGTTAGGGCACGTTGAGCGAATGAGTGAAGACCGAATGGTGAAGAGACCGAGACTAACTTTCGAAGACCATGTGGGCAAATTGCTCGAAGAGGGGAGGGTCAAGAGTACTCGGATACCTAGACGTGCATGTATGAAGAAGATGATGAATCTGAAAGAAGCGAAAGAAGTATGTAGGGATCGTGACACTTGGCGATCTGTTCTCTCTGGCTACCCCGTCAGGGATTGTGCGTGAAGATAAAAAAAAATTATTATAGTAGGCTCACCACCTGTTGCGTTGTCTCAAACAAGCTTCGATGAAAAGCGGGTCGAAAAGACGTCATTATCAAGACCACTGCCTACACCAGTAAGGAAATATTGGGTGAAGTTGAAATTATAATTGGACGCTATCTGCCATTATCACTGGTATGATATATTTCGTTGTCTTTTGGAATTCTATAGCAAAAGTGTTGTTTATTAAAAAAAATAATCCTTATCAACAGGATCACATGACATTTGTAAACATAAATTTCCTAGACAAATTATATTAAGTTTCGTAAAACCGTATAGTCACTAAAACGCTGAAAGACAGTCAAGCAGAGTTTCTAGTGTATAAATAATATAATTTATTAAATAATAAATTAAATACTAATTACCATCACAAATACGCACTTACTATTCACAACAGATGCTATTATTTAACAAAACAAATAATTATTATCTAAAAACATTGCTATCTTGTTATGTGGAAGGTCAAATATTAATCGTACCAAATATAATTTGTTATTTACAGGTAAAATTCATCAAGTTTGATATACCGATAATGGAAAGCACAATTAA
Organism: Sericinus montela; assembly: GCA_029286605.1. Lineage (NCBI taxonomy): Eukaryota > Metazoa > Arthropoda > Insecta > Lepidoptera > Papilionidae > Sericinus > Sericinus montela. The sequence goes on from JAGSMR010000015.1 coordinate 13,838,781, forward strand.
TTACATTTGCGAAGATGATAAAATTAATTAAACTAATGTGTGATTTTTATATAAGAAAAAAACAGAAACGAAGAAACAATTTGATTTCAAAATTGATCTACATACGTCGAGTACGAGTATTGCAAGCAGCATTCCCGACTGGGTATCCGAAAAGAGCACATTACCAATTGTCACGATCCTTATATGACCTCCTTCGTTCCTGTCAGATTTATCGCATTCTTTATACTCCTCCAAATAAATATTTATTTCACATTTTGATGGATATATTATTACTTGTCGCCAGGTACACTTAGCATAAAGCAAATAAGTTTAGTTTAGTTAACATAAAGTATTTAACATAATCACTCTTTGCAACACCATTCAGTTAAGGTTAGATAAATAAAAAAACTTATTCAAGTAAGGAAAGCGTAGGTGTATGGAAATTAATCCTTCTTGAATTGAGCTACCCTTAGGCATAATAATATACTTTAAGAGGGTTTTGCCGTTCGAAAAATCCGCCACACTTTCAAAGCTACTTTTGTAGTTTTGCTAGGCTTATACCAAGACATTTACCTCAAACATCTGTAAGATTTATACTACTTAGGCTTAGATATACGTACGGCGATAGGTTCACAACCTATCACGTTCCAAAAAATGTCTTCATTAAATGGTTGCCCGAAGTGACTTAATCGTCTACACCACTGTCTACCCTAGTATTGGAAATGGCGTGAAGATATTTATTTATTTTTATGTTTGACAGGTCTTCTACCAAGTGTCGAAGAAAAGCTCTTTAAGCTCATCGCAGAATTTAAAACAGCAATATTGTGTTGATGAGAAAAAATTTAGATTTTTATAGTAGTCATAACCTAAAATTATTTTGTACCTATTTTTGTTTATTCAATCGACAAATCGCATCGGCATAAGAAAACTTATAATTGTTATATGTAATTAGTATAAAAAAAATCCACACTTCTAAATAACTACCAGCTCCAAAACATTTAGGGTCAACGACTTGGACAGTATGGGTATTGCGTCAACAGGCCAATGTTATGAAGTAGATGTGAAAGATATAGACACGAAGTAATATTAAATAAATAACAAAAACCATACAAAAATTCATGGAGCACAGATCTACGTCCCAGGTATAACAAACTGCTATTTAAATAACGATCTGATATTTTCAAATTTTTATTTTAATATCAATTTCTAGTGTTATACGAATTTACATATAAAAACACGATATAGAATATACTTATCAACGAATACTTTGCATGGTCCGAGGAGAAAAAAGAACATTAAGTCATTAAAGTTTTACGATTTCCTTACTTAAGTAAAACATCCTAACTATAGAAACTATATAATATGTAAGATCAAAGTCTAAATCAGAATTTAATATAAATTCCCGATTTGAACTTTTATATTAGACTTTGAGTGAACTTGTTTTATTACTTTCATAAAATAATTTCGATTCGGAGCGGCACACTAACAATATCAATTAAAATTGTCTCTTTTCAGTATGTTCTGTTATTCTTGATGAGGCGTTACTTTACATTGTAGTCACTAGAGAGTAATCAAATACTGTCCAAGTTAAAGTCAAAAATATTGTTAATTATAGAAGTAGTAATAATTTACAGATGCGCCCGAAACAATGTTTCTCACATCTGACATTTTACATAATCACGTCATCAACGATTGAATTTAGCAGTTTCGTATTCTGTATAATTTTATGTCACTTTTGACATAAAATTAAACAGAAGTGCTATTCTATAAATTCAATTGTCAAGCGAGAAAGATTTAAAACAGTTGTTAGTTAATACTTATATTTAGTGTGTACCGCATAGGAAATAAACCATTATACATAGCAAGTCACGATAGCCGAGTGGTTTGGTGGTCGGAATTTCGAGTCAAAAGACCCGAGTTCGATCCCCAGATGGCCGGCTCGTACCAATGGGTTTTTCAAAAACTTATCTACGAATTATATCTTTGGCTTGGGCATAAAAGTCAGCGAGTGGCTCATCACCTGTCACAAAGTCCCGAAATTTCTTGGATGGAAGGTAGGTCGAAAAAACTTAATTGTCTAGACTAGACCTCGGTCTACCCCTCTATTGGGAATAGCGTGAAAATATTATATTACATTTTTTTTAATACATAGCCCAAAATGTTAACATATATTCAGAAAAATCTACTCATTGGTTCTCGAGTGAGTAATTTAAGTATCGTTAAAAGCTGTAACCAATATGATTAAGGACAATGCTGCCTACTATCTTTAATTAGGTCGACATAAGTGAGCATTAAATCTTTATCAAACACTAATTAATCCTCTCGGCTTTACTCGCCGTTTAATAATTAACAAGAACCGACACCGTTTATTTCAAAAGCAGAAGATTACAGAATTGTTTTCCCCTCTGAGAACTGTAGGCTAAATGCCCCTCATTTGGAGCCTGCAATAATAGGCTCCAAACCGAAACAAAACAGTTGTTACACTATAATTTGGCTACAGAAATAGATAAAGCCACCACACTGGTCAGTCTTCTCAGCCAGACAGCCAGACAACTCTTACGCAGAGAAGAAGTTGCAATGTGCTTGCTTGTAAAGCGTGATGATTATTCCAAATTCTGTTTTAACGAGGCGTATATATACTGCTGTAAACATACGGGTCATTATGTATATTTTTATGAAAATAATTTAAAAAATAAATAAATTATAAAAATAAATAAATTAAGAAGAAAATAATAGAACTGTTTTTTACGTGAATCAGAGCAATCAATTAAGACCACTTACTTCATTCTATATAGATTTAACACCAAGAACCAGATGCAACGCCACATTAACCTAAATTCTGTCAAATATTATGTTACGTTTCGACACCGTTCCACATGTGGTGTTATCTCAGTTACCAAATGTAAAATAAACACAGGTTTCTTATAAAATTGGATGTAAACCATAAATGTATACTTTACTACCTAATAACCTATCAGTGTTTATGATATAAAGAAAAACGTTTAAAATAACAGGTCAAACAATGAATGCTTCAGATTCACACTAAAACGTTTTTACGACCTGATAAATAACAGCCTCGCAGAACATTGCAGTGGTTAAAAATTACAATATCTGTAAAGGATGTGGTGTCGTTGCTATCTACCTGCGTGCCGATATACCTTGTAAAGTCGTTAACACATCTCCTTCTGAATATTCGGAACCTGCAGAATATCTTTTTGTTGAATTGAATTTAAATAGTACAAAAATCTTACTGGCAGTATTCTACAGTCCTAATCTTACCATAAATTATTTTGATAATCTCGATTCTCAGCGATCTTTGTCCTATTTATGAGCATGTGATTTTGATGGGCGATTTTAATACGTGCTTGCTGAAAAATGACTTTCGTACCTCTAGACTCACATCTCTCTTAAGTTCCTTCAATCTCCAGATTTTACCCCTTTCTGCTACCCATAATTTTCCAAATTGCTCTCCTTCGCTTTTTCATCTTATGATCGTTTCCTCTCCCTCCAGCATAATCTCCCTTGGCCAAATACCTGCCTCGTTCTCCTACCATGACTTAATTTATCTATGTTATCGTATTCGGGCTCCCAAACGCAAATCTCAATATCTTCTTCTTCGTAGTTATAAGAACATTAACTTGGAGGCGCTCCAGCGTGATGCTAATGTCATAGACTGGTCTCACATATTAAAGAACAATTTTAATATCGATGAGAAGATTTGTGAATTTACTTCGACAGTATTAGAATTATATGATAAGCATCCGAAGAGTTAAGGTTAAACGAAATCCGGCACCATGGTTAAGTGCTGAAATCAAGAATCTCATGGGTCGCCGAGACAAAGCGAAGCGAAAGTACAACCGATGTCCTTCTGACAACAATTTATCCTCGTACAAGGTACTGCGCAACCGCTACAATCGTCTGTGTAGAGATGCAAAGAAACGCTATTTCCATGATTCTCTTATAAATCGAAGCCCCACTGATATGTGGAGATTTTTAAGGTCCGTTGGCGTCGGCAAGTCTCCTAATGCAGTTTGTCGTGATTTTGATGTTAATGATCTCAACAAATATTCTTCTAAATCCATCTTTACTATCGATCCTTACGTCAAGTCACGTACACTGCTCGCGTTATCTGACATGCCGAGGCCATCCTTCTCCTCTTTTAATCTCACCTCAGTCTCTGAAGAGTGCGTAAAAAATCCGTACTTGCTATTTCTTCTTCTTCGGTTGGTATCGACATCTTGTGCTCAAAAATGATCGTTTTAATTTTACTATCTCTCCTTCCAATCCTTACCCACCTATTCAACTAATCACTTACTTCACACTCGTATCCATCAAAGTGGAAGCAAGCACTCGTCATACCTTTTCCTAAAAACACTTCCCCATCTATGCTTTCCCACTTTCGCCCCATTTCGATCCTGCCTTTTCTTTCCAAAGTTCTTGAGCACATAGTCCATACTCAGCTATCCTCTTTTTTAATATCCGACTCTCTTTTAAACTCTTTTCAATCTGGTTTTCGGCCCGGTCACAGCACCGCTACAGCACTTATAAAAATTACGGACATTAGATAGGCAGTAGAAAATAAGCAATTAACGCTACTGGTGTTGCTTGATTTCAGTAACGCATTTTCCTCCGTAGATTTCGATATCCTCTTGGCGACTCTTAAATCCATTAATATTTCATCCAATGCTATTAAGTGGTTTGATTCATATCTTCGGGGTCGCTCACAGCGTGTTCGCATTGACGATTCTTTTTCTGATTCATGCGAACTGGCTACTGGCGTGCCTCAGGGCGGCGTTCTCTCTCCTCTTCTCTTTTCTGTCTTTATTAATTCCGTTACTTCTGTCATTTCTTCCAACTTCCATCTTTACGCAGACGACCTGCAACTCTATCGTCATTTCCTCCCTACAGAATCTGATTTAGCCGTTTCACTAATAAATCATGATTTAAGCCGGATATACAATTGGTCCAAATCCTTCGGGCTTGTAATTAATGCTAACAAATCTCAGGCTATAATTGTAGGCAGAAGACATGCGCGAAATTTGTTGGATTCCTCAGTGATAGCATCAGTAAAATTAGGTAACGATGTTATACCTTATACAGAGACGGTCAAGGACCTTGGGGTTATTATCGATTCCAACTTATCGTGGCATGCCCATGTTAATGATATAGGTCGTAAGGTTCACTTTTCTTTCCATTCGATGGAGTGCCTTCAAGGTTTTTTGCCCTTAAGAACTAAGATCACTCTGACCCAAATTTAATCCAACCCATCATTGATTACGCTGATGCCTGCTACTTGGGTGCCACAGAGGAGCTTCTGAATAAGCTTGAGCGCCTGCAAAATCTTTGCATTCGTTTTATTTTCGGTATCCGCAAGTATGACCATGTATCTCATCTTCGCAAAGATTTCAAGTGGCTCCCAATTCGTTTTCGGAGGAATACTAGGATTTTATGTCTGCTTTTTAATATCTTGCGCATGTCATCATCTCCACCTTACCTCCGAGAGCGATTCTCCTTCGCTCGTCCATCATCTCCTCCCTGTAGAACCCAACTACAATCCCTACTTAAATTCCCTCCTCATCATAGCGCCTCATATTCTCACTCATTCTCTGTTCATGCAGTAAAATTGTGGAATGCTCTTCCTCAAAATATTCGAGAGTGCAAAACTATTTCACTTTTCAAAAAAAGAGTCAAAGAGCTATATGTCCTTAGTAGTATAGTTTTCTGGTTATTATGTTATGTGTGTTGTGTCTTATGTATAATTATTTATAGTCTTATGTATAATTATTTATAGGTGTTTGAGTATATTCTATGTGTATTTTTTGTATATATTATTGTATGTGTATATTTTTCTATATCTATCTATATTAGTATTATATTTGTACGCGCAAAATCTACCTTTTTATTTATCCATACTCCATTCTCAGGTATGCTGGAAGAAATTACTTAAGAAATAAACAGTACCTTTGTACAAACTTTTCCTCTTATTAAATTTCTTCCTTCATTTATATTGTGTGTACATAAATTGTTAAATAAATAAAATCTGGCCTAAAACATTTAATTTAAAATAAGAACCTTAGACTATGCTGCTACCGGCAGTGACGCCTACGTGGAAACTTTTTATGGCAAAATTTATGATATTTTTTTTCCAGTATTAAAAGTATGCTGTGTTCCACCCTAGGCTTATTCCTATCTCCATACAGAATCAGTAAAGAGGTTTGTCATAACAAAATACATAAATGTAAATCACAGTAACATTCACATCTATGATATTATGGAAGTGTGGATGTAGTGCCTTCCAACCTTAGCGTCCTGTCAGTATAGTTGCTTCCTGTATTAATCCCTTGGCATGGTATGTCGTAATATAGATGTGTCTCCATTCAAGACTTCATACTAAGAAATTGAAAATTGTTATGATCTGGAAATAGATTAGTATATAATACATACATACGTATCGGCCTGATAAAGTTTACTTTTGAACATAGACCTCTCCTGTAAGGAAGCTAGGCAAGTGGATTGGCGTACGCAATGCAGATACCTCGCACCTAAAACGGTACTGCCCTTCACCGCTCTTCTTAGAGGTGCGGTAGTTTTAGGGATGATTATACCGTCATGAATCACGATAGCCTAGTGGTTAGTAGATAGGGATTCCAGTCAAGAAACCCGAATTCGATCCCCAATGCTCGTACCAATGGATTCTATCAAAATCTTATATTCTTGGCATGGATAGCGATGGGCTCACCTGTCAAGTTGTCCCAAAATGTCCTCGGTGGTAGGTGGGTCGGAATAACTTGTCATCTATCTCAGTCTACCCTTGTATTGGGAATGGCGTAAAGATATATATAATACCGACATCTTTCGGTGACAATTGATATTGTCGTGGTAATAAAGGGAGAACCTCAGTCGGTTCTTATGCCACCCACGGGAAGAAAGGGGCGGGAGGCGGGGGAGGCATATTCTTAGCCGATACCATCACAGCCTACTCTATACAATGTAGTTAATTAATTATACCTCGTTTGTATCAGCAATACGCTATTTATGTATACTGCAAGTGATGATAAGATCTAATATTATACAAGTAACTAATTAGTAGGCAATTAAGGAAAATACACGTGTGAATATTTAAGCTAAAAATTAAACATTCTAAGACATGGCTTTTAACGTAAGTCTTATTTCAATATTTGATACGATTACTGAAAATTTGGGTTAAACATGTTCTCCTTCAGATAGGACTAGAAAATAGTATGCAGATGATTTACCTGCGTCACTTGATGACACACGCGATAAGCTGATATGACATAACATGCAAACAAAATATCATGACTTTATCTTTTACGAGTACTGGTATATACTTGCTTAACGGCCTGTCAAAAGATGCAGGCTACTTTTGTAAGAGAAAAGGAAAGTGAAGAGTACTCACGTAAGAGTAAAGTACTCCTTACTTTCCATGACATCACGCCTGACGAACGAAGTACCAGACACGTCACTCTTAAAACGATACTGATCATAACCGGTCTGATTTGTTTTTGAGTGGTATTTCTGGAGATATATCCTCTGTGTGTATACCCATAGCTATTTTCAAGGTTTAATTTTAATCGGTTCATACTGCAACCACGGGAAGAAATGGGCTGGTAAAATTTTACTTCGATACCACACGGCAATTTCGTCTTAAAAACGTAATCTATTTCTTTGAGCAGAATTCGTTACACTGATCCTACTTTAATCGGATTATTTTATCTTTAACTATTATTTGTTAAGTTAGACTACGTTTTTTTTAATAAATGCAAGGAAATGTTAAGGCTACAACAATTTAAGTATTAAATCAAAATTATAATTGAAATGAAACCATTTCGTTTTCAATACTCGAATGTTTGGCAGTTGGTACAACACGAAAAATGTAATTTTGTTATAACACATACTTCGAAGTTTTCTAAAGATTGGTATGGCATTAATCGTGGCTTAAAATTTAAACCCAGTATACTTTTGTATCATGACTTCTTTGTAAGTAAGCGCAACTACAAATATAACATTAATTTATTACATTGGATTTAAATAAAAACATAAATTAACATGTCACGGGTTTTAAAACGGTTGTAAAGTTGAAAATCTCTTTCAAAGTCTTTGTAAAGGAGTTTTATGCAATAAAGTCATTTAAAGTTCGCAAGCGTTTTACCGCGAAATTCTAAAACTTTTTTCTTTTTTTATTCTACTTACTAGAACGTCGCAACACACATTTTTGAGTCGCATTTCACTTTGAATGAATTAAAAAACTTGGACGGTAGCAAGCAGAAAAAGTAATGTCAAGTCTTGTTTTTATTTACACAAAACGTAACATCGTAAGAGAGAAAACAAATTATTTTTTAGCAAAACGTTGAAGCAAAAAGTTGTGTCATATTTGAAGTGGCCCTACAAACTAATTTTAAAAGATTGAAAATATTTTTAAGTAGGCATAAACGTTTGAAATGATTATTAAAAAATTATTGAAGAACAAGAAAATTAAGAAGGTAACAAGTAATTAATTTCTCAGAATTAATTACTCCATCCATAAGATTCTAATTTAAACTTGAGGGCCATTTACACAAGTTTGTAGTGTCTTCCAAGTTGTAGCGGGGTTCGAATCCCGCTAAGGGAAAAAACGTATGTGAAGAATGTGTTCGTACTCTAGTCATGGGCGTTGATATATATACATACAAGTTTTCTCAAAAACTTAGCCCCCGGTCAAATTTGGTGACTGACACTGGCGAACAAGGTCTTGATCAATTTTCCGTGACGACGGTCGAGTGGTTGGATGGTCGAAATAAGGACATTTAAGTTTGATACCAATAAAAAGGGGGATATCAAAGATTTTTCACGAATCTGATTTTCGTATGTAAGATGTGTATCTTTTGCTTTATCTCTATGACGGCGACAGGCTCGCTTACTGTCACGTTATCCCAAAATAGGCTCTGGGTAAAGATAAGTCGAAATACCAAACTGTAAACTTTACAACCTCCAGTATTACGATTTCGAGATATTTAATCATTCCGTTAGTCTCTAATGCAAGTAAGGTGTGTATTTAAATATTGATATGCGTGCGTATATATTTAAATTACCTATAAAAATTTAATTGTACTCAAGTTTTTTTTTTAATTAAAATTACTACTTGGAATGCGTGTATCTATTATTAATACAGTTCAATGCATAAATAAATAGAACGCGAGTTCTTTGGTTTACAAAAAAAAGGAACGCATCGATATAATTTAATTTGTGGCTACAATGCACAGTGATATAGGTTACTTTTAAAACCCATGGTTTTAGTTTAGACAAGTAGGTTTCCGCTATTCCACAACTAAGAGATCAGTATAATTACTTTCAACCCACCTTTTACCGAATATATTATCAGGGACAACGTGACAGGTTGTGAGCCGCCTTTATATCCAAGCCAACGATACAAATTGTACATGAGTTTTGGAAAAACAACTCATTGATTACCAGGTGGTAGGCTCATAAGCCTACCACCTAATCGAACTCGGATCGTAACTCTAGTGACTCTAATTCCGAACATCCAACCAGTCGGTTATCTTGACCACATGATACCACAGATGAATATATAATCTTAAGTATCATTTTGTGACGGTAGATAGCCGTTAAAAAATTCTCTATTAATTCAGGTTGAAGTTTTCTTTATCGATCCAGATCGACCAGGTGGAGATCCAATAGCAGAAATTCTTTTTTTTTTGTCAATATTTTATTTGCAGAAACAGAATAATATTTATATTTAAACATACGTTTGTTTCTTTAAATGAAGTAGTTTGGCTAAAACGGATATTGATGAAATTTTTCAATACTGTCTAAAGCTTTAAATATCGCATATCTGTTACCAAAAAATAATGTACTTCTTCGTAGTGATGTCCAGAACTCTAAATAGTCGCGGGTAGCAGCAACTGACCTTTTTTTGTTTTCATACTTACAAGACTAATACAAATCGCAACACAGACCACTGAATCAAACTTACCAAAAGTTTATATTACTGTTCACAGATATAAAGTTGGCTCGTTAAATTCATCGTGATGAATAACCATTCGGTTACTGCGACTCCGGACAAACAACGTAATATGGGTCCGAGACTGTTTTTGTGACCTTTGACTGGACTGGCGAGTCCAATTCCGTGCGTGATAAATTACAATAGACTTCTCTGTTGTTTGATTACAACGATGATAAGGCGGCGCGAGTCTTTGTGTTGCTTCTATTAATTTAACTTAATCGATTGTTTTTGTGTATATATTAATAAATATCTTACAGTTTTCTTTACAATTTAAATACTTTGTATATTTATAAATTCATCGATCGCCGAGTGATTGAGTCATCGGGATTTTGGTAAAGATACTCGAAATCGATTTCCATGAGGAAGGATTATATCAATGAGTGTTAACGACCTCCGTGAAACTGTGGCCTACATGCCTGTTTCTAAATGTCGCCATCCCCGGGTTCGATTCACGGACGTGTCAATGTAGAAAACCACTTTTCTTTTTGTTTTCGGCTCTGAGTGTTTGTGGCGTTTTCGTTTTTTCCAATTGCATAACACAAGTGCTTTAGCTGTTTACTCTGGAATCAGAGCAATGTTGGTGATGTTGTCCCTATCTATCTATGTATTTATTTTTTATAATTATTTATTTAATGAGTAAGTTTTATATCATTGGATTGGATAAAAATACTGCGACTGACTGGATAAAAAAACTGTCACGATATGTCAAATATAGACCACCCCGGAAAAACGATCTTTTTTTGTTTGTTTGTATAAAATATAAATAGGATTAAGGAAATTACCTTTACGCCATTTTAACGGTTTTAGTTACAACAACTGCGCAGATTATACTTTAAAATCAAGTAAACAAAATTAACACCAAAATTAAACCAGAAAACACACACAAGCAAACCTACACATAGTCATCCATCTCATAATATTATTGAGTATAAATACTTTCGCAATGGTTGATTTGCAATGACTGTCAAATAAACAACCTGTCGAACCAACAATCCAGATACTTGAATCTAAAATCAGGATCTAAAAGATTCCAAAAAATTCCAACACTTTACATGACATCGCGTTGCAAAGTTTACGTTTTAGACAACCTCGTTTAAAATAATATTTTAGAATCTTCCGGAATTTTTAAGGGGGGAATAAATTATTTAAACGGAATATAATATGACAATAGCATAATTCATTGTCATTCAATTGGAAATATGATCGTGTAATAATGATAATAGAATAAATATACAAGAAACATTTTATCATATATGAGCATGTTATATTCATACACCAGTATACTTGCCCGTAAAGTAGTTTTCTTCATACGAGCGCAAACTACTGTGAGGCAGTTATGCGGTTTCACTTAGTTGCTTTATTGTGCCAAGTAATCATAGTTATGTAGGGCACTGTGTCTATTTATGCGATACATTTCTTTTATTAGACATGAAAATTTTCGTGACATTATAATATACATAGTAATTTTTATACATTGAATTAAACTATATAAAATATACTTTTTTAACTGTTAATGTTGTTTAGTATAGTCCAGACTATCAAATAAACTGAAACACAGGCTTCACAGTCCTCGAATAGTTTTGATTTATTTCTACAAAATTACACGAGTGCTCGGACACCTAGACGCATGTACGAAGAAAATGATGAATTTGAAAGAAGCGAAAGAGGTATGTAATCGTGACACTTGGCGATTTGCTCTCTCTCTCTCTCTCTCTCTCTGTCTACCCTGTCAGGGAATGTGCGTAAAGATAAATAAATAAATAATTCCACTCATTATTCTTCTCGTATTCAGAAGTGCGTAATATCTCTAGGAATAGAAGCAGACACTAATCTTCAGAGGAAAAAAATAAATGAGTTAAGCGTTGGTTCAGTTTTCTTCAAGATACCTTTGACTTTTTTGCTATTTTATTATACTATTATAAATCACTAGACAAGGTTTAATAGACGGCGATGAATAAAAATGGCGAAATACTGCAAGTGAGCTACTTAACGTTTCATCGATTTATTATGTAGGGTTTTAAGCCTGGAAGCAGAAATTGGGCTGGATTACGTGCGAATTTTTACACATCTAATATAATACGAGAGTTAACCGTGTGGTATTTTCTTAAGACGTTAGTTCCATTCTTTTCACGGAAAGTCCTAAAAAACCCAATAAGTATAACCTATAGATATAAAGTGGAATAACTAACACAATCTACCATACCAAAAACTCACGATAGCCTAGTAAAAGTCACGATAGTCCAGTGGAGTGGTCGGAATTTCGAGTCGAGAGATCCGAGTTCGATCCCCAGGTGGCAGGCTCGTACCAATGGGTTTTTCCAAAAACTTATGTACGAATTATATCGTTGGCTTGAACATTGAGATGGCGACGGCCTCATTTTGTTTTATTTAGCTGATATTTGCGACAGTTCTTCTTCTTCTACACTTTATAGTGTTTTCATCACTAAATCCCAAGTTCAGTTGTCATAGCAATTTAATTTAAACTATATTATATTAGACCTATTATATTTCACTAGCGTCTCAAGTCCCAGATAAGGAGGCTTATATTAACTGAATTCTATGAATTTTTTTTGCGTAATATATCTGACTACAGAATACTTCAAAAATTGTATTACATCAAATTAATATTTAAAAAAACCCTTATGGCATCCTAAATCTTTCGAATATAGGAATTCATCCTTCGAAGATCCTTTTATTCTTTAGTTTTATTTTGTATATCTGTAATTCGAAGTGTCTCTCAACTCTGACATTTCCCGTGTGACTTGTGCGTGCCCAATGATCTTTACCTTACGTGACATTTTATTGTAACAACTCTTTTCCGTTTCGACCTTGCACTTTATCCTATTTAAGTTAAAGCACGAAAGGTATTATACATTAAAATTGTAGTCTACAAAGGCACAAAACGTTAAAAACTACGTTAAGTACTAATATAATATCTAGGCATGGAAAAGTCCACTGTTATATACGACACAGGTCTATCCTGAAAAATCATTCAGTAGAATAAGCAAAGAATACTAATATTTCTTCAACTATCTTTACAACAACACACACATATTACCGACATAGTTATGCATAACTCACCACATAGAAATTGTAATAATACACATATTTAATAACAACAATATTTTGGTAAAGCAAAAAACAAAACAAAAGAAAGTAATAAACAATAGATTTTGTAAAATAAAAATAAATAAATATCTTCACGCAATTCCCAATACAGGGGTAGACAGAGGTCTAGTTTAGACAATTAAGTCCCTTTGACCCACCTTCCACCGAAGATAATTTCGGGACAACGTGACAGGTGGTGAGTCCGTCGCCGCCATTATGTCCAAGCCAACGATAAAATTCGTACATTGAAACGAACTCATCACGTACGAAACTCATTGGTACGAGCCTGCCACTTGGGGATCGAACTCGGGTCTCTCGACTCGAAATTCCGACCACCGAACCACTCGGCTATCGTGACTTTTATAATTATTTTGTACATACAATAATCCATGAATAATTATAAAAAAATAACATTAAAATGTAACATTTCGTAACATTAGCTTTGCATTATATTTATGATAAATATTACTGTCTATTACCTACAATCTACATTTTCCCCAATAAAAACTCCATACTTATAAAATTGTGTGTATGTAGGGGCCTTATCATCATTGCACACTTGTACTACTTATATTTGTAGTGCTTGTATATCGTTAAAGAGAATACGCAAATGTTTCGTTTTCGCTTATATTGTTTCTCATTAACTCTCATATATTATTCATTACAAATACTAAGTCGTACAAATTATCTTGGTCAAAAATTATAGTGAAAAAAAAAGATAGAATAAAAACAATGCAAAGAAATAAATTAAGTTTGCATAAGGTTTTTATTAAGTTTCATGAGTAGTTTTTCAGCGACGAATTTCATAAAAGTCACCAAGTTCATCAGAATAAATTTGCAATTCTAATAACCATTGTCTCGATTGAGATTTTTAATTTGATATCTTTCTTATTAATGGACCTAAAGGAATAAATTTAAAGTATCAGTATACTTCATATAATTCATCACATATTTATTGTAAGTATTTATTCGTTTTGATTTCACTATAATATTCGTCTTTTCTAATAATAAATGTTAATTAAAAGTTATAGTTCAGGAGTAACACTGCTTAATCATCTGTAATGTAATGAATATGAAAAAAACGTTAAAGAATGAGAAAAGAAAGATTTGAATAAAAAGCTAGAAACTTATAACCAATGTTTTATTTTTAACACGACGTCTATCATAAAAATTGTAATCATAAGTTGTTTTATTGAAGACCAATACATGCATAGTACTAGATTGCGTAATAAAAGGATAAAACTGATCCTATTTCCAGCGAAAAACGTTTCATTACAGAGAATCGATTCATAATTAGTTTTCACGTGCACACGAGAACATCGTTTACATACGATATCGATGCAATAACCGCATTTTATTATATCCTTTGATCGTTAAGGACGTCGGTAGTTGACTTCAGATATTGTCGAACATAATAGATTCCCGGATGTAATGATAAGATATAGCACATATACTATTTACGTACGTTATTGCTATTATTCCATTATTTTCGTGTATGAATTAACTTCAAAATAAGAAGGAGAATATCAATTCGACTCGTATGGGCCCGTGAAAAAATTGCCATGGAATTGGAACCATATGCTATCTACTACCCCACAAAAATACGATAGGATAAGGATAAGGAAATTAATCTTATACCTATTGTTTATATTAAAAAATATTCTCATTAAAGTTTCAATGTAATTTAATGTACAATTTTCTATTTAATACTATAGTACGTTCCTTCCTGTTCCGATAAAAGGTTATGAAAGCAAAGTCCTCAAGGCATCAAGTGATTGATTATCTATACATGTTCTGAATTTAAGATCATGTATAGGGAATAGCGACCGGAACTTCGAGGGTTTCTATTCACTACGACTAAATGGCATTTTATCCGAATAAAAATTCTTAGTATTTAGCTGTTAGATATATTTTTAATTTGATTGTATATTTAAGGTATTAAGTTTATGTAATATTTATAAAAATATATCTTCACGCCATTCTCAGTACATGAGTAGACAGAAGTCTAGACCATTAAGTCATTTAGACCCACTGTCCACCGATCATATTTTTGGGACAACGAGACAGGTCGTGGGCCCGTCGCCGTCTTAATGTCCAAGCCAACGATATAGTTCGTACATAAGATTTTGAAAAAATCCATTGATACGAGCCTGCCACCTAGGGATCGAACTCAGGTCTCGAATTCCGACCGAAACCCAAACGCCACGCGGTCATGACTTTTATGTTATATTTATATTTTATCAATTCTATTATCTATATGCGTTTAAGATTATTTGCATTAATCGCAACATTTTATAAAATATTTTTAAGACATAAATAACATAGTATGAAGTTTTTTTTTTATATACAAGAGGGAGGCAAACGAGCAGGTGGTTCACGTGATGGTAAATGATTACCGCCGCCCATGAACATCGGCAATACCGGAGGCATAGCAGATGCGTTGCTGGCCTTTGAGAAAGGCGTGGGCCTCCGGTTACCTGCACTCACCAGACGAAACGCAGAAGTTTGTTAAACTTCTACTTCACGCCGCTATTCTGTGAGGTCGTGGTACTTCCCCGGTCGAGCCGGCCCATGCATGCAACAACAAACGCTGATGCGTGGCTCTGCCACTGAAGTTTTGTAAAAGAATGATGTGTTGTATTTATATTTAATTAACATTTCACGACCGTCCAAACCATGACGCCGGGACTGCCAGTTTGGGATTGCATGTTATATACATGCATGTTATATAAAACTTTACAACATAGTAGATATATCTATGTAGTGGTATTAAACCAGTACATAGATATTTATACGATATAGAACAAGCAGCGACATTTGTGTCGGCAAGAATGGGTCAATTCAACTGGATTAGTTCCATTACCATGCAGAATTGTCGAGATTAATTAGAGGCAACCAGTGTTTCTGTGTTTTTTGTGAGTGAAATAACCTGATAACTAAACCCCTTTCAATGTTCCTCCTCATTCAAAATCTTTAAAAATCTATTCTTTGAAAGCCGATAACGCATTAGCAATTACGCTCGTGTTGTGGATGTGTTTTATGCCAATCATTGTGGATCACTTAAAATCAGGAGGTTGCGTATTTGGCCAAACGAGAAAATTCAAAAATTCAAAATTTTCACTAAAGATCGGTTTTTTTATGTTCACGCAAATTTCCCAAACAGAGATAGGCAGAGGTTTAGACCTATCAAGTTTTATTTGAGACTACATATTGAGCCTATTGCCGTCTTATCATCCATGCTAAAGGTATCACATACATATTATATTAACGGAGATAAATATTTATATATATATAGAAACATCTATAACTCATCAGAACATTCATACTTATCAGAAACGTTTGCCCTTAGTTTCAAAGGAAACTACCAAATCTGTTATCTGGTTATGAAGACCAAGACGACAACTGATGTCGTCTTGTAATTTTAACTTGCACCGTTGATACATTAACCTTCATATGTTATGTTTAAACTTTAAATAAGAAATTCAAGCTCACGATACCTACTAAAGGAAAACTCCACTGCCATTTCCAGAACTTAACGGTGATAGTTGTAATATAGGAAATCCTTTAGCACACACCGTTTTGCAAAGTTATTAATTACGAAGTCATCCGCTTCCAAGATCAATAAAATAAATACCACTATGGAATACTAAATAACTTTTGATACATATCAATTATCAAAAATACCTACCTTTTAATTAAAATGAATTTTACATGAAGACATCACCTGAGAACGGCAACACCGATTTGGCTGATTTTTTGTTTATAAAATAAATATAAATATCTTCACGCAATTCCTATACAGGGATAGACTGAGGTCTAGTCTAGACAATTAAGTCCCCTCGACCCTCCTTCCAACGAAGATATTTTTCAGGACAACGTGATAGGTGGTGAGCCCGTCGCCGTCTTAATGTCCAAGCCAACGATATAGTTCGTACATAAGATTTTGAAAAAATCCATTGATACGATCCTGCCACCTAGGGATCGAACTCAGGTCTCGAATTCCGACCGAAACCCAAACGCCACGCGGTCATGACTTTTATGTTATATTTATATTTTATCAATTCTATTATCTATATGCGTTTAAGATTATTTGCATTAATCGCAACATTTTATAAAATATTTTTAAGACATAAATAACATAGTATGAAGTTTTTTTTTTATATACAAGAGGGAGGCAAACGAGCAGGTGGTTCACGTGATGGTAAATGATTACCGCCGCCCATGAACATCGGCAATACCGGAGGCATAGCAGATGCGTTGCTGGCCTTTGAGAAAGGCGTGGGCCTCCGGTTACCTGCACTCACCAGACGAAACGCAGAAGTTTGTTAAACTTCTACTTCACGCCGCTATTCTGTGAGGTCGTGGTACTTCCCCGGTCGAGCCGGCCCATGCATGCAACAACAAACGCTGATGCGTGGCTCTGCCACTGAAGTTTTGTAAAAGAATGATGTGTTGTATTTATATTTAATTAACATTTCACGACCGTCCAAACCATGACGCCGGGACTGCCAGTTTGGGATTGCATGTTATATACATGCATGTTATATTTAACTTTAGTTGCATGTTATATATAACATGTTATATAAAACTTTACAACATAGTAGATATATCTATGTAGTGGTATTAAACCAGTACATAGATATTTATACGATATAGAACAAGCAGCGACATTTGTGTCGGCAAGAATGGGTCAATTCAACTGGATTAGTTCCATTACCATGCAGAATTGTCGAGATTAATTAGAGGCAACCAGTGTTTCTGTGTTTTTTGTGAGTGAAATAACCTGATAACTAAACCCCTTTCAATGTTTAAAAATCTATTCTTTGAAAGCCGATAACGCATTAGCAATTACGCTCGTGTTGTGGATGTGTTTTATGCCAATCATTGTGGATCACTTAAAATCAGGAGGTTGCGTATTTGGCCAAACGAGAAAATTCAAAAATTCAAAATTTTCACTAAAGATCTGTTTTTTTATGTTCACGCAAATTTCCCAAACAGAGATAGGCAGAGGTTTAGACCTATCAAGTTTTATTTGAGACTACATATTGAGCCTATTGCCGTCTTATCATCCATGCTAAAGGTATCACATACATATTATATTAACGGAGATAAATATTCATATATATATATATATATATATATATATATATATATATATATATAGAAACATCTATAACTCATCAGAACATTCATACTTATCAGAAACGTTTGCCCTTAGTTTCAAAGGAAACTACCAAATCTGTTATCTGGTTATGAAGACCAAGACGACAACTGATGTCGTCTTGTAATTTTAACTTGCACCGTTGATACATTAACCTTCATATGTTATGTTTAAACTTTAAATAAGAAATTCAAGCTCACGATACCTACTAAAGGAAAACTCCACTGCCATTTCCAGAACTTAACGGTGATAGTTGTAATATAGGAAATCCTTTAGCACACACCGTTTTGCAAAGTTATTAATTACGAAGTCATCCGCTTCCAAGATCAATAAAATAAATACCACTATGGAATACTAAATAACTTTTGATACAAATCAATTATCAAAAAATACCTACCTTTTTAATTAAAAATGAATTTTACATGAAGACATCACCTGAGAACGGCAACACCGATTTGGCTGATTTTTTTTTGTTTATAAAATAAATATAAATATCTTCACGCAATTCCCTATACAGGGATAGACTGAGGTCTAGTCTAGACACTTAAGTCCCCTCGACCCTCCTTCCAACGAAGATATTTTTCAGGACAACGTGATAGGTGGTGAGCCCGTCGCCGTCATTATGTCCAGCCAACGACATAATTCTTACATAAGTTTTTGAAAAACCTATTGGTACGAGCCTGACCTGGGGATCTAACTTGACTCGAAATTCTGACCACCCAACCACTCGGCTATCCTGACTCGGATATTTTTTCATTTAGTTATGTTAATCTTTAAAAGTCACGATAGCCGAGTGGTTGGGTGGTCGGAATTTCGAGTCAAATGGACCCGAGTTCGATCCCCAGTTGGTAGGCTCGTACCAACGGGTTTTTCAAAAACTTATGTACGAATATCGTTGGCTTGGACATGAAGACGGCGACGGGCTCACCACCTGTCACGTTGTCCCGAAAATATCTTCGCTGGAAGGTGGGTCGAAGGGACTTAATTGTCTAGACTCGACCTCTGTCTACCCCTGTATTGAGAATTGCGTGAAGATATTTTTTTTAAACTTTAATGTTAAATACTACCGTCACCACTACGTTTATTTATTAACATTCAACGTAAATAGCAATGAGTTATGATGATAAATAATGTACTGTAGTTTAAATAAATAAGAATAATTTATAAATAAATAAGGAGATTTATAAATAAATAAGAATACAGAGATTGATGCGTAAAAATCAATGATAGAATTATAAACGTTGTTGTTATGACTATTTAGATTTATGAGTTTCAAAATAGGCAGTATAAAACACCGTTGCTACTTCGTGGTAGGGTCATTAGTATTTACTTAGCACTATACGGCTTTAAACTGCTCATATATGAAGGATAACTAAAAGCGTTTTATTTGACATTCGATCTACATCTGTAACATCAGCCTGCGATATAATATAATATCGTATAAACGTCATTGTGTCATAATTCAATATATAAGGTCTTTAACTAACATATTTATTTACCAAGACAGTCCCATTCCGCATCTGTAATCCTCGCTTGTTATATTTTATACAAAGCGATGCTAAGTTTATTGAGTGCCAGTGTCATTCTCCATTAAAGGCAATAACTCATCGCTTCAAATAAAAGAAAAAAAAACTACATGGTAACCGATTTCATTGCAATAACGGTTATATTAGCATACAATATACGTCGCCGACGGCGGTTACAGCGTAAACTCTTTGTAGTGGACATAGAGTCTAGTATTGATTATCTACTAATGTACGAGCAATTTTATTTACTACAGTGAATGAACTTGCGTTAAGAAAAATTTGTCAAGGCTCTTATCCACAACTCGCATGATGTATTCCTATCTGAGTACACTAATGTTTTGTAACATGACCTTTGTAAAGTATTTGTTTTATATCTTCACGAAATTCTAGAGTAGACAGAGTTCTAGAAAATGAAATTTTCATATGTCATTTTATATATAAATGATATATTTTCACATGAGCTCATAAAGATAATATAATAAATAAAAAATATGGCTGTGGTTTTTGTAAAGATTTTATTTTAAGTCTCAATTACATGCGAAAACAACAAAAAACAATTAACATTTCAATGACGCGGTATAAAGATTCAAAACTGTATACGAGTTTTTGTACTCAGACAAAAACTTGTATGTACGTTTAATGGAGTAATATTCTAGTAGTTTATCATATTTATATCATAACTAAAAACATATATTTTATATCATAACTATACGATTTTAATTATATAAGTTGATCATAATATCAATCATGGCGTAATAAAACGAACTCTTATGACGATAAATCTCAAAAAATCTCAAAACCTTTAACTTTTTAATTGGTCTGGGAAAATCGGGGCCATAATAATAATAAGAAAATAAATTGGAGGGTATATCACCGGTAAACCACACACAAGGACGTAGTTGCCGTGATCCTCTTTAAATACAATTATATTGTTCTGTGACGTCACAATTCTGAACAATCGAACCGTTACTAGACAAAATACCACTGATAAAAATGACTGTTACTAGGCAAAATACCACTGAAATATAATTATGTCACATTTTATGAAAACTATGGTTATATTTAAAACTGAGTCAGTGTTACAAATAACTCTTACAAGGTTAGAAATGGTCGTGAACGTTCGATTTTCGAAACTGATCCTTTTTTTATAGAAAAGGAAGGCAAACGAGCAGGTGGCACACGTGATGGTAAGTGATTACCGCCGCCCATGAACATCTGCTATTCTAGAGGATCCTATAATAATATAGCACATGAAAAGTCAGTCTTGACATTTTAGCGTTTTCCCCTATTTTTGTCTGTTTACTAATTACGACAGTAAATAACAGCTCAAATTTGCGCAGCTGGTTTTGACCGTGTCAGTTAATTCATGCAAATCGTTTTGGTTTCACTGAAATACAGTATAGTGTTCATTGTTAAGAACGCTTTAATAAGATTATCATTGGCAGTATAAATGTTAAACTTTTACATAATGAATAGTAGGGATATCTTAATTTGAACGGAATATACTGTACTTCGTACTGATAATGATGCTTCTCATTAGGCTACCGAATAACTTCTGGCTGAACTTTCATTAAAATTTGCTGAACGCACGCTTTCATGCTTAAGACACTAAACTGGTTTTGATTTAATTTTATGGTCCTGGGCAAAGAATTGGATTAATTTTTAAATAAATAAATATAAATATCTTCACGCAATTCCCAATACAGGGGTAGACAGAGGTCTAGTCTAGACAATTAAGTCCCTTTGACCCACCTTCCACCGAAGATATTTTCGGGACAACGTGACGGGTCGTGAGCCCGTCGCCGTCTTTATGTCCAAGCCAACGATGTAATTCGTACATAAGTTTTTGAAAAACTTATTGGAACTGCCACCTGGGGATCGAACTCTACTCTCTTGACTCGAAATTGCGACCACCCAACCACTCGGCTATCGTGACTTATTATTTTTACTCCAGATAAATATCAATTTAAAGCTACATAGGGTATGGTATGTACCCTATACAATTGGAGCAGCAGGCAAATAGAGAAGACAAAAGAATGTAAGTTATAACCATTATCCTTGCAAATCATTTAGACAACATTACGTGAACAAGTGCTTAACATCCTAATTAACTAAATGAGAGCATATTACGTTGGTCTTCCTTTCAATTAGTCTTCAATAAGGGAACATTAACCAGTTACTCGTATCTGTGAACATACTCATTTACATAATTACCCTACGAGCACGGGCTGACAATCTTCTAGATAAAACATTTTAATATACTAAAATGTACATTCAAAATTTTATGTATTAATGTCACGATAGCCGAGTGGTTGAGTGATCAGAATCCAAGTCATGAGACCCCAAGAGGTTGGTCCTTGTCAATGAGTTTTTTCAAAACCAACATTAAGACGGCGGCAGACTTACCACAGTCACTTTGTCCTAAAATAATCTTCGATGAAATGTAGCTCGAAAGAACTAAATTATCAAGACCTGTGGCTGATAATAAAAAAAAATTATAACATTTTACTGTCGCCAGTAAAATAACGATGATCTTTCAATTTGAAGTTTTTTATACACCTATTGTTCACATTGCTTCGTTCGCTGTCTCTTGACATTTATCTCGGTATGTTTTTTAGACAATACGTCAGCAATTTTGACGAGACAATGTTGCGAAATCTCGGTAACAATACTTGTTGAGTAGAAGGTCATTGACATTGCTTACATTCTATTTTTTAAATTTTATATTTTTTTGTCGTAATATCGGCAAACATTTTTTATACGCACATATTGTTTATGAAGAATTGTCAAAGATTTGTCATCAAACTTTTTACAACTTCTTCAGTAAAAATATGAGTCCGGAGTGTTTTTGTCTCTGATGATTTGCAAACATTTTATACGCACATATTGTTTATGAAGAATTGCCAATGATTTGTTATCAAACTTTTTACAACTTCTTCAGTAAAAATATGAGTCGGGAGTGTTTTTGTCTCTGGACCTTTTTGGCTTACAGGCACAAGAAAACAATGTAAAATAAAATCCTTTTAAAAGTTGAGTATTTAAAAAGAAACACTTAACAAAACAAATGAAATCTGACCTAATTTTGAAAGATGTGCATGGTTTTATATTTAATCCAAGTCATTTAAACGTTTCTTTTGTTTTCAGTTTAATTTCAGTTTTTTTTTTTTTCAATAATATACATATTTTATTTTATTTTTTACAAGTTGGAGTTGTGGAGTTGGATGAGAAATATAATAAGCCTATTAGGTAGAATAAAATTGTATGATAAATGTAAACATCTGCGTTACGAATAAACACATATATACTACGTAACGTAATTATTTCTGATTCTCATTTACCTAGTAACCACAACAGTCCATGACACCAGCCAATCAGCGAAAAATATTTTTGTGTAATCTAAATAGCCATTATAGTGACATGACATACATTTAGCTATAAATCCGCACAAACATACATACAGAATAAATTACTTTCGTTCCATAAAATTTACTGTTACACTTGACATTGTCTGGTTTACTTTTTTCAAGAAATAAGCAAATTTTGTTCAAAAATTGATGGAAAAATAATTAAAAATTTTGTATGAAAAAAGTATGCATCGGGAATGAATTTTGTTTTATCAACGTCGCAATTTCATCAGTTTAGTTTATTTTATATCTGAAAGAATTATTAAACATGAAGCAGAACATATGTTTAAGCGTGTTTCCGAGTCTTTTGAACGTTAATACAAAAATGAACCTTATGTCAGACAATGTTTGCCGATTTTCTTGTAAACCCTCTAGTTTAGATTTTATATTATACAGTACTTAAATGCAAAACAAAAAAAAAAAACGATTTACGTCAGAAATAAATATGAATGAATAAAAAATCAAACAACAGCAAATTTCTACCGCGCGGTCTACGAATTTAATATTTTATTATAGGAAACTGCAGGGAATGTAAACTTAGTACATTGTTTTTAAATATTGAATGGTACCTAACACAGATAATTATCGAAAATTGAAAATAAATATTTATTTGCCAAACGTAAATATTACAAACTTTACTGTAATTAAGCAGTGTAGTGACATACGTCAAAACGAATTGGAATGTTATTAAGAGAAATATGACGCCGTTGTGATGATAAACTAGTCATAGATAATTCAATTCCTCATTTGTCTGTTTACACTTTCGGTCTTAGCTACTTGCTTTTACTCGACACCAATATCAGGTTACGGAATGTTGCGTTAATCGAGGACCTCACGTTCACAAATTGTTATCTAACAATTGCTTATTCAACTTCAGACAATATGATATACCTTACGAGAGAATAGGCATACCAACACCCTGGGTTTATATCCGTACCGTCCTAGATTACACTTTTCGCTTCCTTATTCAACACTCGGAAAGTTTTTACAGCTTCACACAATAGCGAAGAAACTACGTATCATTGCATAAGCAAAAAAAACTTTGCTTTATGAAAGAAAATATAGTATAATACGAAAAAGAAGAAGAAAAAGGTCAACTCTAATTTTAACTAGAATACGTAGGTTATAATAAAAATTAAGCAAAAATTATTATTGTTTAATAATTCTTAGATCATGCCATACGGTCATTAACGTAGAATATGATTTATTTTAGTAGTCTATTATACTGTTTACCTCATACTTCAATAGCGGCTTTTACTTTGTCCTGGTATAATGGGTATTATTACAGAATGCTGTCCTTTCTTTGTTACAATATAAATAATGATTAATAGGTGTTTGGAATAAAAATTTAGAGCGTAGGTAATATAATTATATGTATATTTTTATACTGCCTATTTCTTAACAGATTTGCTTTAATGATGACGTTTTGTAAGCGAATTAGCGATCGCAGTACAAAGCATGTTACATGTTTATCGTCATTAATGTTATCAGAATTATCGAACGTAGGTACAATCATCAAGGTAACCATTGCTTTTTTACTTAACGATCCGCAAAACCCCGAACCACAGAAACCATTAAAATAAGAATGAATAAAATATCTATTATTAAAAAAAAGAAGTAATTAACAAAAATATGTTGTTAATAATAAATATTTTTTTAATTAACAAGCAAAAAATAGTTAGATTGCATATTTAAAAAAAATTAAAAATTAACTTCCTTCATTTCACATTCACAATAAGAGTTATAATTATGATAATAGAACAACGTTATATTATTATATCATTCGTAGTTAACAGCGGGAAATTGAACAAGAAATAGAGACATGAAACAGCACTCAAATACATTCCGATTCATTTATCGTCATTCCGCCATTTCTAAGCACTATAGGAAAAATGGGACTATAATGATAAGTATTAAATGGAAATAAATTTTAGCAAACTTTTGAAACTTTGACTGCTGATAAATAACAGACTGGACTAACCGTTACATAGTGATCGTTAAAACATAAATCAATGTACCTAGCCTAAAACTGTTTTTGTTTTGTAAATTGTTTGTCTTGTGATATAAATAATATTTTAAATAATATTTTATCTATTCCCAACACAGTGGTAGACTGAGGTCTAGACTACTAAATTGCGACCCACCTTCCACCGAAGACATTTTTAGGACAACGTGAGAAGTGGTGAGTCCGCCATCTATATAATTTGTATATAAGTTTTTGAAAGAAATATCTCATTGGTACGAGCCTGCCACCGGTAGATCGAACTCGGGTCTCTTGAATCGAATTCCGACTACGAAGAAGAAACTACGTATCATTGCACAAGCAAAAAAACTTTGCTTTATGAAAGAAAATATAGTATAATACGAAAAAGAAGAAGAAAAAGGTCAACTCTAATTTTAACTAGAATACGTAGATTATAATAAAAATTAAGCAAAAATTATTATTGTTTAATAATTCTTAGATCATGCCATACGGTCGTTAACGTAGAATATGATTTATTTTAGTATTCTATTATACTGTTTACCTCATACTTCAATAGCGGCTTTTACTTTGTCCTGGTATAATGGGTATTATTACAGAATGCTGTCCTTTCTTTGTTACAATATAAATAATGATTAATAGGTGTTTGGAATAAAAATTTAGAGCGTAGGTAATATAATTATATGTATATTTTTATACTGCCTATTTCTTAACAGATTTGCTTTAATGATGACGTTTTGTAAGCGAATTAGCGATCGCAGTACAAAGCATGTTACATGTTTATCGTCATTAATGTTATCAGAATTATCGAACGTAGGTACAATCATCAAGGTAACCATTGCTTTTTTACTTAACGATCCGCAAAACCCCGAACCACAGAAACCATTAAAATAAGAATGTATAAAATATGTATTATTAAAAAAAAGAAGTAATTAACAAAAATATGTTGTTAATAATAAATATTTTTTTAATTAACAAGCAAAAAATAATTAGATTGCATATTTTAAAAAAATTAAAAATCAACTTCCTTCATTTCACATTCACAATAAGAGTTATAATTATGATAATAGAACAACGTTATATTATTATATCATTCGTAGTTAACAGCGGGAAATTGAACAAGAAATAGAGACATGAAACAGCACTCAAATACATTCCGATTCATTTATCGTCATTCCGCCATTTCTAAGCACTATAGGAAAAATGGGACTATAATGATAAGTATTAAATGGAAATAAATTTTAGCAAACTTTTGAAACTTTGACTGCTGATAAATAACAGACTGGACTAACCGTTACATAGTGATCGTTAAAACATAAATCAATGTACCTAGCCTAAAACTGTTTTTGTTTTGTAAATTGTTTGTCTTGTGATATAAATAATATTTTAAATAATATTTTATCTATTCCCAACACAGTGGTAGACTGAGGTCTAGACTACTAAATTGCGACCCACCTTCCACCGAAGACATTTTTAGGACAACGTGAGAAGTGGTGAGTCCGCCATCTATATAATTTGTATATAAGTTTTTGAAAGAAAAATCTCATTGGTACGAGCCTGCCACCGGTAGATCAAACTCGGGTCTCTTGAATCGAATTCCGACCACGAAGAGAAAGAGAGCTACGACTTGCTGTGAACTTTTATGGGTCGTTATTAATTGGTAATTAAAAAAATGGTAATTAATTGTCGTGAGCGTATCTTCTAATGTAGATTACAATGTTTCTATATACCTTTAATGGTTTAACTTAATTAGCTACGTAGCGTTTTAAACATATATAAAAGGTCTTTGCCTTCAGAAAATGGCATATACAGAATTACTTAAGTGTCAGTTATAAATAAAAATTTCTGCACGCAATTTCCAATACAGGGGTAGACAGAGGCCTAGTCTAGACAATTAAGTCCTTTGACCCACTTTCCACCGAAGATATTTTCGGGACAACGTGACAGGTGGTGAGCCCGTCACCGTCTTTAGGTCCAAGCCAACGATATAATTCATACATAAGTCCTTGAAAAACCCATTGGTACGAGCCTGCCACCTGGGGATCTAACACGGATCTCTTGACTCGAAATTCCGACCACCCAACCACTCGGCTATCGTGGCTATCAGTCTTAAGTGTCAGTCTTTACAAATAACTGCAATAACGTAAGAAAAAGGTTCGACCGATAACCTTAACCTCAAGACCGATCACGACCTTTAGATATGTAATTTAACCTACATACCGAATTCCATTTAGATATGTAATAGAAATAGCGTTAACCTGAATAGCATATTTTGTTTTAATTGGTATGTTGATAAAAGATTCGAACATTACACAATATAGTATTATTGTTTGAATTAATTAAATACTACCTGAAGCAGGTCGAGGTCATTATTATCGAATAAGCATTAAATAATTATCACTGCCGGTTCTTTAGACCTCGATTTATCTCGATGTATTTTATTTCGCATTTAAATAAATTATAGTTTCTTCGGGATTTTTTCAAGTAGGAGTTTTGCTATCGTGACTTTAGGTATAGATAAAGTTTTAAGTGATTTAGATATAGAGTTTATGGAATCGATTTTATATGGCTAATGTAGCTTATTGAAACTACTTTAAAGACACGTTGTCAATCTTTAGATCTAGGATAGAATTCCATTAGTTCATTAGCTTACCTTGCCCTTTTCGGAAGGACGATTTACCACAATCGTCACTCTTGATAAGTAGAAGTCTAGTATTGTTTAAGGTATCCCGCCGCCTTCGGTAGCCATTCGCATTTCCAAGGTTTTCCCCTAATCGCCTCTTCCCACACCCACGGGAAGAGATTTACCATTTTTTTTAAAGGATACTAGCAATGCCGAATAACATTACTAGTATTCCTGCTGCAATGCTTGTGTCTGGAGTTGGTTTACGTCAATAGTCGAATGGCGGGGCCCGAACCTGCGACGTCATGTTTCGCAGTCCGCACCCTAAACCATTAGGCTATTGCCGCTCTACTTTACATTACCCGGTAATGTAATGTAATGGACATTACCCGGTATTCTCATGCCAACACCATATGGTACATGGTAACCCTAACAGCCAATTATGACTCTTTTTTCACGCATTTTCCAATACTACTAAGGGTACTCAGATATCTAAAAAAAAATTCGTTATTTCACCGGAGCTTGTTTCTAATAGATATAAATGTTAAATCTTACCCAGACAGCTCTTGAACAGAGTAACGAGGCCGAATCTAGAATTTAATAATAATAATATATAATTTCATTGTACGCAAAATATACGAAATTCCCAAAAATTTTATTGGCCGAAAGGAATTAATTGTCTGGACCTCTGTCTAGCACTAAATTGGGAATGACGAAAACATATTTTTTCTTTAACATGTACCAGTAAAAATTTAAATATGTGATGATCAATGCGATAAAAAAATGTTTCATTATAGTTCCTTTTTAAAGTAAGCGCACGGTCTTATAAATAGTTGAAAGTTCCAGCATGACACAGCTGCGCTTTTCGTTTGAGTGACGAGAATGGAAGCACCAATTACTGACACGACGCAATCCATCACACCGTCTATTGTCTCTAATGTTTGCGCTAATATCTATCTTACTACATTACTGTACATAAATTGAATATATTACCGGGAGTAATCGGCTATCAAATAAACATTTCTTTATTAACAAACCATCACAGCCATAGTCACGATAGCCGAGTGGTTGGGTGATTGGAATTCGAGTTAAGAGAACCAAGTTCGATCCCCGATGGTGGGCTCTTACCAATGTGTTTTTTTACGAAACTTATGTGCGATTTATATCGTCGTCTTGCGCACAAAGACTAAACATTAATACCTGCACATAAAGTATTAAAATACAATTTAATTAAGTTTTAATTCTGTTATACTTCACTTAAAGACATTTTATGCTATGAAATAATAAAAAATAATTAGTATATTTTTTACGAAAAATTAAAAATTTGAAAGCAAAATTTCAGCTTAGCCCAGTTAATTATGTAATCTCACTTCGTAGTGTCGTGACTGTCCAAATGTTGATTTAAGAGCTAAGTTTAGATACCTAATAACTTAGTCATCGCGCTTACTTAATCAAAAAAAAAACTCCTAATGGTATTTTATAAAGTTAAAAAACTAAATTTGTGATATGATGATTAATATTTTAACCTTATTATGTAATTGTGCTATTGTTGTGAACAAAAAAATCTACTGTCATTAACGTAAATTCATCCAAATTATAAGCAAAGACCAGCGGTCAGGAAATTAGTTTCAATGGAATTGTACGCATGTGAACCGAGTTAACAACAGTGACTATGACAACTTAAGTACAGAATTTTAAACGACTACGAAAACAATAGAAAGTTCGTCAACCCGTATTCGACTCGTGGTTAACCTCTCCGAGCTCCTAAGTATCTCCAATAAAAAAAACTTTGCCGATATATATATATATATATATATATATATATATATATATATATATATATATATATATATATATATATATATATATATATATATATATATATATATATATATATATATATATATATATATATATATATATATATATATATATATATATATATATATATATATATATATATATATATATATATATATATATATATATATATATATATATATATATATATATATATATATATATATATATATATATATATATATATATATATATATGCCGGCAGTTTTTTTATTGAGATACTTAGGAGCTCGGAGAGGTCAACCACGAGTTTTTTGCGCTGAACGTGCGAGCGCATTCAACGTAAGTCAGCACCCGTACTCCTTCATACTCCAATACCTTAGTGTTCATGGTCCGCCTCCATAGTGATCGGTCCGTAGCCATTATCCCCCATTATGAGGGATCTAAGTCACATTACAACTACATAGACAGTTTCGTGGAAGATCGATTTAACAGTCTACCACCTCCTTTTATCTGGTGAAAAGGATCGATTGTGGTATAATATCAATGCAAAATCTGCCATAATAAAGCACACGTGGGAGAAGGTAAGCAGCGCGAATCGTATGGTGTTACCGTAAAACCAGTTTGTTAACCGAGCCACGATAGCCCAGTGGATGGGTGATCGGAATTCATGTCGTGAGATCCGAGTTCGATCCTCAGGTGGCAGATTCGTACCAATGGGTTTCTTCAAAAACTTACTTATGTACGATTTATATCGTTGACTTGGACGTAAAGACGGCGACGGGCTCACTACCAATCACGTTGTCCAAAAGACTTCGATGTGGCTTGTAGGCTACGGTGAGATGAGTGTCAACAGGACTAATTTATCTCGATCCCTGAATTAAGACAAAAAAAATTAACTGGATGAACCCTTGGCAGTGGAGATCTCAACATTAAGATCTGATATGAAGTTCCGAAGCTTTGTGACGTAACAATAATAATGCTTCGAGGTTAAATCTTTTAAGTTTTAATTATTTATCGCCTCGTTCATAGAACCGAACCCGGCGAAGTAATGGTTCTTTATGTTCGTTAATTTAATAGTTTACGAACAATTGTTTAAAAAATACTTTAGATACAAATTTTGAAATAATAATTACCCTGCAGAAACTATGGAACGAAACCACGTAAAATTTAATTTTAAACTACAAATTTATTTTAAACGTACGCTTATACACTGTTTCTTAACATTTTCATAATAGTTTTACAAAAACGATTACATATATATTTTTTGATACTATACATGATATAATGAAATCTGGTAAAACTTTTGTAAAGTAAATCATGAAAGGAAACTTAAGCTTAGCTGTCTAGGATACCAACGGGCTATTGTGTTGTCCATCTACTGGTATCGTGTTTTGTTCGGTTATAAATATAAGTACATAAAGGAATGTTCTATATACGCGAAAACTGAATGAAACGGTAATGCTTCGTTTTCACAGTTCTGAACTTTTATATATATTTCGAATATAAACCGATTTTCTTGGTATCTTTATACAGTCCTTCCAACGGAAATTTGTACAGGTGCAGAGTCCTGCTTGGAAAGTCCATGGTATATTTTTAAAAAGTGTATTGCTAAGAGGTTTTACAATATGATCCAAGACTGTATCATGATACACCTTGGCTGAAATTTTAACTCCCCTTCACACAAATATTGTGACTACTTGATAAGACACGCCCCACCACACCATCACTGACGCAGGATGATGACCGCGTGATACCTTTCCGACCATTTGAGCAGCTTCTTTAGAACTTTGAGCGAACACTTTATCATTTTGCTTAATGTAGTGTTCTTCAATCGTGAAAATTTTTTCATCGGTAAGAAGGATATTTCTGTGCCTATCAACTGCCTCTCTCGACAGAAGGCGTATTGATAGATCCACTTTCTTTAATTGTAAAGATTGATTAAGGATATGTCCTGTATATCAACGATAAGTACCGAACTTCACGTCTCATAATACGCGACAGAATCATAGCGGGAATCTTCATTTCTTGCGATAAGATTTTTTGCTTCCTAATGGGCTTTTACAGCATTAACAGCATTAATAATCTTTGTAAGTCTAAAAGTGCGTGACCCCGATCTTTTCTGGTCTTCGACAGAGGAAGTGTAATTGTACCAGTCGATAGTACGATATACCAACATACGGCTGATACAAAGCTTTTGAAGTGTCTGGAATATGACCGACGGCTCCATACCCAGTTTATGCAAGGTGCTCACTGTAATTCTATTATCTTCGACATCCCATTCCATATTGTAATTTGATAATGAACACGAAAAACATATGAAATGGCGTAAAATCGAAAAAAGTTTTTAAAATAACATACGTGTTCCAAATTCAAAATAATTAAAAAGTTTAAAAAAGAAAAGTTTTTATATATACCTAAGAACTCATGGGTAAAAATGCCACAATCAGTCAAAATTATAAGTTAATACACCTACGACTTTTCGTTTTTGCGACCACAAACACGGTAACTGTATTTATATATTATATGAATATAACAAAAAAAAATTAAAATACCTTCAGGCAATTCCCAATACAGAGGTAGACAGAGGTCAAGTCTAGACAATTAAGTCCCTTCGACCCACCTTCCACCGAAGACATTTTCGGGACAACGCGACAGGTGGTGAGCCCGTCGCTGTCTTTATGTCCAAGCCAACGATATTCGTACATAAGTTTTTGAAAAACTCATTGGTACGAGCCTACCAACTGGGGATCGAACTCGTGGCTATTGACTCGAAATTCCGACCACCCAACCTTGTACATGTGTTTTTTTGTAAATATACCAAATATTTGAAATACTGCACTAAGTGAAGATTCATGACAAAGTTAGCAGCAGAGATGTTCTGCTTTATCCAAATGCTAACAAAAGTCGGAAGTCGTGTAAACCTTTTATTCCAACCTTCAGGCAACAATGTAGATACAGTACGTACTTGGATTCGGAGCAAAAAGCGACGTTTTGTTTTTATTGTATCATAAAACCTCTTTGTAGATCTTTCCGGATTCGATTGTGTGGTTTCCTTTTGAAACAGTTTCATCCGGTTTTATGTTATACAATTTTATGGTAGGCGACTCTATAATAAAAATATTAATATGAAATTTTGAAAAAACTAATAAAGAAATATATTCACGCATAGTGAAGAAGGGGTAGCCAAAGAGAACAGATCGCCAAGTTTCACCATTCTTACCTCATTTCCTTTTTAGATCGTCGAAACGTCGGCAAGAAAAGGAGGTTGTAAAAAACTAAATAAAACACGCGATAAAATCCAAAAAAGCGGTTTATTTTAGATGTGGAGTATTCGGGTAAATACAAGAAACCATTATGAATACATACTTCTTTAGCAGCTTTGTGACTGAACACTTATTAAGACTAAAAAAGGACTCTAAAATAGAACGGAATCATAAATGTAAAGGCCGCGTGAGATAAATCTACACGAGAATAGGACGAAATACATATAATTTGTCTTTGAATAAAATATTCGAAAACGCTTGCTAATGTAATTAAATTGATATTTAATTAAGATGTGAAATTAATATCAATGGATAACTTATTTGAGTTGAGGCTTCCGCTAAATTTATTCTAACTCATATCTTCCCTAAAATCAAGGAACCCAAAGATAAAAATTTCATTAAGGTTAGTGGTTTGCTCTGAAGCTTTACATTAATTATTAGCCTTATTACTGAAGGTAAGATTTGGCTTGACAAGAGAGTTCTCAGAAATTTAGAGCAGAGGAAAATGAAGATCAAAACTTTAGCTTTAAGCCTAAAGTGATATTATTTTAGCACGTTCATTAAGTAAGCAGATGTACTTTAAAATTGAATCTTTTATTATATACTGAAATTAAAATATACATAATTTATGTACATACGTTGTATAACAAAGGCAGCTACAGTAAATTAATTTAATGTTAATAACACGAAAAAATTCCTTTGATTATTGAGTCACCTTAAAATAATGTAGAATTTTATGTGCATTAAATGTAATCGCCTTAAAGTATATATTCACGCGATTTCCCAGACTAGGGTAGGTAAACGTTTAACTAAAGAGACGGGCCAAGCGGCTACTCAGTGATCCTGACTTGGTTACTATCAATTTGTCCAGTCTCGAACACAGACGTCGGGTGGCCAGTCTCTCGGTGTTCTACAGGTTGCATTTTGGAGAGTGTGCGAAGGAATTACATGAGTTGATTCCCCCTTCCCCTTTCCATCATCGGACAACAAGACGCACGGCGGGTTTCCATCCTTTTGTCGATATACCCTGCATTCGGACGAAGCGTTTTGCTTCGTCGTTCATAATGCGTACAGCAAAGGACTGGAATAATTTGCCTCCATCAGTCTTTCCGTCCGATTACAATGTGGGTGTCTTCAAGAGAGGAGTGAATAGGCTTTTACTAAGCTAGTGTGCCTACCAACAAAAACTACATCGTCATTTAACATCAGGTGGGATTGTAGTTAAACGCTAGCTTATAATATTAAAAAAAAAGACAATGACTTTCGACCTAATTTTTACCGAAGCTTATTTAGTTGTTATTGAAAAAGTTACTTCGCAACATTCCGCAGGTAAATATAAAAAAGGTATATGTTACCTGGTCCGAAGAGAAGAAGAGCACGATCAAGCGATGTTTTGAGGCGAAACACGTGTCGCGTTTTCGTTGGTGGTATATGTTACCTGGTTTGAGTGTAGTGGTGGTGGTGCATACAGTTTTCAGTGTTTCGCCTCAAAACAAAGCATTATCAAGCGATGTTTTGAGGCGAAACACTTGTCGCGTTTTCGTTGTTGGTATATGTTACCTGGTTTGAGTGTAGTGGTGGTGGTGCATACAGTGGAATTAGTGCACGCTACTGTGGGAGGGAGGGTGGTGCTCTTCTTCTCTTCGGACCAGGTAACATATACCTTTTTTTATATGTGCATGCGGAATGTTGCGAAGTTGCACCCGCCGCTGGCCGCCTTAGATTGGGAATTAATTCTGTCCCTCTTCGAGAGATAATGAATTCTCTCCCTCTCCCTCTTGGCTAGACGCGCCGGAACACAGACGCATCTATCTCCTTGGCCTCCAAAGCCACGTGGGTAACGAAACCCACCATCTGAAGGCCATGTAGCTCTGGAAGACGGGTACTTGACCGAACACCAGCCCACCCATCACCCCATGGCAGAAATAAACTTTGGCTCCACCGCAGACCACATTTCGGCTGCGGTGGAGCCAAAGTTTATTTCTGGTTGTTATTGCGGTCCTCTGACCCCGTGGTCCCAACACAGCCGCATCAGCGGAGCAATACTAGCCAGAGCCGCAAAGGATAAGGAGTATGGAATCGCAATACCATCACCCCTCTTCCGCCGCAACTCCACCTCAGCTGTGGAGGGCACGGACGGCGGTCTAAAGGCAACGACGTAAACACTCCTTCCACATCACACCAACGCGCATCCAAAGAGGCCTGAACAAGCACACTTAGAGCAGCCACCTCGGGCCGACCATTATCCTGCAGTTAGGCCGGTCAAAGAGGTTCCTCGTGCGAGAGAGCGTTCCCGTAGCCCTACAAATATGCGGCGAAGGCGGAACACCGTTTTAGTCGGTGTGAGCCCGACATCAACCGTCCCTGCCCCCGTGGTATTTATTAGGTATTTCCCTACCTTTAACTTTCCTCTTGGTTAAACGTGGGTGTCCAAGCCACGGTTATTAAACTCCACTGCCACGACAAGGCGAGAACCCGTTCGGTGGGAAGCCTTGTGTTCAACCAGTATTTTAACCCAGTGCCGAGTGCCGGGCAGCAGTGTTTAAGGCGATGCTGTCTGTTACTGCGACCGCCATCGCATTCGCATGCCAAGCGTAGCAATTATGGTAAACCCTCTCGGGATGCAGGATGCAGTGGAATTTCATATGCCGTTTTGATGATGACCATGATGATTGTAATGATGATGGAAACAGGAATGTTTTCTATCTACATAAATAAAAATCAATTGATGTTTGAAACATATTTAACGAAATATACCCGAAAAAGACATAGTTGAGGGTTTCATTGTTTTGTTGTCGAGAACAATCTTCGTATAGCAAAAAATCTGAACTGAAAAACTAAGTGCATATTTTTTAACTAACATTTGTCACATAGGAATTTATTGTATTTCTCTATATTTTTCCTCTTAATATTATTGTATATACATTTTTTACAGTTTCCTTACAAACTTACAAAACGGCCGCAAACAATTTTATTCAATGCTAACAGGACAACGCCGGGTCAACTGATTAAAATAAACTTTTACAATTAATCACTCTTTATGTATAAAGTAAGGAACTATATTAGGCAAACGCAGGTGTCGTTTAAGCCTAAATACGCCTTGAACGAAATAGTTCCCTAGGTAACTGTCTGTGGCAGTTTGCAGAGTGGCTTAATACATCCAAAAACAAAATTTATTGTAGGAGCGTTATGTACGTACATTAGAAAGAGATATAATGTTACTGCATATTACATTTACTTAGTAACTAATTTTAAATGATTCTCTAATGTTGTAAAATAAAGATTATTTTATTGTACTTTTTAAAACCCCAGAGATCACTTACACTAATAAATGTGTGTGTTGTTGATAATTAATCTACCTTTAGTATATAAACTGTCTATAATTATAATATAAAGACTATCAGAAATACTTTAGCACAAGAATATTATCGATGTTGATTATTGTAATAGTAATACATTGAACAATGAACAATAACACAGGCCATTCGAACCCAAAGCAGGATACTCAGTGTCTTGGATAAGTGAATAGATGGAATGAATGAGATAAAAATACATATGTTGTCCCTACATAGATAAAAATAATGAATAATGTTTGAAATAACAGTGACTCGTGTGCAAATATTTATATGCAATAACCAAATATTTTTCCGTTACGGACCCCGCGCCTTTAGCTTCAAAGGCAGGATCACTGCCAACTAAACTATCGTACTGTATACTATATTATATATGAAATATAATAGTTTTAAACAAGAACAATTATATCAAGTTGAAACACAATTAAAAAAGCAAAACTATTAAGTAAAAGTGACTGATCGAATCATTACTAATTTCGAAATAAGCTATCACGACATGACCTAATACTCTCTGTAGTCTTGACAGTTTCTGTTATTCTTACTTATACGAGTTTTTCTGTTCCGTTTTACTGTAATTTAAAAAATATTTTATTACAAAGATTATAAAAGTCATTACTACAGAAACGTTAAAATGAGACTTAAGTAAGATCACCTAATACATATGAAATAACATGAAAACATATATATTTAGCATTTATATACATATATACAAAACGGCCTGTAAATATTCAATGGAGGACAAGGACCTCTCCCATTAAGAAGACTTGCCATAATACGCACGCTTGGTAAGCGGATTTACTTTCGCAATACCAAAGACCTCACACAGTAAACACTGTTGCACGGAGTGTTTAATTTTATTCTGATGTTTTTTAGATGGTTTTCGCGTCATATATCGGTAGACCTTTCCATTTTCTAGGCCTTTCCTTAGTCGTCCTCTAGAAAGGACTTAATTGTCTAGACTTCTGTGATCTCTTAACTTTCCACTCATTTCCAATACTGGGGTAAGTATTGGAAATGAGTGGAAAGTTAAGGGATGGTAAATTCTGTTACAAATACCACAAAGCAATTTAATAGATATGTTCTCCAATTACTGAATTGGAGTTTAGACAGCGATTTGGCAATGAATAGAGTAATATATTGAAGCTTAAGAATTTCAAACATAACTTAGGCTGAGTTTGCTTTTGATTCACTTATATTACTGTGTTATATTATTCCAAAGACTTTAAAGTAATTCATAAAAACTAAATACAGAAAAAGGTGACATCTTAACTCGCAAAGGTAATCTTTCTACAGCGATCTTCGAACAATGAACAAAATTGCTTATTTAACGAGATTACAAAATCCTCATAAGCTTTATTGCCTATTGTATTTTGAATTTTCGACAGCCCTTAACTATATCGTTACTTAATGAAAGTGAACCTAAATGTGTAACGCAAAATTATGTGTCCAACCCTTTCATTATGTCCGGAGTTATATGGGCTATATATGGACTGTGGGCGTTTACTAGCTGACCCCATAAATAACGTAAGTTACTTTTTGCCCGTAAAGTAAGACTACGAAAAGGTTCAGGCATTACTTATATAAATTGACATATTAGATTGTGTTTTAAGTTAACATCGACATATTAAAGCAGGTACATTATTTTTAGGGTTCTAAATAAAGAAATGAAAAACGGCACTATTATAGTATATGCCTGTCGTTGCTCTTCGAATCTACTGACGAGACAATAGCCCCGCCTTCGATGCAAGAGGTAACAGGTTCGAATCACGCTAGGGGCACACATTTGTGCGATGAACGTTTGTACTCAATAGATCTTTATAACATATGTATGAATAATTATCTATATATCTATGTTATTATTATACCATTGGCTTAGTTATTAAGACGTTGAAAGGCTCGTCACCTGTCAAGTTGTGCCAAAGCTGTCAGTAAAAGGTAGGTCGAATGGAATAAATTTTCTAGAACTCTTTCTACCCCAAGATTGTGAAAATATTTTTCACTAAACTTCACTAATCTTTTTAATCTTTGTAATCATTTTTCAATCACCATATTTCATAATTTTTTAATTTTTTTTAAATTTTTTAAATGCACTTTGTTAAAGTGCACATAATACATTTTAATATAATTATTATGTTTTTATTACTTGTAGGGAAAATAAATTTGTGTTGATATTATTTATAGTCATAAATATTATTCTTACTCACTCACTCAGCCATAAGTTACATTCAAAAGCTATTTTATCTTCATTGTAATTATAATAAAACATGCCTACTACATACATTAAAGATTTCTTAATGATGAATTTATTTCCGGGGCAATTTCCCGGCATTACATTAAAACGACTAATGAATAACTAGTATCTAAGTAAACAAGAAATCATTTTCCGTGTACCAATAACTACTAGGCAATGTACAGCTTTACTAGTTCGAGGGTAGATATATTTGAGTTACTTATGCGCAAATGCTACCAAAAGACTAAAAAAGAAAAAAGGGTGACGTCACAACCGAAAATCTGGAGTTTAGCCAGATTCGATTCGGTGTGTAAAATAAAGTTTCCTGTTTAGTCAAAAAAATAGTTGCTTGTTAGTGTAAATAGATTGTTTATTCATTAAAAAAAGTTATTTCAAATGTATAAAGTTAGCAAAATTAAATGGTATATTGTATACAAGTAACCGACTATTAATAGAATATTCTTATTGGCACACTAACTTCTTTTTAAAAGCACATTTTACAATGACCCGACAGCCCAGTTGGTAGTGACTGGTAGTGAGATTCCATTGACTTGGTCTCTAAGAAGGCGACAGGCTGTCCACCTGTCACTCGGTTCCAAATAAGCTTCGGTGAACAGTGAGTTGAGAAGACTTAATTTTTTATACCACTGTCTTCCCCAGTATTGGGAAACTGCATGAAGATTACAAAACCAGTGATATAACAGTACCCTTAAAATATAGCAACTTATTTACTCTAAATGACAAAATACATAGATAATATCATGAATAAATCACTTATCATTTCTGTTGATGTGGCCACAGAATATCACTATCTCAATCTTCTTCCGCTTCTATCTAACACATCCGCTTTTTCATACACAAACATTAGGGGGGTATTCGAGTTATATTAGTTTATATAGTATTACACTTAACACAATAATTCTTGACAAAAAAAACATATTTTCACGCCATTCCTTGCTACGTAAGTAGCAACCAGTGTTCTTAATACCTTATCACTAAGCGTGGGTATAAGAATTTTAATATTTAATTTGTAAGTAGTATAATAATAAATATTTAACAATAAATAATAAATAAATATAAATATCGTCACGCAATACCCACTACAGGTGTTGACTGACGTCTAGACAAATAAGTTCTATCGACCCACCTTCCACCAAAAACATTAGTTTTGGGACAACGTGACAGATGGTGAGCACATCGCCGTCATTATATCCAACCTAACGATATGTAAATCGTACATAACTTTTTCAAAAACCTATTGGTACGAGCCCGCCACCTGCGGATCGAACTTGGGTCCCTTAACTCTAACTATAATCACCCAACCAGTAGGCTATCGTGACTTCTCTTTATAATTAAGCTAAGTAATTAATATACACTTAATTTGTATCTTTAGGGATGATCTTTTGGAATATTTATGAACAAACAGACGCTTATAGACGACGTATTTAATCCTCTATACAATGAAAACCACTGATTAAACATTAACAACAGATTTTGTTCACTGAATTGTTTGCAAGAAATTACTCTAACCTAACAAAGCGCTGGCATTAGAAACTGAGAAATTTTGGCAAGAAACAGTGACATGAAATAGCTTTAGAGCACAATACACTTATATTTTCTTCCTTTCTTTTGAACTGTCAATACACAACATTATGTTACTTCGGTTTTTG
The DNA here is from genome assembly GCA_029286605.1 of Sericinus montela. Lineage (NCBI taxonomy): Eukaryota > Metazoa > Arthropoda > Insecta > Lepidoptera > Papilionidae > Sericinus > Sericinus montela. The sequence goes on from JAGSMR010000015.1 coordinate 13,878,903, forward strand.
ACAATAATTATATACCTTTAGTATTGAATGATGACTGCGCCCAAAGGTTGATAATAAATATAAAAATCTATTAAGATACCAAAGTAAATGAATTGTCTTTTTTATGTCATATACTCTACCTTCACAGCATCCACAGCAGCGCATTATACCCCTTCCATAAGAAAGATTATTTTATTAGTTTTATAAGTTTACCAGTAAAGGCCTGCTGGAAGAATTATCCTTTTAGAAGCTGTGGCTTCGTACTCACATTCGGTTTATGTTTTCGTCTTTTTTGTTTTTAATATTGGGTATACTTGAATAGAAAAATAAATAAATAATATTAATAAGGATTAGCCATAATCTCCACGCTTGGCAAACGGTTTGCTAGAAAATATTAGTCGATCGGTCTGCGTTATTTTGGTCTGGTTTATTTAGAGATTATAATCTCGCCTATTTCCATGGGTCTTGCAATATCCAAGACCTTTTCTTAAGTCTGAAATTATAAGACTTACAGGAAAATTGGAGCGGCAAATGCTGATTCTAACTCTAACACCGCGATGCAGTTTGGCCCTGGGATCGTGACGTCATATATTCTGCTGTTGTGTTCCTTACCGTAAGTATCGAAACAGTAAAGGAGACTGTAATGACATAAATTAATAAATAAATAAATATATATATATATATATATATATATATATATATATATATATATATATATATATATATATATATATATATATATATATATATATATATATATATATATATATATATATATATATATATATATATATATATATATATATATATATAATCTTCACGCCATTACCAATACAGGGGTAGACAGAGGCCTAGACAATTAAGTCCCTTTGACCCATTTATCACCGAAGATATTTTTGTTACAACGTGACAGGTGGTGAGCCTGTGGCCGTCTCAAAGTTCAAGCCAACGGTATAATTCGTACATAAGTTTTTGAAAACCCATTGGTACGAGCCTGCCACATGGGGATCGAACTCGGGTCTTATGACTCGAAATTCCGACTACCCAATCACTCGGTTACGGTGACTATTTATAATTTAATTATACTAATAGATCCCAATCTTCTCTTATGAAGCTAACGGACGCCGGTATCATTTCCGATATTTTAATTCACAAATACAGACCGGCTTAACCGCTGGTGATAGAGTGCTGGTTCTGTTTGCTCAAGGGATAAGTTGAACCATTGAACGAAAATATAAACGAACGATTATATTTAAGTTATACGTATTGTAAATTCAATATGAATTTTATTTCTTTAACACTGTGATTTTAACTTCTTATATATGTTATATTAACTTATTTCTTTAACACTTTTATAATGACCTCCGCTGACAATTGGGGAATACACTGGTTTCCGTGGCGTCGCCAGCACTGAGATCCCGGGTTCGATTCCCGGACGGGTCAATGTATAAAGCCACTGTTCTCTCTGTGTTCTGTCTCGGGTATAGACGTTTGTGAAAAATTCGTTTTTCCGATTCCATAACTATAGCTACTAACTTTGAGATCAGAGCAATGTATGTGCTAGAGCCCTATGTATGTATGAATTTATTTATTTATTTAACGGCAGTAATTTTAAAATAGCATGTTTTTGGTGACGCGATCCCTATATGAATGTAAGTTTGTTGAATGTAAATAATAAAAAATCTCCCTCAGAGATCCTATAAAAATAACATACTAATTAAAAAAATATTAATTACAGAGCGATATGAATGTAAAATCAGCTCAAACGTGTGATATTTCTACATGCTTTGTTAATGTAATTTTAGTTTAAGTTTTAATAACGTTTATGAAAACAAGCACATTTCTGTTATAATTTGCTTTCCTTTGTACAAGAGCAAGCTTTGATGCACTTTATTATTATACAATGTGATTATTCTTTGTTGCGACTGTTGGTTAAAGCTAAAGTTTGAACATTTTAATTACGTGCCAACTTTTAAATGATGTAAGTACTTAGTATCGCCACTATAATGAAATATATCTGATATTTTATTTATTATGTAATGTCTATTATACCTTATAGAAAGCAATGGAACAAAACTAAAAACATTACATGGCAGTTAACACTATGGCAGCGGTAAAGCAACGTTGGCCACGTTGCTTTACAGTTTTTTTTTAAATAATCCAACTAAGTATAAATAATCATAGATATATGCGTCCCTAGCGGTGTAGCTAGACAGAACTGGTCGCCAAGTGTCACGATCCTTCATAGCCCTTTCGCTTCTTTAAAATTTATCATTTTCTTCATACACGCACGTCTAGTATCCTCTTTTCGAGCAATCTGCCAACCCCGACCCCTGTTAATGTCAACATTCAGTCATATTCACACTTTCGCTCAATGTGCACACACCATCGAAGCACGTCCTTATTCACTAAGGTGATGAGATCATCTTATGAACCGGCCATATTCCGAATCTCTTCGTTTCTTTTCGATCGGCCAAGGTAAAAAGATCTGTTGTTTTCAATCACGACTTATCTATATTGATTATATCTTCTGTCTGTTTTTAAATTGATAGCGTCAATAGGCATGGCGTGTCTTTATATAATAAGCTCTGATGTAAAATGTCTGAACAGAAACCAATGCTTACACGACTTATAGTAATTACAATGATGTTAAAATTTCAATAAGCAAGTAAAATGAATAAGTAGTCAGTAATTGAAACCCTGTACACTACTGAGCAAAGAATTAATATTTCCTTGATTTATTATTTATGATGTGAAATAAGTAAATAAATTATATCAAATATTTGGGAAAGAGTTTAATTGATATCTATAACACGATCAAAATTTCACTTAATTTGAACTGATAGTTCAAATTATTTGTAAAGACAACAAATGAAGTCAAGGTCAATAAGACCTATTTGCTGCTCTTTAGGTAAGCCTATTAATATTTAATTAGAATGTTTACATTACCTCACGGAAACAATTTCCTTGAAATACTAATTTGTCCTCGAACCGTAAATAGATGTACCAACGCCTTGGGAATTTTATCTAAAGATGATCTAAAATATTTCTAGTGTTATATTTGGCGTGTATTTTATTCATTCCATTCATTATAAATAATGAGGCTTTATACAGGACTGACTGTTCAGTACTGGAAAAAAAACGGTTATTACCGAATTATTCAAAGACGTAGACGTGACCTTCAAATTCATCAGAGCGAGAACGAACAGCGGCAGAAAGCGGCAGTTAAATGAACCTTTTCAATCTGACCTTACAATCAACAATATAAGCACTACTGTGAAGATTGTTCCGAATAAAAGAAAACAGCTACATTTTGTTTTTATTATCCCATAAAAACCTCTTTTTCATATCCTTCCGGCTTTAATATTGCGGTTTTTTTTTCACTACAAGCGAGTCCTCGTCTATTGTAGCGAGGCGAGCACCTAAATGATTACTCCGCCAGTCTAAAACATTTCATTGTTAACGTGATCTCTTTTCTCGGGAACGTTAAAAAATTAAAAACCTGCTTCCTGTTTTAACTTTTTTACGACTCATAATTGCGATATTCACTTTGAATTACACAATTCGCAACCTAGGTCGTTAGGTATAGTTGTCAATTATTATAATTATTACTTAATCGTAGATTAATGACCATTTAGCTTAATGAATAGCACGCTTGTAAGCTAATTTCCTTAGTTTGAATCTTATCTTCACGCACAATCCCTGACGGGGCATCCAGAGAGAACAGATCGCCAAGTGTCACGATCCTTACATACATCTTTCACTTCTTTCAGATTCATCATCTTCTTGGTACATGCACGTCTAGTTATCCAAGTCCTCTTGACCCTCCCCTCTTCGAGCAATTTGCTCACATGGTCTTCGAAAGTTAGTCTCGTCCTACCTCGAAACCTTTTAATATTAGCTTTCGAACTATATATTTACTTTAAAATTCGGTCTTCACTCATTCGCCCAACGTGGCCAAACCATCGAAGCACGCCCTTATCAATTTTTGTGATAATCTTTTACACCTACCATATTGCGAATCTCTTCGTTTCGCTTTTGGTCGGCCATGGTAACGCCGCACATTTTACGAAGAGATCGCATCTCCGCTGCTTTCAACTTGCTTTTATGCTTCTTCTGGTATACCCAGGTTTCATTGTCATATAACAAAGTCGGTACTAACACTGCATTATGTATTGCAAGGCGTGCACTCTTCACTACGCCTTGCCTTTTGACTAACGTAGTCAGGGCACCATTGACTTTGTTCCCGGCAACGACGCGCCTGTCCACATCTATATCACATCTTCCATCCTTGCTAAAACCACTCCCCAAGTATATAATTCGAATTCAATACTGTTTTAGCTGCGTGGGGCAGGTGCGTGCCTTTAGTGAGAATTTTTAAGGAGAAGAGAGCAGACCTAACCCGAGAGGTTTGAATTCGGTCCCTAGGTAGAGAAGCATTTATATGAGACGCTATATGCGTTGGCCTCTTATATCAAAGCTAATCGAGTTCAGATGCTTGATTTGATAAGTGGTCCAAAAATGAGTCTTTATGGACATACTATATTTAAACACGTAGAGATGAAAAATTATTAAAACACAATTTATTGCAATAATATTTACAAATATAAAATTATACAATAGTACCATTTCCACGAAAAACACATTCTAAAGAAATTATTTTAGTTATTTGGTTTTATTGTGTTCATAGCCGCCTTTGGAAAAGGTTCTGTCATCTCTCGAACGTAGGTAGCAACCAGCGTTCTTTGTACGTCATCACGAAAAGTGGGTATTTATAATAATTTATCGACCCACCTTCCACCGAAGATATTTTCGGGACAATGTGACAGGTGATGAACTAGTCGCCGTCTTATACGTCCAAGCCAACCATATACTTGGTACATAAGTTTTTTGAAAAACTCATTGATACGAGCCTGGGGATCGTTCTCGGGTCTCTCGACTCGAAATTCCGACCATCCAACCATTCGGCTATCGTGACTATAAATGTTTTACGTATTATAAATTATAATTACGCAACTACAGTAACTTTGTAAGATATATCATATGGATACAAGTATATCTTCCTGATACTTTTATGATCACCGAATTGCGTTATTCAAAATACATTCCCCGAGGAATCGTAGAGAAATTCGAGATCTATTTAGTCATTTAACATAAAATACTGAATGAAAACTTTTCATCTGTGTAGCCAACTAGTGACACCCATAATTTACACTATTTTGATTTATCAAGTGTTGATATGTTCCACGACAAATACTGATAAATTTAAATGGTTAAATAGAAAGGTAAATAAAGTGTTTTTGTAAATAAATAGTCACGATAGCCGAGTGGTTGGGGTAATCGGAATTGGAGGTAATATATAGGTCGTTTTCAATCCCCCAGGCTCGTACCAATGGGTTGTTTATAAAAGAACTTATGTACGATTTGTATCGTAGGCTTGGACAAAAAGCCGGCGATGGGCTCACCACCTGTTACGTTGTCCCAAAAAATTTCTTCGGCGGAAGGTCTCTTGAAAGGACACAATTGTCTAGACCTCTGTCTACTCCTGTATTGGGAATGGTGTGAAGATGTTTATTTAATTATTAATTTATGGCCATAATTTGCTGTTTTGAGATAATACAATGCTGCCTGCATGTTTTATATATAATAGTTAAGTTTTAATCAGATCACTTAACCCGACGAATTTAAAGTCAATGATCTTTACACATATGTATATATAGCAGACGTAACTGTAAAAACGTGACAAAGAATTGAAAAATGTGTTCGAGTGGGATTACGGTCTTCCACTAAAACCCTTTTTCAACTCTATTTAGGGATACTTGAAGTATTTTGGGATACGATGTATTGAATCGAGTATTCCGAGCCGAGACAATATTATCGCGGAGTATTTTTTAGATAAAAGAACGTAATATGAATAGGTTCTGTATCACGAAGCATAAAAAATTTCAACGTGGTAATAGTTTGTGATAATTTGCATTGCCATATCGAACCAAGCATAATAATATTATTTATAATTTACGATTTGTTGTCGTATAACCTTAAAATCGAGTAGTCCAACTTTAAAAGGGGGTTTAAAGGAGTGTGTTTTTATAGGACTCATTACACTATATCTGATGATCCCACAATGCCAATTATTACGACGTATTCTACGGTTCTGATGATGCATTTCTTTCATTTTTCTTTGTGTATTGTTTTGCTTGACTTGTTTATGCTTTTTGCGTGTGTTTTCAACATCTAAATATTCGCACTAGTCTTAAAACCATAGTTGCGTTTAAAAATAATATCTTGGTCGTGGTAGATGAAATAATTAAAAAGAAAATAGGCAAAATACTTTACAGTAAAAGATACTAGGTATATTATAACTAAACAAATAACGTTATTAAGATAAGTGACGGGTATATTTTACTTTAGTATGTATCACTTCAATGTAAACTTTACCCTATAATCTGCGTTCGAGCTTTGATAAAGGAGTCGATGCTCATAAATTGATCCTTAACCTGATTTCAAAGGCTAAATAGAACCTTTCAAAATTCTTTAAGCCAGTAAAGTGCTCATTGAGTAATCCCATTTGCTTTCATTTTATGTTGGGTACCTCTTATACAATATGTCGTTTCTGTATCAACTTTTCACATTAAATAACCGAATAACCTCATTCTTAGTCGACAAATTCAAGAGGAAAAAATTTTGTAATAACAAAATAATATTAAATACAAATATTAAATTTTAAAGACATTAAGACAGCGATAGGCTCACCACCTGTCAGGTTATTCCTAATAAGAGTTATAAGGAATTCAATGTCTAGACTTAAATGTAACCAACCCAGTATTGGCAAATTGCGTGAAGACATAGAAAATTACTTCCAATTGAATTGTTTAAGGTCTTAAAATATTCATCATGATTTTATTTGCAAAATAAAGTTCACAATTTTTCTCCTTTCTTCAAAGTGTAAAGGCCTCTCCCGTTGGGGAGATTTCGGTTGACAAGATTTTTTAGCAGTTCTAGACACATCGTACTTTAGAATGTCAAATATTAAACTACGAGAAAGGATACATTTTCAATAAACTTATTATTTTGGTACAATCATATTTAAAAATGTATTATGCGTACAATATTTAAGTATTTATAAATAATAAAAGATGATGTAACTTTCTATGTGTTACCTACACTATTAACCTTTTTATATGCATATTCCTAAACAATCGGTTCTATTTTAAAGAACACGTGTTTGTTCTAAATTTGAATTTCAACATAGATAACTCATTGTTATTTGACGTTTATGGTGATTGACGTCTAATCTTGACAATAATGGCAAAGAGTATATAATTACTATAAGGATGTAAACAATCTACAGAAATGCAAAATGTATAAAGTTGTTCAGAAATAGAAATAAAAATAAAAATTTGAAAATTATATCTTTATTATATACATATCTTTGATTACCAGAATTTCAATCCAATAGGGCAAATATTTGTTCTATGGAATTTTTCGTAACCTTTCCCTGACTACTCTGCTGATTTGTTCGAAATGTGTGAAAAAACGCCAAAGAAAAAATAGCCGAACTGTGGCAGTCCATATTCACAGAAAAAGATTTTCAAGAGTAGATAGCATACGAGCATTCCTACAGCTGATAATAAGTTACTACCAACGCCCATAAACACACAACCAAAGAGGCTGAAGGCGCCTTAAATACTTTTAAGAGGGAATCGCCAAATAATAAAGAGTACCAATGGATTTTTTCAAAAAACTTATTTAAGATTTATATCGCTGTCTTTGACATGAAGACGGCGACGGGCTCACCACCTGTCATTGTACTTAAAACACCCACATCTCTAGTAATATGTTTGTTGGAATACTACAAAAAAATTTAAACTTGTATGTATTTAGTTATTTACTATATACTTAGTTGGTGGGCAAAATAAACGTGAAAGTTTGTATGTTCAGTAGGGTATATTTTATAACTAAAGGATTGTGAATGTCCACTGCAACACATCGAACTTTTTCTTAAGAAACATTTCCGTAATCGCTACGCTTGATAGAAGGAATTGTCGGTCATAAACCACGAACCATAGATTCTGTTGCCCGTCATCGGCCCGATTTATTTCGGCCTAGAAATTTATCGTGATGATTATCGTTCAATCTATCGATAGCAATTGCTGTTTTTTACGATTTTCCTTTAGTCGCCTCTTACAACACTCAGGTGAAGAGACAAATAGATATATAACCTGAATTAAAAAAAATATTTCACATAACTAAAGTTTTTTTTAAAGCAAGTTAAGGGATTCAGAGAAGGACCGCTATTTGCTATTATATTTTTTGCTTATTTTATGAGGGAAATTTATAGCGAGAATTCCGATATAACGCGGACGAATTCACAATCAGAATCTAGTAGAAAAATAATATTTAATTAAGTAAGTATTAGCCGATCGCCGAGTGGTTGGGTGACCGGAAATTTGAGTCAAGATACCCGAGATCGATCCCCAAGTGGTAGGCTCGTACTAATGGGTTTTTCAAAAACATATGTACGAATTATATGTTTTGCTTGGACACTATTATTAATTTATATTTATTGAAATTTTTAACACTATTCTCAATTTAAATTTATTAAAATTTATTTTCTATTTTTTAGTTCGGTTTTCTATAAAAATCTTGTTTTTTAGTTTTAACTATTATTTATTTTTTACTTTAGTTTTTTATCAAATTAGTGTATTGTCATCGGTCCTCGATAAATCTACAAAGTTTGAACGAAATCTGGCCGTTTAAAGTGGGTCAAAATCGCGCCCAAAGAAGTCGGTTACAAACATACAACCATAGAAACATACAAACATACAGGTGAAGCTAATAAAGCGTGTTAAAAACGTAATTACCTCTTTTAAAACTGTATAGTTAACTTAATTATGGGGGGCATTAAATTATTTCAATAATTCATCATCACAATTAATCAAATTCAATTATTGGCCTAAACCTTGTTAGACTATAGGGTTGCCAAATTGTCGCGAAGTCCGGATATGTTCCCGTCATGTCCACTACTGTGTTGAATTCTGAACATCTAGTTTTTATCACAAGGTACGCAGGGATCTGTGTCAGAACGCTACAATTCTATAAGTATTTGTATTATATATGTAATGTATGTATGTAATAAATAACTTTTAATTAATATAAAAATATTTAAGAATTATTAAAATGTAATATTTGGAAATAACTTACATTTTAATTATACTTTTAAAAATTAACGAAGTACTTATTTTTATTTTAACATATTTTATTATCACTGCTAGACTCCGTTATCCAAGAATTATCCTGGATTAAGAAGCCCGTGTCTGGCAAACCCTGCCGTGGGCCCAAAATTTAAAAATCCAGATTAATATTTTGTTAATTCTAAATAAAAATCAGCAGGCACCTAGGAACTGCATTATCAAAGTTTGTTCTTTGATCCGGATTTTGATAAGATATCTTTAAATGACTAATGTAAATTATCCACTAACGTACATAGATATATGCAAACTGATAAGTGACATGTGTTATAAACTAACCAGTTCAAGGTTACACAAGCAAACACTGAGAATCTTAAAACTATTTCAACCTTACTCAAAAACGAGGACGCGTAAGAATAAATAAACTACAAATACTCACTCGGTAAAACAAAAACGCCGGTAAACTTGAAAATCCACTTAACACGTGACTAAAGCAGTATTTTATAACACAAAAACTAAACCGAAACACTCTAGTAATCACGGAACACCATCACATAATTTCGTCATTGTTGCTAACACATTGCACTACACTAGAGAAAAAGTTTTAAAAATTTTCCCAGCTATCGTAATGGCGGCAAAATGTACGATTTACACACAAGCGCCTCGAGCAGCGGCAGATTGTGGACTGATTGAGTCGAGCTGGGCTCGGCTAGAGTTGACTGGCTAACCGAATGAACTGCGTTTTGCAAATCAAGATTCGTGTTCCTAGAAGCCAAGATATATATTTGGTATAAAACAACTAAGTATATATACAACTACATATTCAGTTCTTTGTAGCCATACTTATAAAGTTACACGAGATTTACCGGTGTGAATTTTAATCGTAAACAAAGGGTTTGCATTCTTTTTTACGCAATATCGTTATTACTTTACGAACGCATGAGAACAAGCCGTAACTCTTGAACGGTTTTTATAGTTTATAGTGGTAATAAAATTGGATGTCTCACATTTTACTTCAGAAAGAGAACAATAAACATTATTATAGATTTGATAGCTTACGATGTATATTACTTGACATATAATATAGATATCACATTTAGATTTATTTTTCGCTTTAAATGAAATATTTGGAATTATACCTAAAATATATAGTAATATTTTCTAAATTTAAACACAGTACATATTGAAATGTCATCCTCACCTTAGTTCCTAAAGCTTGTTTTCTAGTCTTTGCGTAATTAAATTTGCTAATTTATTTGACGTTCACGTACCGAAGAGAATTTAATCAGAAGGTCCTGAAGATTCTACGTGCGGCGATCTTTTAATGGGTAGTACTGGTATGCCAGTTTTAGAATTCCGTTATACAATACAAAGGCGGCGGATGAAACGTCCTCTTAAAACTTTATTGGTCTGCCTTGCCTATGTGAAATAAATGTAATAAAATTTATGTATTTTAAAGATATTTAACTAATTAATGACAAAGGATTGTGTTATGATTATTTGCAAGATCATAAAACTAAACACTTCAAAAAGTGTTCAATTTGGTATGTTTATTTTTATATGTCATATTTGGATTTTTTAGTTTAGTTCACAATGACTTTGGTGACTGCATCATGGCATCTTGCTTCAATAGAGTAAAAAATTTTCAACGTAGTATCTATTATGTGTATATTTTAGTAAATATTTAGCTTTTTAGCTATAATGAACTATTTGTTATTTAATACATAAAAGATGAAAATTTTGTTCACAAAGGTGGGATTCGAATCCACGAACTTGTACTATGGTGACGCTGTTACTGCAGAGCATCAGTTAAAAACTTAAATAACTTTCGTTAGGCTCTTATGTGCTTTGGCGACATATGTAGCACTTATTCAAGACTCCATTCCTACGATGCATCTATAAAGACAGAAGATATCACAAGATATATCATTAGATACATTAAATGTATGTTTTGTGAAATTTTACCATGAACGCCATATTAACTCTCTTTATATATGATGTAAGAAACAGCCTTTTTAAAAAACATTCATGTCGGAATAATCATCTCGATAAACCCAGATTTGAATAACGAAAAACCAGAAAGGCTATTGTAATTGACACCTTTTCTAAAACTTTGTTTTTAAATTAACTTGATTTATTGATTGTGTTATTAAAAATAGTTTTAGACACAAATATAACGCTCGTTTAAGTGTACTTATTATATAATAATACTTACTTACTTATCTTCACGCACAGTCCCTGACAGGGTAGCCAGAGAGAACAGATCTCCAAGTGTCACGATCATTACATATCTCTTTCGCTTTTCATTATATAATAATATTATGTGATACATTCTATAACAAATATTATTATATAAAAGTCTTCAGAAGTAATGCTTGTTAGTAAGAGTTACGGATGGTCTTATCTTTTGTGAAATACAGACTTTAAACTTTACCACAGAGAATAAAAGCGAGAAAGCTTGTGTTACGCTAGAACCACAACCGATATTTATATCTTGTTGCCTTCTCCGCTAAGATTTAACCACGACACCTAGAATCTCAATTTAAAATGTGGATTCGTCTATTATTGTTCGGTTAATCGAAATAATTTCACACAATTTTGTTTCCTTACTGAATTACTTGATTTATATTAAAAAATATCTTAACGCCATTCCCAATACAGGGGTAGACAGAGGTCTAGACATTTAAATCCTTTCGACATACCTTCAGTTGGCTTGGACATAAAGACTGCGACAGTCTTTATGTCCAAGCCAACGACATAAATCGCACATAAGTTTTTGAAAAACCCATTGGTTACGAGTCTGCCACCTTAGTATCGAACTCGGGTCTCTTGCCTCAAAATCCGATCACCCAACCATTCGGCTATCATGACTGTTTATAATTTAAACATACTAATAGATCCCAGTCTTTGAAGTAACAGTACCTTAACCCTATTAATTATAATGTATTTTTTTAATGAAGACCATATTTAAAAATAATTTTTCACTACCCGAGCCGACAACCTAGTTGGTAATTATCCTGCCTTTTATGCTAAGGGATGTGGGTTCGATTCCCGCTACTGGCTAACATTTGTGTCATGAATATGAATGTTTGTACTCAGGGTCATGGATGTTTATGTTTATATGATTATTTATATACATATGCACATCCGTATTCTTAACATGTATTTATGTTATGATGATTTCTTTGCAAACCATGCACATCTAAAATAAAATGATTTACGGATTTTATCGCATATATTATATAGTTTTTACAAACTATTTCTCCTCGTGACCACGGATGCTGTAAAGCATCCGAAACGTCAAGTAAAAATCGTTTGTAAAAACTAAATAATACACGCAATGAAATCCGAAATTAGTTTTATTTTAGGCTCACCAACTGTCACGTTGTCCCAAATAGGCTTTGGTGAAAGGTAGGTCGAAGAGATTTATTTGTCTAGAGCTCTATCTACCCTGAAAAAAATATCTCCTTTTATTATTCTAAGTATATACTGCAATCTTTCACATGGGAGTATAAATATAATTTAACTACCAAGCTGTAAATATAAGATAACTATATTTCTATAACTTTATTCTTTTCTGAGATTAATTACCCATTACAAATACTGTGTATATTTCAGTCAGTATATAGTCCGTCTATTGGCATAGTTATTCAGTCTATCGTATAGTTTAGTCTATCAAAGTTATTTGTATTAATAGAACACTGATTTCAATTAAACTTATTCTAGAAGGCTAAGAGTATAGCATGAAGTAATTTAAGCTACTATTTATCTAGAAAATCTGTAATTAAAATGAGAAACCTTACAAATTTACTAACACTGATAAATACCACTTATGAGTAGCATAGCATATCTTTGGTAAACCTAGGCTCCTTTCTTATTATTATTATTAGTTACGTGTATTTAAAATAATAAATAATATAATATAATCCATATATTTGTTAAAACCGGTTCGATTCCCGGACATGTCAATGTTGAAACACCACTTTTTCTATATTTTAACGAGTCTGGGTTTATGTGGTACCTTCGTTGTTTCCGATTCCCATACCATAAGTACTCTAGCTTCTTAAATTGGGAACGGAGCAATGTATGTGATGTTGTCCTATCTATATATGTATTTACAGACTGTCAAAAGTCCACTGAAAGAAAGAATACCAGTCTATGAACGGGGTAGTTTTATGATTTATCAAAAGCGTTCGATCTGACTACGTTCGTCTCATTGTGAAAAAAAAAATTGAAATCAGAGGACTTGTATTGCAGTGAATAAAGTCAGATTAGTAGAAGTGTCGTAATCAATGAAATACTTAAAAATATTGACTGTTAATGAATCGCTGTTATTATAAGAATAAACATATAAAATTAAAAAGTTTTGAAATGTTTTATTAATTTCAATTGCGAGACTGCTGGACAGCAATTTATTTACATTATTTTGTAAAATAAGGTATAACAATAGGTGATATTTAATTAAATGCAGGTGAAGTCGTGATATTTACAGATTTACTTTACTCGGTCACTTTTAATCACAAAATTTTAAGTTTATTCGAGTTTTAAAGTTTTTCGTCATTATAACCACAGCATACAGATTTTACTTAACTAGTTCTTCGTAATAATTTGCTGACGGTTTTGAATTTTATAATGTTTGTTGATAAGCTCTAGTTAATAAATAATTTCAAACTTTGTCATTTGTATCCTGCAGTACCGGAGTTGTTTATTGATTTATTTTAAATACATTAAGACTAAAGATTCTATTGTATCTTGTTATGGAAGTGTACTTGACACAAGTGGTTTTCCCACTTAAAAGGTGTGCTCTGTTCAACTACAACTACTTGAAGTCACGATAGCCGAGTTGTTGGGTGGTCGGAATTTCGAGTCGAGAGGCCCGAGTTCGATCCCCAGGTGGCAGTACCAATGAGTTTTTCAAAAAACTTATGTACGAATTTCATCGTCGGCTTGGACATAAAGGCGGCGACGGGCTCACCACCTGTCACGTTGTCCCGAAAAATATCTTCGGTGGAAGGTGGGTCAAAGGGACTTAATTGTCTAGACTTGACCTCTGTCTACCCCTGTATTGGGAATTGCGTGAAGATATTTTTTGTTCAACTACATTGATTATAACTAAAATATTTCAGAAATAAAAAAAAAAGATTTACAGGTTAATGTTAAGAGGATATTTAACAGATCAATTACTAACAATATCTGTTGAAAATCACCGAAGCGTAAATTGTCATCGCTAAAATGCACGAGCTTTGTGGGGAAATTTAATCTTAGCAACAATGACTCGGTAACTGAACTGCGGTAAAATGAACAAGATTTTAATTATCATTACATAAACAAGAAATACAACATAAACAAGAAATACCATAAGATATTTTGTACTATTTTTTTAGGTATTACTATATTAGATGATCTTAATATCTTAATAGTTAAAATTTAAATTGTCAAAAGTGAATACGTTGTAAAAACAAATTCAAGATTAGTCTTCACAACAAAAATATTTTTTTATTTATATGTACTAATTTAGTGCCGCGGCACGGGTGCTTTATTATTTACAGGATGAATTACAGGCATCTTGCTTCTATTTTTTGTCAGAAGACTCCCCACTTACCTCCTAGCCCCTCCTCTCCTTCTTCACTTTTCGCTTCACAATTCCTTTCTTAAAGATGGGCATCTCACTTGCCTAACATTAAGTGATGCGATTACTCGTTCGTAACCCATTCATATAAAAAAGTATAAATAATTATTAACTTTTATTTTTATAAAAAAACTTTTCTTTTACATGGTTTTATTTTTCGTGAGCCTGCACAGTTCCAGACCGTTTAACGCGACGACTAACATTCATTAAGTTGGGTCTAGCTAGTGTGTCCGTTATCACGTAGTCGTAACGTTAGGTCACAGTAAACTTTAAACATCAACTACTATGAACTATTTTGAACACAGCCAGAGTCAATTGGTAATTTAACTTTTACCTCTCACATATTTATATATGTATATATATATATATATATATATATATATATATATATATATATATATATATATATATATATATATATATATATATATATATATATATATATATATATATATATATATATATATATATATATATATATATATATATATACATATATATATATATATATATATATATATATATATATATATATATATATATATATATATATATATATATATATATATATATATGTGTGTATATATATATATATATCTTATTTCCCTTTTCTAACCTTCGTTTTATTAACATTCAAACGGAGACATTTATTTTCACATTCGTCTTTCATACACGGGCCTTATGCCTGCCGTATATATATATATATATATATATATATATATATATATATATATATATATATATATATATATATATATATATATATATATATATATATATATATATATATATATATATATATATATATACATATATATATATATATATATATATATATATATATATATATATATATATATATATATATATATATATATATATATATACGGCAGGCATAAGGCCCGTGTATGAAAGACGAATGTGAAAATAAAGGTCTCCGTTTGAATGTTAATAAAACGAAGGTTCTGGTATTTGAAAGGGACGAAGAAAGAACGAAGTGTGAAATATGGGTAAATAAGGAATGCCTAGAAAAGGGAAATAAGATTGTGTACTTGGCCAGTGCTTTTAGCCGGGATGGAAGATGTGATGTAGATGTGGACTGGCGTGTCGCTGCTGGGAACAAAGTCAACGGTGCCCTGACTGCGTTAGTCCAAAGGCAAGGCGTAGTGAAAAATGCACCCTTTGCGATATATAACGCAGTGCCGGTACCGACTTTGTTATATGGCAGGGAAACCTGGGTATGCCAGAAGAACATAAAAGCAGGTTGAATGCAGTGGAGATGCGATCTCTTCGTGCGGCGTTACCTTAGCCGACAGAAAGCGAAACGAAGAGGTTCGCAAAATGGTAGGTTTGAAAGACGACCTTATAACTAAAATGGATAAGGGCGTGCTTCGATGGTTTGGGCACATTGAGCGAATGAGTGAAGACCGAATGGTGAAGAAAATATATACCGCGAAAGTTAATATTAAAAGGGGTCGAGGTAGGCCGAGACTAACTTTTGAAGACCATGTGAGCAAATTGATCGTAGAGGGGAGGGTCAAGAGTACTCGGATACCTCGACGCGCATGTATGAAGAAAATTATGAATCTGAAAGAAGCGAAAGAGGTATGTAAGGATCGTGACACTTGGCGATCTGTTCTCTCTGGCTACCCCGTCAGGGACTGTGCGTGAAGATAAAAAAAAAGATTAAATATTATGTTTTGAATCCTCCGAGAATTTATATTTTATTTATAAAAAGTTTTTATGTTATGAAACCCGCATTTGTCCCCACATTTACACATCTACATATACTACGTATACATAAAATAAGTAGAAATAAAAATTCTTATCTCTACTCTTATCTTATTCATACTCTTTGAAATACGCGGAAAAAATATAAGTCGTGTTTCAATCTACAAACAGTTTTTAATGAGTTTCCGAGACGAAGAAAGAAACCCCTGCGATGCGAACAAACTAAGATTAGGTGTGAATTTCCACAACATTGTGACGTCTTAGTTGTCAAAAAAAAACTGATGATGTAGGGAAAACAGATTTTTTCAAAGCTCCATTTATTATGAAAATCAGATTTCATCTTGATCTCGATTTACAATTCATCTCGTTTCCGCATAAGTCTTAGATTAATGATTCCATATAAAATTGGAAGATGTATAATGATGTACGCTACATCTGCTGAGCTATCGCAGGCTTATGATTCCAAATCGAAAATCATGAAAAGTTACAGTGTTTTGTATTTTGTCGTTTCGTAAGAGGCGCCGAAGAGAAAAATGCCTTAAAAATGCAATTAGCTGCCGTCAGAAAACAAAAAATATCTTCACGCAAATCAATCCAAGTGTACACGGAGATCTGGACCAACTTGACTAAATAAACTGACCCAACTTCCACCGAAGATATTTTTTGGGACAACGTGTCAGGTAATGAGCCCGTCGCTGTATTTCAGTCCACTGTATGTAGCCACAGACAGATGGCGGGATAACCATCTCAAATGAAGCAAAACCAAAATTCGTCGTATTCGAATCGTAACACTATCGTAATAATACGTCTAATATTATGTTATTATTATTATTTATATATTATTATGGTATTTTAACAAAATATTTTAAAATAGTTTAGTTTATTTACATATTGGTATGTAAGTCTATCATTAAACGCACCACCGCCTACTGTTGTGAATTCCAGTTTCTCTTTATACCGAAGGTTTTTTGGAAGAGATCGCTCTTTAGCGATTAGACCGTACCTTAATGTGCATCCATATTAAGTATTCTCTGTGTTATATTTATTCCTTGTATATGTGTGGTGTACAACGCAGTATATACTACTACTACTAAGACTATCGCCCATCCGCTTACCAAAGGTGACGATAATGGCAAACTGTCACGTATGAGGGAGGCCTATACACTGCAGTTGACTTTTACAGGCCGTTATGATAAGGACAATGATAGTATTTTGTAGCATTTAAAACATCTGTGAGTATCTCGAATTCAGAGGGCCGTAATATTAAAATAAATAAGTTTCTAACTATTTTAGTTCACAAAATATTTCGCGAATATCTTAAATTATTTCCATAACGAACATATTATCCGAACCGCGGTCTCTGTAGTGCAGTTATTTAGTGCAACGCATTCATTGCACTGGTGAGTATAAATTTTGTGAGCTTTTATATAGTAACTTATGTTGTGTTATGAGTTTAAATTTAAATAACAATTTAGCATAACTAGTTATAGGGTAAAAACATGATTAGAATAGGAAACTTAAATAAGGGCCGAGGGATTTTATGTCTTTAATTTTACATACATAAATTAGAATTTTAAGGTACAAAGTAAACAAGAATGAGGTAGGAAGGAAGGTGAGTCAAAGATAATGGGCTATCCCATTATCTTTGATCTTTGATCTAGATTAGGACAAGACAAATTAATCAAGTTGTCTTGTATTAATCTAGACCATCCCATTTTTTTAAAAATACGTGAAAATATGCGGGATTGCTAGTTTTTATATATAAAAAGGCAAAATAGCCTAGTGGTTGGGTGATCGGAGGATTCAAGTCAAGAGAACCGAGTTCGATTCCTAGGTGTCACACTCGTACCAATGGGTTTTTCCAAAAACTTATGTATGTCGTTGACTTGGACATTGAGACGGCGACGAGCTCACCACCGGTCACGTTGTCCAAAAATATCTTTGGTGAAAGGTGAGACGAAACGACTTAATTGTCTAGACATCTGTCTACCCCTGTATTGGGAATGGTGTGAAGATATTTTTTATGGTTGAAAAGAAATTATAATAGTTAACGTTTACCTTGACAGACTAAATATTACATCAGATAAAAACACTCTGGTAAAGTCTTTACACTAATATTTTCTTAAGCTGTGAATACAACTCACTGTGCCAGTACACTGGCCTTTGAGACATTTGGATAGACAAAATCAATATGTACATAAATTTCGGACAGACGTCATGAAAATTAGAATTGGCCTACATTATATTTATTATGTAAAAGCGTCTTACGAAACCGCACCATTAATATAATTAGGAAATATCGCTTATTATAAAACTCTTCTATATAGATATATACATTTATTCGACAATAATATTGCCGACTATATTACAGATAATTTTAAAGAAACCAAAGAGGATGTTTCACGATTGTGATAATGTGCGATCTGTTCTCACTAGCTTTTTGTAATACATAAATAAATATCTTCACGCAATTCCCAATAAAGGGGTAGTCACAGGTCTAGACTAGACAAAGAAGTCCCTTCGACCCACCTTTACACCGCAAAAATTTTCGGGACAACGTGACTGGTGGTGAGCCCGACGCCGTCTTTATGTTCAAGAAAAAGATGTAATTCGTACCTAAGTTTCTGAAAAATCCTGCCGCCTGGGGATCGAACTCGGGTCTCTTAACTCTAAATTCCGACCACCCAACCACTCGGCTATCGTGACATTCAAATATCTGGCTTTTTGTAT
The DNA here is from genome assembly GCA_029286605.1 of Sericinus montela. Taxonomy (NCBI): domain Eukaryota; kingdom Metazoa; phylum Arthropoda; class Insecta; order Lepidoptera; family Papilionidae; genus Sericinus; species Sericinus montela. The sequence goes on from JAGSMR010000015.1 coordinate 13,898,163, forward strand.
ATTTATGAATACACACATACATAGGGACAACATTACATACATTGCACACAGATGCGAGATAAATGTAGAAAAAGTGATTTTATACTTTGACTCGTCCAGGAATCCAACCTGAGGCCTTAGAACGACACCGTGAAAACCAGTGTATACGCCACTCATCCATGGAGGTCGTCAAAATTATCCTAATATAAATTAGTTATCTTAATATAAATTAAATTAGTAATCTTAATATAAATTATCGTAATATATCTTAGTTGCTTTGTACATTTTTTGTACCCCAAAGTTTTTTTTATTTTCTCGATAAAAAGTAGTATATTGCTACTTGTTCTATATGACCCAGTAAAATTAACCTTAAAATTAGTTTAGCTATTCAGAACAAATAGATAGACAAAACTTTTTCGACAAGAGATTTTGGCCATTGAATCCTGTTAATATCAAAATTAAAAATGTACGTTACTTAACGGGATAGCCAGAAAAAACAACACAAAAGGGTCACGATTACATATACTTCTTTCGCTTAGTTCAAATTTTTCAATTTCTTCATATTTTGGCCATTCTTTCCAACCAAATAACCAAGGTTTTTTTTATTCCATTGAAAACAAATAGGTATATCGGTTCAAGGACATCGGTATTGATGGACAGATCTGTCATCAAGCATTGTAAATCACCTTCCACCCTTCTCAAGTAAAACTCTTTCGTGATTTTTCCATTTATTTGTTATGTTTACAAAATTTATTACGAGTCCGTTCTGCTATATTTATCAAAGGATGTGCTTATTTCTTTTTTAAATAAAAGAATTAACCAACTGATTTGTCATGAACCATTAGATATCATAATTCCCTCACTGCTGACTACCATAACTGACAAATTAGGATAATAAATAATTAAGTAATAAAAATATACGAACTTTGGTTACTGGTAGACTAAGAAAATAATGCTGAAATAGTAAATTGAATAAAAAGTTCTAATTGTCTATTGCTTCATCACGTTTTACTACAAAAAAATATCTTCACGCAATTCCCTATACAGGGGTAGACAGAGGTATAGTCTAGACAATTAAGTCCCTTCGACCCACCTTTCACCGAAGATATTTTTTAACAACGTGACAGATGGTGCGGCGTTCGCCGTCTTATTATCCAAGCCAACGATATAATTCGTAAATAAATTTATAAAAAACCCATTGGTATGAGCCTGCCACCTGGGGATCGAACTCAGGTCTCTTAACTCTAAATTCCGACCACCCAACCACTCGGCTATCGTGACATTCAAATATCTGGCTTTTTGTATATTTATGAATACACACATACATAGGGACAACATTACATACATTGCACACAGATGCGAGATAAATGTAGAAAAAGTGATTTTATACTTTGACTCGTCCAGGAATCCAACCGCCACTCATCCACGGAGGTCGTCAAAATTATCTTCATATAACTTAGTTATCTTAATATAAATTAAATAAGTAATCTTTATATAAATTATCGTAATATATCTTAGTTGCTTTGTACATTTTTTGTACACCAAAGTTTTTTTTTATTTTAGTGATAAAAAGTAGTATATTGCTACTTGTTCTTTATGACCCAGTAAAATTCACCTTAAAATTAGTTTAGCTATTCAGAACAAATAGATAGACAAAACTTTTTCGACAACAGATTTTGGCCTTTGAATACTGTTAATATCAAAATTAAAAATGTACGTACTTATCTTCACGCATAGTCCCTTAACGGGATAGCCAGAAAAAAAAAACAAAAGGGTCACGATTACATATACTTCTTTCGCTTAGTTCAAATTTTTTAATTTCTTCATATTTTGGCCATGCTTTCCAACCAAATAACCAAGGTTTTTTTTTATTCCATTGAAAACAAATGGGTAAATCGGTTCAAGGACATCGGTATTGATGGACAGATCTGTCATCAAGCATTGTAAATCACCTTCTACCCTTCTCAAGTAAAACTCTTTCGTGATTTTTCCATTTATTTGTTATGTTTACAAAATTTATTACGAGTCCGTTTTGCTATATTTATCAAAGGATATGCTTATTTTTTCTTTAAATAAAAGAATTAATGAACTGATTTGTCATGAACCATTAGATATTATAATTCCCTCACTGCTGACTACCATCACTGACAATTTAGGATTATGAATAATTAAGTAATAAAAACATACGAACTTTGGTTACTGGTAGACTTAGAAAATAATGCTGAAATAGTAAACTGAATAAAAAGTTCTAATTGTCTATTGCTTCATCACGTTTTACTACAAAAAAATATCTTCACGCAATTCCCTATACAGGGGTAGACAGAGGTATAGTCTAGACAATTAAGTCCCTTCGACCCACCTTTCACCGAAGATATTTTTTAACAACGTGACAGATGGTGCGGCGTTCGCCGTCTTATTATCCAAGCCAACGATATAATTCGTAAATAAATTTATAAAAAACCCATTGGTACGAGCCTGCAACCTGGGGATCGAACTCAGGTCTCTTGACTCGAATTCCGACCAACCACTCGGCTATCGTGACATTTTAATAATAACGATCGTAATCAATACCAAAAGAAATGAATAGAGGCGATCGCAGTACCAGGCACCTCGTATTTTAGACGCTGGTGCCCGTCACCGGTCTGCTAAATTTTGGTCAGGTAAATTTGGTAGGAATAATGTGCCACACATTCGCCATCGCCAAAGCCCGTATTTTGAATACAAACCACTAAATTCATATTTATTACGCTTGTGTATTGCCTATTTACGAGTATAATTAATCTTTACTACTTTGTAATAGTGCGACAACATATTGATATACTAGTACATATAACTCTTAGAAGCAAAGGCATACAAAGGCCCACTGTAGTACTAATACTAAACTTTAAGAAATGGGGAAAATAATTGGTGAATTTGAAATAAATGCATCTCGTTATAAAGCAGATACGTGAGTTATGAATGGCATGTTTACTATTAATCTTTTTGAAATATGACGTATATGTGGTACCTGTCCATTATTCTGATTAAGATAGACAAACTGGTCGTATATATATATATATATATATATATATATATATATATATATATATATATATATATATATATATATATATATATATATATATATATATATATATATATATATATATATATATATATATATATATATATATATATATATATATATATATATATATATATATATATCGTATACGTCAGCAATGACATCTGCTGCCAGCGTCTCCGTCACCTTGAAGACCCCACTTTTCCAATCATTTGGGTATTGGGACACAGGTGACGATAAGATCGTTTATGCATGTGTTTACCGATCGCACAGCAGTCACCAGAAGACAATTCGGTTATTCGAATATCTAAGTAAGGCCTCTGATATGGCCCAGCATCGGTACCCCTCCGCACAATTAGTCTTTCTGGGAGACTTTAATGCCTTTCACCAGGATTGGCTGTTCCCATCCCAGAAGACTGACCATGCTGGAAGGGAAATGAGGAATTTTGCCTTATCGCTAAACCTCTACCAGCTGGTAAAGCAAGCCTATAGGGTGCCAGACGTTGAAGGTCATACAGCCAATTGTCTAGACCTCCTGCTGACCACTGGTCCTGACAGATATGAGGTAGAGGTGGCTTCTCCACTAGGAACCTCTGATCACTGTCTGGTGAAATCTGTATCGTCTTACACGCCAACAGACCTCGACCCACATGGTACTAGGCGAGTGTGGCGATACAAGTCAGCAGATTGGGATGAGATGCGACATTTCTTTGCATCTTATCCTTGGCGGCAGGTCTGCTTCTCTTCCGGAGATCCATCGAGATGCGCGGATGCTATAACTGACGTGGTATGTTTAGCTATGGAATATTTTATTTCTTTTGCTGATGTACCCGTTGGTGGCAAAGCTCGCCCATGGTTCAGCGCCGAATGTTCCCAAGCCGGAAAGCTTAAACATTTGGCATACCTCTCATGGGTTCGAAACCGTAAAACCCCGGATATCAGATCCAAGAAGAGAGCCTTTAATCTAGCCGCCAAGACTTACAAAAAGGTGTTGCGGAAGGCTCGTTTCGAACGCATTAGCCATATTGGCACGAAGCTCTCTCACCAAAACGCAAGCGTGTCTGTTCTCCGCCCAAAGGAGCCAGTTCACCTTGGCTCCTAAATGGCTGTCGAGTTCTGCTGCCACATATGGGCTGGAGCTCCTAAATATCAACTGGCAGCCTTGGACTCGGTGGAGAGACGGGCCAAATCGGTGATCCTGACTTGGTTACTACCAATATGTCCAGTCTCGAACACAGACGTCGGGTGGCCAGTCTCTCGGTGTTCTACAGGTTACATTTTGGAGAGTGTGCCAAGGAATTACATGAGTAAATTCCCCCTTCCCCTTACCATCATTGGACAACAAGACGCACGGCGGGTTTCCATCCTTTTGTTGTGGATATACCCTGCATTCGGACGAAGCATTTTGCTTCGTCGTTCACAATGCGTACAGCAAAGGACTGGAATAATTTGCCTCCATCAGTCTTTCCGTCCGATTACAATGTGGGTGTCTTCAAGAGAGGAGTGAATAGGCTTTTACTAAGCTAGTGTGCCTACCAACAAAAACTACATCGCCATTTACCATCAGGTGGGATTGAAGTTAAACGCTAGCTTATAATATTAAAAAAAAGACAATGACTTTCGACCTAATTTTTACCGAAGCTTATTTAGTTGTTATTGAAAAAGTTACTTCGCAACATTCCGCAGGCAAATATAAAAAAAGTATATGTTACTTGGTCCGAAGAGAAGAAGAGCACGATCAAGCGATGTTTTGAGGCGAAACACGTGTCGCGTTTTCGTTGGTGGTATATGTTACCTGGTTTGAGTGTAGTGGTGGTGGTGCATACAGTTTTCAGTGTTTCATTTATAGTGTGTTTTTGTTTATAAATTCTATATTACTCAATAAAGGTATATTTCTAAAAAGTATAATTTTTAGGCGAGTATGTTCATTGCGTCTTCATACAGTAAAAAGGCAGCTAATTGCTTTATGCCAAATAAGCCGTAACGTTACTTTTTATTAATTAATTTAAAATAGTATGAGTTGATGATTCATGGTCAGTTTTGATCCGTAAAATTTATTTACACTTTTATTTAGTAGGAAAATTATTTTCATTCAAATCATTATTTTTTTATGATGCCAGAGGTCTAGGCAATTTAACCCTCTCGACTCACATTTTACTGGAACTTATTTTGAGATAAAGTGACTGACGGTAAGCCCGTCGCCGTCTTTAAAAAACTCATTGACACGTCATTTTGGCCTTCTGGAGATCGAACTCGGGCATGTTGACTGAACTGCAATTGCGATCACCCAACAACACGGCTACCGTATTCGTTAATAAAAAAAACATCTTCACGCCTAAATTATCTAGACCTCTGGCTACCCCTGTATCGGGTAATGCACATAACAAACAGCAAAATTATTAAATATTTTCACGACATTCTCAATAGAGGTGTGGACAGAGGTCTCGAAAATTAAGTCTTTTCGACCCACCTTCCACTGAGGATATATTTGGTACAACATGACAGGTGGTCGGAATTTCGAGTCAAGTGACCCGAGTTCGATCCCCAGGTGGCATGCTCGTACTAATGGGTTTTTCAAAAACTTATGTACGAATTACATCGTTGGCTTGGACACTAAGGCGGCGACGGGCTCACCACCTGTCACGTTGTCCCGAAAATATCTTCGGTGAAAGGTGGGTCGAAGGGACTTAATTGTCTAGACTTGACCTCTGTCTACCCGTGTATTGGGCATTGCGTGAAGATATTTATATTTATTTACATGACAGGTGGTAGCCGTCTTTATATCCAAGTCAACGATGTGAATAGTTCATAGTTTTTGAAAATAACCCCTTGGTACGAGCCTACCACCTGGAGATCAAACTAGGGTTTCTCGACTCGAATTCCGATTATCCAACCACTCGGTTATCGTGACGTAAAAAATATTCATTAATAATTTTTGATATGATTAATAGATTATTATTATAATTTCTGACTCACTTAAACTGCGTTATAATTATTTCGATGTTTGTGATTTACGTAGACGCGTTGAATTGCTGGGTTAGTTGATACTTACTGCTTGCGTCATCATTATATTTAAATGAGTTCACGCAGTCTTCAATATTTATAGTAACTGAATGACACAAGCGTCACTGTTTATGTACTATAATTAGCTCTGACCGTTTGGTATCTTCAGTAAAGACTCACCCAAAATAAGGACAATAAAAACGAGCAGGAGCATCTAGAGCGTCATGGTCCGGTATTTCGATCGCCAATCTACTTGTCAAGCGTACCGATAATAACAAACCATTTTTCGGGAGATGTTTATGTTCTGAAGTGGACTTTTACTGGCCATTTAGTAAAAGTTAGTTCGACGACCTCCGTGGACGAGTGGCGTAAACACCGGTTTTCAAGGTGTCGCCATCTCGAGGTCACGGGTTCGATTCCCGGCGGGGTCAATATAAAAAAACCACTTTTTCGACATTGGGCCAGGGTGTTTGTGGTGCCTTCGTTTTTTCCGATTTCCATACCTCAAGTGCTTTAGCATCTTACATTGGGATCGGAGCAATGTATGTGATGTTGACCCTATCTATATACACGTATATATACATTTATTATATAAAAAATCAAGATGAAGAAATCAAGAGTTAGTAGTTAGTAAGTAAGATAATTTTTACAAAACTCTCTGTGTCATGTTCCAATAAGTAACTTCAGGGAATCTGCTTTGACTTCAAATCGAATTCGGGCACAGCCTAAAGTAGAAAATAGCAAAACTCTGTACTTAAACTTTAAAATTTGAACTATACTTAGCAAATTTGTTGAATATTACTTTTTAAATAATAGACGTTATTTACTGATTTAATTTATTTCGACGATTCGAGTGGCGTACACGTCGATTATAAAGATGTCGCCAAAACTAGGGCCCGGAGTGTACCGGGTTCAATACTTCTATATTGAACCACATTTTCTATATGGTTTGGCTATTTGTCGTACCTTAATTGTGTTTGATTCCATAACAGAAGTGCTTTAGCTACTTACTTCGAGATGAGAGCATGGTTTTTGATGTTGCACCAATATTTTTTATTTAAGTGTTTTGTTTGGTTTATTTTATTATTCATTTAATTAAATGTTGTAAATTAAATGACATAAAGATGGCGACGGGCTCACCACCTGTCACGTTGTCCCAAAAAATGTCTTCAGTTGAAGGTGGGTCGTGGTCTACCCCTGTATTGGGAATGGCGTGATGGTATTTATTTATTTTTATATAAGTTTGTCGCAGGGAGGTGAATTTCGAAATAAACTTTTTGCAACGGCAGTTACTTCTTTCGATTGGAACGAACGGCTTTGACATCGTGCGAGCAATTCCTTCTCTTCCGAGAAGTAGCTGGGTGCATAGATTGGTAGTGTTGTTCTACCCTCTTTCAAGAGTATTAAACGTAAAAAGTCTTACTTCCAGTAGTTCCACTTACCCTTTTTAATCAATGTTAAATTGTATTTAATTGTATAAACATTTTTTGTTTGCGTGTACTCCTAGTGTATCAACCAAATCTGGGTCTAATAATGTGATGTACATGCTAATCAAAAATAAAATTGTCTAGCTTAGATTGTTTGAGCCCTTAACTGATTTCACTCAATTATTTCCTCTTAGAAATAAATATTTAATGCTGATGAGCAGATGATGGATGCCTTTGAAATCCATGACGGTTAGGAGGTAGGCAGTAACATTACGATTCGTCGTCAGCAGGTACCCAGTAGATACACGCAGAAGTTAATTAGAAATAATTAAGCGATATTTTGTCATGATATTTGTTGAATTTCAGCACAATCATTTATTGCATTAAAAATTTTAAAAGTGGTTAACACGTTTTCTAAAGAAATTTTACAAATAACATTTCTTAAAGATTTGAAAAATTAATTACGTACCAAATATTATGTCTAACAATATTCAATAATTAAATCAATCTATTCTAAAATATGTGTAAACAGTTTTAACAGTGGTAGAGCCACGCATCAGCTTTTGTTGTTGCATGAATGGGCCGGCTCGACCGGGGAAGTACCACGACCTCACAGAATACCGGCGTGAAGTAGAAGTCTAACAAACTGCTGCGTTTCGTCTGGTGAGTGCAGGTAACCGGTGGCCCACACACCCCCTTCCCTTAATTTGGGGGGGGGGGGGCAGTCTAAGGGAGGCAATGCATCTGCTATTGCGGGTGTTCATGAGCAGCGGTAATCACTTACCATCACGTTAGCCACCTGCTCGTTTGCCTCCCTTTTCTATAAAAAAAATAATTTTTGTACAAAGCGGTTTTTAATTTAAAAAACGTAGCGTGCAATTGTGGATTTGAGAGCGAGATTAAAACATACAAGTCGAGATTTGAATTAGTGTTTATTTGCTACGAATCCACCAGCATGCGTTTAATTATTATTAAATAAAAGAAGTTTGAATAAAAATATTTCAAACATTTTTTATAGTTTCGTGATCATGGACAAACATGTTGCATTTCAATAAATGGTGTTCGCAAAAATAAATCGAATTTTTTTTTTTAATACAGCTATTTCAATATACCAATTTTCAATATAGTGGATCTTTAGCTCTTTCACAAGTATGAAACAATATTATTTCTATCTAAATATTAATTGCCGACCTTCGATTGATAGCCTGATAACCTCACTTGACAGCAACTTCAAAGTCGAGAATTGATGTCTGAATTCCGTTAGGAGCAAATATTTACTTTATGAATTTGATTATTTATACCTGGATCGCGTATGTTTACTGATTTCGTACATGAGTATGTGATTTTTATTAATTCTATTTATTACATCGCGCTACGTGTCCAAAAATATAGAGAATTTTCGGTAATATTACTTTTTAAAATCACTTTGGTATAGATTGATAATAGATTTGAAGACATCTACAGCACAGCTAAGATAACCGATAACTATATAAGGACTAGTTCTTAAGATTAACGCGCTAAAGTAGCAATGGATCGGCAACATGACATGAATAACGGATGAGTAGTAATGACCCCGAAGGAAAAAAATTCTCGAGTGACAACCTCATTAAGACAAAGGGAGTACAGGACGGCTCAGCACAAGATGGAGTAACGTTCTGCAAAATGTTTTCAGCAGTAGGTTGACAGGTCTGAAGACCTGTGCGCAAGTGGCGTACACACAGGTTTTCAAGGTGTTTCCGAGACCCGAACAGGTCAATGCAGAAAAGCTACTTTTTTAATACAAGTGCTTTAGCTGCTTACTTTGGGATCACAATATCACGATAGCCGAGTGGTTGGGTGGTCGGAATTTCGAGTCAAGAGAGCTGAGTTCGATCCCCAGGTGGCAGGCTCGTACCAAGGCTTTTTATAAAACTTATGTACGAATTATATCTTTGGCTTGGACATAAAGACGGCGACGGGCTCACCACCTGTCACGTTGTTCCGAAAAAATCTTTGGTGGCAGGTGGGTCAAAGGGCCTTACTTGTCTAGACTAGACTTCTGTCTACCCCTGTATTGGGAATTGCGTGAAAATATTTATTTATTTACTTTGGGATCAGATCACTATAGGTTGATCAATAATAGGCTGTAAGGAAGAAGAATTTCTAAACTCCAATTTTAAAACAATTATTACTGATATTATTTAAATTCAAACCAAACTCCAAAGCATATTCCAGACAATTTAACAGGTGGCGAACCTATCGCCGTCATAATTTCTAAAGCAAAGGTATAATATACTTATATAAATGCATATTTTAAATATATAAATAATCATATATACATATAAACATCTATGAATCAAGTATAAACATTCAAATTCATCAAATATTTAAATAAATTCATTAAATTATTCATTAAATAATCATATATACATACAGACACCCATGAATCAAGTATAAACATTCAAATTCATCAAATATTTGCCTCATAGCGAATTCGAACTCGTAATCCTCAACTTCGAATGCTGGGTCTCAATTAACTAGGCTATAGGGTCGTCATTACATTTTATTTTACGGAAATGAAAAATATTACGTATAAAGCCAGATAAAATTTACCACTAACGCTGTAACTCGATTGAATATTTAGTTAACTTCTTATTCGATGTGGGAGCTTCGAATGACACTTAAGCGTACAGCATAAAATCCGATACAAACAACAGTACGCCCGCATAATACCGAGGCCGAGGCAATTTGGGTAAATCAAACCTGACGATCTTCAGTACACTCAAGTGACTTCTTACAAGAGATGGCTTTCAGCGCTAATTTGTAGTAGCTGTTGCTTGCACTGGTGTCTATTAATTTATATAAAATGGAATTTAATTAGGTATATTTTAATTTTAAGTAACGATAGCTGAGTGGTGGGTCGGAATACGAGTCAAGAGACCCTGTTCGATCCCCAGGTGGCAGGCTCGTACCAATGGTTTTTTTTTGTTTTGAAAAACTTATGTACGACTTATATTGTTGACTTGGACATTAAGGCGACGACCACCAGTCACATTGTCTCAAAAATATCTTCGGTACAAGAAGGGTCGAAACGACGCAATTGTCTAGACCTGTATTGGGAATGGCGTGAAGATATTTAATAATTTTACTGTTTGCTATGTACATTTCCCAATACAGGGGTAGCCAGAAGTCTAGATGATTTTTATGTCCAAGTCAACGATATAAATCGGACGTAAGTTTTGAAAAAAGTTCTTGTCGCGAGTAGGTAGTCTGGGGGCCTCGGGATCGAACTCGGGCCTCTTGATGCGAATTCCGATCATCCAACCAGTTGGATATTTTGACTACCACTATAGCCGACTGGTTGGATGATGAGCATTTCCGTGCATATCAAAGTAAATATTTAATAAAAATATTGTACCAGCCGGTTATTATCCATAGCTGGGCAAAGGTCTTCTCAAACGTTGCTTAAGATTTGTTTTGAATTGAACTTGTTTCCATAAATATTCCATTGGTTTTAGATCCTTGTGGAATATTTGGGGAGGATGGTAAGAGACCCGACGGCTTGACTTTAGTCCCTTGGGAGAGAGGCAAAGCTCTTGTGTGGGACGCAACTTGCGTCAATACATTAGCGGCCTCTCATATCAAGGGTACTTCGATAAGGGCCGGGGCGGCATCAGAGGCAGCTGAATCAGGTTAATGGCGGAAATATGAGTCTTTGAAAGGAGACTATATATTTGTTCCATTTGCCGTAGAGACAATCGGTCCGTGGGGTCCCCGCGCGATGCAGTTTCTAAAGGAATTATATCCGCGACTTATAGTTGCTGCTGGTGACAAGAGGGCTGGTTCTTTTCTCGCTCAACGGTTAAGTCTAGCTATTCAACGTGGAAATGCAGCCAGCATTCTTGGTACCATACCACGAGGAGTAGGGCTCTACGATTATAATAGTTTTTAGTTATTAAGTATTGTAAATATTAACATATTTATTTCTGTAAATAAAGTATTACAATAAAAAATTCACACGACGATTGTTTAAGAGAGGTTAGAGGGATTAAAGAGAGAGAGAAAGAGAGTGAGAGAGCCCACTTCACTTCCATTTTTTAATACTAAGACAATGTTTCCTCACGATATTTTCGTTTACTACTGAGAACGTGATAAATACAGTAAACCTACATTAGAGGTGCCGACCTGGGACCGATCTTGGATCACTCGCTTTTTAAAACTGACAACTAAGCTATTACGGCTCTATACCAATCTATCTAATTTTCAATATGTGATAATTTTTCACAACAATGAATATTCGATCACAAACATCTTATATACGTCGTACACCACATTTTAATAAAACTTATATTTTATTTTTGATCTCAAATAATACCATAAAGTACAATTATAAGTACATAAGCCCATAAAGAACAATTCATTAACGAGTATTTGAAATAATTCACTTTTAAAGTAAATCGACGACCGGAAACTGAAAGTAGTTCGCCACCCTTCGTCCAGAGGCTTGCATGAAGTTAAGAAGAAATTTATGAATAAAAAAAAGCAATATAAGTAAAACATTTATTTATTTTTAGATGGGTACAAAAATGACCTTAGATGGAACTTAAAATTGGTAAACAATATCTGTAACAAAAATCATCTGACATAAATAAGATTTTAAAAAATAAAAATCACTATGGTGCTTCCATTTTTATATACAAACATAACATTAGTCCTGTATGAACGAATAGTGTCGTGTCCCCATGTACGTAGATAGCTTAGAACCGTGTTTTGTGGTAGAATTTCACGGAGGCAATTGACTTTTAATAAGCTATTTTAATACAGAGAAAGAATATTATTACCAGCCTTAACAAAGTTTGTCACAATAAACAATAAGAAATAACTCCTCTCACCAGTTAAACAGAAAGTAAGTAGTCGATTAATTGCCAACAAAGCGTTATCATGGAAACATTATCTGCTTTGTTTCCTGTGAATAATATAACTTTATGACCGTGCGTAACTGGGTTTAATATAGCTGCAGGATACACCGTAACGTTGTGATAAAAATGTTAAATGGTGTATTGTATAAGATGCTTAATGTAAACCTTTCTTGTTATAAATCTGATAAATAGCCATCACTGGAAAATAAGGTCATTAATTGGTATTAATTAATTGGCAATTGATAATGTTGCAGGAATAGTGAATAAGCGATTCGAACTATTTATCGATTATGTAGGAAGACCAAAAATAGTGTACTTATTAAATTTTAGTTTTAAATAAAGGTCACGCATTTCCCAATACAGGCATAGCCAGAGGTCTAGACAATTAAGTCCTCTCGACCCACATTTCACCGGAGCTTATTTTTGGACAAAGTGTGGCATAACAGGTGAGCCTGTCGCCATTTTTATGTCCGATCCAACGATGTAATCCTAATAAATGTTAGAGTTTGACAAGATGATAGCTCCTAGACGAATTCATTGCAGTAACTTTAACATAATAACACCTACAAATAGTAAAAAGAAACGTGTCTAGCAACCGCTACCGGACGGTAGTACTGTTAATAAAAATGTATAAATTATTTTCTTTTTTTCACTTATATGAAGAAAATGATGAATCAGAAAGAAGCGAAAGAGGTATGTAAGGATAGTGACACTTGGCGATCTGTTCTCTCTGGCTACCCCGTCAGGGACTGTGCGTGAAGATAAGTAAGTAAGTAAGTATTTTCTTTTTAATTCATTTAATATATTTTTATTGTGAATTAAACAAGAAACTTAATAAAAACAAGACTGTTCACGCGAAGGTTTGATACAAAGACTGAAGTCTGGGGAACTACAAAGATAATTGTGGCTGTCGCTGCAAAACTACATTTAGACAAGTTTGTCTGGTTTGTTTCAACACGTAGAAGAATATTTGACCGCTTTTTATTTTATTTTTTTAAGATTGATGTCTTTAAAATTAATTATCACGAAATAAAAATCAGTGTACTGTAAAAATTTGACTTTTGAGTGACACTGCTTAAAAGTCAATAAAAATAGATGTGAAAATATTTCGGTTTTCCTACTTTAAAATAACATATAATTTTTTTTAATATATTAGCTACTGTTATATTTATCTATACGCATTTTCAATACTGTAGTATTCAATTTTGACTACTCCAGCATTGAATTTAAAATTCAGGTCTAGGCAATTTTGTCCTTTCGACCCATATTTCAACGGAACTTTTTCAGTACAACAGACGGCGAGTCTATTGCGGCCTTAGTGTCCAAGGCGTGGTACAAATCGTACATAAGTTTCAGATTACTCAGCCATATTACATACTTTAATTTCTTTCTTTTTTACTTTATTGCAAATATAAATACATAGATACATGCATAGACAGAAACAAAATTATATACATTACCCTGATCCCAAAGTAAATAGCTAAAGCAACTGTTTTGGAATTAGAAAAAACAAAGGTATCATTACCTTTCCGGGAATCGAACCTAGGAACTCAGAGCTGGCGATACCTTGAAAATAGCAATAGTAGTGTCTACGCTACTTGTTCACGGAGGTCGTCAAAATATTGTAAATTATTTATCCCTTTTTTATATTTTGCTGCATCTTTTTTTGCGGTAGCTATTTTTAAAAATTCATATGCTAATCTGCCTCTCTTAACTCAACAATTGTACTAGTCGCGCTAAACATTTAATATTTTTTCAATAAATAAAAATTTTTGTAAAATTTATTTAAATAAAAATATTTACATATTTACAATGTATTTAATTTTTAATGAGAAGAAATAATTTATATTTTTTAATGTTTTTAAATGCCTATTAAAAATCTATTCTTTATTGACACTAACTATAACACAAATAATCCTCAACAGATATATAAAAAGGTTTTCATTAAACTTTTACTCACTATTATCCAGGACAGTTTCAACTACAAATTGCTTAAATTCCCCTGCTGGCTCACAAGCTCCGAGCTTTTAATACCATAAAGTTTTTTTATCACCATTTTAGTAATTTCTTGTATTCACGCGAACACTACACATTTAAAATAAAACTGTTTTATAAAGATTTTATGGCGTTTTAATTTTGTGTTTTAAAACTATTTTCACTTCCAGATATTTTGGATGCTTTATAGCATCCATGGTCCGATAAACTCCGTAATTTTTTTTATTATTTTAAACAATATTAGACATTAATTTGAGTTATTTCTGTAAATAAAAAACTTGTAAAGAAAAGTTATTCAGATGAAAATAAACTGAATAAAAATATTATGTTAGAAATTCTATAGTATGGAATTACTAACATAACATTTTAACAGCTTGTGCACAGAATATAAAATTTTACAAAATATTATTTAATATGAGATACAATAAAGAATATAATAACTTTGTAATGGTAATTAATATTATAAAATTAATATTCATACATTTTGAGTCTGCAACAATTTTTATATTCCGCTACCCACTGAATGCCGTCAAAGTAAAAGATAATATTTATTTTGTCGTCGTAACTGTCAAAATTAACCAATGTTTAGGAGGACTAATTATCGACTAATATCGTGTATGGTGGCTAGTTTTCACATTCATTAGCGGGTAGGAAAAAAGTATCAATAATGAAGCATCCATAGTCGATCCTTCGCAACAGGGATATTGAGCGCTTCTTACTTATATTGTAAATCATAATAAAAGTAAAGTAGCAGCCTGTAAATTTCCATAAATGACAAACGCCTTCCGATAAATTAGAAAAAAATATAGAAGTAGAACATCTGCGCGACTCCAAAGTTGATGGGCGTTAAACGTCCTCGAAAGAATGTACTATTTTTATTAGGAAGAAATATCTGTCGCTATTCCTAATACCGGGGTACAGTACAGGGGAAAGTTGACCAGACTTTTCGACCCACTTTTCACCGAAGACATTTTTGGGACATCGTGACAGGTGGTGAGCTCGTCACCGCCTTTATGTCTAAGCCAACGATGTTGATCTTTTGAAAATAAGTTTTGAAAAAAAAAACAATGGGTTCTAGGGATCGGACTCGGGTGAGAGACCCGAGTCCGATCCCTAGAACCCATTGCTTTTTTTTACTCGGATTCCTATCACACAACCACTATGCTAGGTGGCTAGTTTTTATTTGGAAACGGCCACCTAGCAGCTAGTTTTTATTTGGAAACGGGTGGGTTTCCTCCGGCATAATACATGTATACTTTACTCAAAGATGTTACATTCTTTAGAACGGAAGAGTTTAAATTTGCACTTTAAAAGACACATCATTGACAATTAACGAACATATTTTTCGTTTCTACGTTGTTTTCCCAAATAAGCTCCTTAGAAATGTGGATCGAAAGAATTAGATTGTGTAGAGTCCTGTTTACCCACGTATTGGCAAAAACGTGAAGATAAATAATAATATGTATCACTATGTGAGGCATTAAGATAAATAATATCTTTTTTTTACTCTTTTGATCAAATCGCAAGATAAATTTTTAGTTAAGTGTCTTGCGCCACGATCAAGATCATTAGTTTTAGATTAGACAGTGATAATTGTGTTTACTAATTATGTGCTAATTTACCTCTAAGTAATCAAAATATGATTAGAGAATTTTAATTTTGTGTTTAACTTAAATGTAACTATTAGTAGCCCGTTCATTAATTTGAATAAATTAGAGTATTATTCATAAAATTATCAAGTTTGAAAAATATTTTGGAAAATAGCATTGGTCTGTAACAATTACTTATAACTGTATTATATATCTTTAAGTGAATCAATTAATACGTTTTTAGGAATTGGGAATCGAAAAGAAAAAAGTGTAAAGAAGGGATAGGGTAGTTAACCTCCGGTAACATTACTCAACAGGCGAAATACAGATGCACAAAATGCCTAACCTAATGGTTATATTCTGCCTGGCCGTGTTTCGTCATATTCTGCCAGGCCCTGGTCGAAGCAGAAACATATGGTACTCATAGTAAAAAAAACTTAACAAGCGCTGAAAGTAATATCGTTTGTCGTAAATAAAATTAACATTTTATAATAAGTCCGTGTTAGAGCCTATCAAACTTTCTCTGTTTTGTCAAGTAAGCTAGGAAACAAAAATAACCTTACGAATTTACCCTGTTTAGAAAGTCTTTATGAGGTCGGCATGTTAGTGATAAAGAGCAATGGATCACTCCATAGAAACTTTCCAACAATTTACCTTAATTAACTCTCCATCTAACTTATTTACAAATGTCCGATAACTTTATTGAATCTTAATTATGCTTACTGTGGAGTTTTACTGTTAGAATAACATAAACGAATAAAATACTTATTTTAATAATTTTTTTATCTTTTATTCAATAAGAGAATTATTAAAATAAGTACTGTATCTTATCTAGCTCGGTTCAGCAAGAATAGCCCTCTTAATCTTATATTCTACTAAAAGTTGATGACGTGGCAATCATCACAATTTCCAAAAATATATTGTATTTAGTTTTTTATTTGTAAACATATTATTATTAAATATTAAGAAAATAAAATTGTGAGCCTCAAATACTATGTATTGAGTTTTCGCTTAACTTTTATATGTATTATATATTTTTGGAAGATTTATTTCATTTGAAGAAATTAAGGTATACCTTACCTTGTAGATGAAGTACTATACGTCGTAAGTATTATACGTCGATGTGTGCGTAGCAGATGATGTGCTGCAGGAAAAGGTTAGCTACCCGTAAGGTCCGGTGATCGTAATCTGGTGAGAACGACTCCTCCGCCTCCTGCGCTATCAGTATATATACGAGATATATAGAAGAAGAAGAAGAAGATGCGTGTAATCGTAAGAACTGAGATAGCGCGATGTATGATGTCGATGTGTTTCCTGAATCCCCCACTAGTGAGCTTCTGACGTTGAAAGATAGATTTCACCACATGTCATCACACTTCCCCTTTTTCCCGTAGGTGCTATAAAAGGCAGAGAAGGGTATTTCGTTATTGAGGCGTATGCCTTTACACGAAAAACTTTAATTTATTGTATATGTTAGCAGTATAATTATTTTTACACTATTAATACCATCATGTTGGCCTGTAAAATGTAATCCAGGATATAAGCCTCTCCCGCAAGGAAGAGCTTACCATAACGTCTTGCACTATAGACGTTCACCGCTACGTCACGACGGAGATAATAGACGTACAAAAATTGTATCTGGTATTTTTCAGGGTGGTTATCCCGCCATCTGCATCTGCATCCCGCCATCTGTCGTTAGTCATTGTGGTCTACACGGCTTTTTCCTCAGTCACCGCTTATAACACCCACGGGAAGAGGGGGTGGTTTAATTCTTACACCGATATAATACAATAATCCGCTGATACTGAAGATCCCTATAGAAATATAATAAAATACAAGTAAAAGAAAGAGAAAAATTGTAGTTTAGTTTTCTTAAATAACACTTAGTTTGTGTTAGTTTTATTCGGGATAACGAAGAATAATCCAACTGCTGTCTCTTTTGGGAATCCTCTAGACTTGCTCTCAGTCTTAATTTAAAAAAGCATTGACCTTTGAGATATTTAACTTTTACTGTTCTAATAAAATTGAACTTTGTATGACTAATTTGTAATAAACTTCGCCTGAAACACAGGTATTTACCTTGTTTAGGGACAGTTGATGTCTGATTACCTTTACATTGTAACTTTTTGTACCAATAAATTTATTATTATTATTAAAAATAAGAGATTATCTTTGTAGTTTTAATTGTATGAGGTAATCACCGTAAGTGATTATACGATTTCGAAAATAATTTTACTTACAGAAGGCTTAATTTTACCCAAATTCTATATAGGAAACGAATAAAAATTAAATATAAATAGAAATAGGGCATAAACCCAGATTTAAGTAAAACGCCACTGTTAGAAGAACTAATATTACTACGCCTTGTTTACAAAATTGGTTCACTACAAAAGCAATTTTGAAAAAAAATCTTTTACATATATATAAAAAATTGTCACATATGTAATGATTGTATTTAACTTTAGCATAGCTATCAGCTTCTTTGCACTTATACGTTTGTTTACAGCCTGAATTTAATAAATTCAAAGTTGGCAAACTTTTCTTACCTTGTGATTGCGTCGTAAGAATATACCAGCTTTAGGATGTTGTAAGAGGCGACTAAAGAAAAAAAATCCTAAAAATTCCAATAGATACCAACACATGGCGAGATAACCATGTTTAAAAATACCAGTGGTCAATCAAAATGTTCCAGGTCTGTGACGGGCAGCAAGCAGCGCCTCAGGTGCAAGGTGTCTGATTCTGCGATCGCCAAACCGCTCGCCAAGGTCGGCGATTATGACAAATCCTCCTTAGGGAGAGTCCTATCACTTGCAATGGACTATTACAGGCCGGCTAGTAGTAGTAGTAGTACTAGACTTTTTAGGTCCTTTGAGAGACATTTTATGAGACCGTTACAGTTAACAAGTGCACATTAGAACCACCCTTGCCAAACTGTTAAAGGAAGTTGTTAGGTTTTATTAAATTTAGATCTATGCCCTCGTGCAGGTTTCGGAGGCTCGCGAAGCATTTTTAATAAAGAATATTTTATACATTATTCTATTATGGACCTAAGTGATAACATTTTTTTTGTAAAATCTAATATTATGTAAATAAATAAATAAATAACTTCACGCAATTCTCAATAAAGGGGTAGACAGAGTCTAGACAATTCTTCTCGTCAAATCTCTTTGACCCACCTTCCACCTAAGATATTTTCGGGATAACGTGACAGGTGATGAGCCTGTCGCCGTCTTTATGTCCAAGCCAACAATACATTTCGTTTTTGAAAAACCCATTGGTACGAGCCTGCCACCTGGGGATCGTATTCGGGTCTCTTGACTCGAAATTCTGACCACCTAACCACTCGGCAATCGTGACTTCTTTGTGACTGTGTTTTTTTAAATTGTGTTCCACAATCTTATGTGATAAAGAAATAATGTAATAAAGTAATTAACAAAAATTAGCCTAGGGAAATTATCTAGCGTAACAAGTTACCACTAAAACCATATCTTACAATTTTAATTTGCAGACAATAATATTTTGATTAAGATAAGCGTTTTTACTTTTTGTTATTTAAATACATAATTTTACATTTCGGAAAAGTATAAATATTTTTGTTTTTTCATATATAAATAAAAATAATAAATATCTTCACGCAATTCTCAAAACAGGGGTAGACAGAGGTCTAGTCTAGACAATTAAGTCCTTTTGACCCACCTTCCACCGAAGATATTTTCGGGACAACGTGACAGGTGGTGAGCACGTCCTGAATTTTTTGACCTGACCGGGAAACCAAATCATTGACCCGACCGGGAATCGAACACGGGACCTCGAGATGGCGACACCTTGAAAACCGGTGTTTAGGCCACTCGTCTACGGAGGTCGTCAAGTATAACGTACGTCTATACATACATTTACACTACTTATTTTTATGAACTATAAGAAATTAATAACAATATTTAATTTACATTTGCGTGTGTGTGTGTGAACAAGTATAAAACCCATACATTTAAATATAAATCCACGACCCTATAAGCCCAGAGACTCAAACAGCATCATCTGTGGATCTATTATCACATAGTACAATAGTCAGCATAGTCCGGTAAGTAAGAGAAGGTCAACGGTAAACCAAGACAGACCTATGTACTAAATATTGACCAAATTCATCATTTTGTACTACATTTTATTACATGAACATCAACAGTTAACGGCAATTTTTTTTCTAAAATAAACAAGCTAAAAATAAAGTTCCAAAAAATGTAGTTACCCAATTTATGTTCGCAAATTTAAATTAAAAAAAAAGTCACGATATCCGAGTTATTGCGTGGTCGGAATTTCGAGTCGAGAGACCCGAGTTCGATTCCCTGGTGGCAGTACCAATGAGTTTTTCAAAAACTTATGTACGAATTTCATCGTTGGCTTGGACATAAAGGCGGCGACGGGCTCACCACCTGTCACGTTGTCTCGAAAATATCTTCGGTGAAAGGTGGGTCAAAGGGACTTAATTGTCTAGACTTGACCTCTGTCTACCCCTGTATTGGGAATTGCGTGAAGATATTTTTTTTTTACTGATTTTGTAAATCTAGCTCGCATTTGCATTGCAGCCTACATTTTAAAGAAGCACTTACTCGTATATGGTCATACTTTTGCTAAGCTTTACCTGAATTTGATAAAGTATTTAAAATAATATTATCCAACACTTTACAAGTAAATTTAAATTTCTTAAAATCTACCAAAAATTTAAACTATACTTAAAATATTGAATGATTAATGATAACTCTGTCAAACTGTATGCCTTTCTGTTACACCTTTATAGCCAAAACTAATATAATTTTTGTGCAAACCTGGATAGTAAATTTTAATCCAGGAAAAAAATTATAGCAAAGGGTTTCTACGCAGACAAAGCAACAACTAGTAAAGGCAGAAATATATATATATATATATATATATATATATATATATATATATATATATATATATATATATATATATATATATATATATATATATATATATATATATATATATATATATATATATATATATATATAGATAAGATATATATATATATATATATATATATATATATATATATTAAGAACGAAACTTATTTACCTTATATGTAATTTTGATTATGGAATCGATGTAAACTGTCTCATTTATTTTCCTATTTCCACTATATCTTTAAATATATTTCAATACTAATTTATGTATGAAAATTTTTATTCCTGAATTTAATCAACAAATTCAGAGGCTCACTTCGCAGATACATCTCAATATACAAATATACAGCATTCGTTTGTTTGTGGCCGTAAAACATATTTCATGAATTGACTCAAAATTTTGACAGATCCTTGCACTTTTACTTCAGAAATACACTTAAAGACTAGGAATATTGTTTCTTAAATTTTATGTCATTAAAATTCATTGTTGAACACTTGTACACAATTAACTTTTTTAATTTATATTTCAATTGAACCAACCGATTTTGCCTTACGACATCATGACTGATTTGTAATTTGATTAAAAGATTGCTAGGCCGATGCTCATTATTTGTCTGACAAACGATATTCTTCACTATTTTTAATATTTTTTTTTCTTTATAACAGATTGAGTCACAGTGGAGCCTGCGGAGTAAAATAGGGAAATAGTGTTTATGATGAATATAAAAAAAATATAGAAGAATAATTTGATATTACACATAACTTGACATGAAAATTTGAATTTGAATTACGAGTCTAAAATAAAAATTATTTTATTTATTTTTGTAAAGATAAACTAAGAGAAACTTCTAACAACTCTATTGAATTAATACCACGATCGCGCAGAATGTGTTTTTTTTTTTTGTTAAAAACTAATACTACCGTCAGATACTTTCTAAGCCGGACCATGATTTTCTCAGAGGGTCTGGCTCATTTAAGCTCCTACATCTAGGATATGGTAACCTGGTCGCCACATTAATACTCCGGCCACTACAAAAAAGTAAAAATACCGATGTTCTAAGTTTTGTATTTCCATAATATCTCCATAGTTTCCTCCAAAATAACATTAATAAAAAAACCTTTTTTCTACCGCTAATATTCACAATATCAACAAATAACATTCACTACCATGTATATTACAGATTTAAGTAATATTCTATTTAAAAATCATATATTAATAACATTTTATTAAAAGATTGAACAGCAATAAATCAGCGAAAGAAGAAAACTGAACTCAATTTCATTTTTCTTTGTCTGTGTTAATTAAACTTATAACAAGGTCTTTCACAAGAAATGTCGCACAATTGTCTGTAAGTTTTTCAAGTGAAATCTTATTACAGCCTGTAGATTCGCAATATATAACATTTTATGAGTCGATCAGTTTTGATTACTGTAATTGTAATTTTAATATAATTTATTATAAATTATAATTTACTGCTTCTTTTGTAAAAACATTTCATAGTTAAGTAAACTTTTTCATCTGCCTCTCTTCTCTCCTCTTCTTTCTTTAAATATATCTTTCAACCCGTAAGACTAAGATGAAAATGTTACTTTATGTAATACCTAAATAAAGTTGTTACTTTGTATATAAAATTGCTACACGTAAAATATAAAGCCAACATTACAAAGATTATCCATGAAAAATGGTTTATTATTATATAATAATTATTTAATAATTAATATATAATTATTATATAATAATTATTAAAGAAAAATTAATTAAGCTATACTACGTACTTATAGACAATATCGTACTTGTATATTCATATACAAACTTGTCGAATAAAATATGGTGACATTTATTTTTTTTTTCACCGGTTTTCATAGTGTCGCCATCTCAGAGATCCCCGGCTCGATTCCCGGTTGGATCAATGTTTAAAACATTTTTTCTACATTTCCTCGGGTCTGGGTGTTTGTGGCACCTTCATTGTTTCTGATTCCATACTACAAATGCTGAAGCGCTTACTTTGAGCTGAGATCACTGTATGTGATGTTGTTCTTTTCTATGCATGTATGTATTATTTTATAAATATCTTCTAAAAATTATTCTAAGTGCTTTAATAGTTGGGTATTCAAAGTTTTAAAAATGAAACTATATTTCCAGCTTCAATTAAAAAAAAAAACTGAATGTTTGCACTTAAAATGTTTCTCTTGCTCGCCTACCAGTGAAGTATGATTCTCGTTGAGGTAGTAATTTGAAGAACCCTTCTTTATCCATTCAAATACCGCACTCCATACTTTTCCTAAATTCAAAAATAGATTCATAAACATTTAATCTACTCCAAAAACAATACAATAATAAAAATTGCACAAGAATTGATGTAATATACATTTATATATAAAAATGTACTTGCAGCAAAACCTATATATGGTTTTAGCCATCTGACTTGGGCTTTAAAGCAGTTTCTTTATTTTATAATTGTTGCTATATCAACATTTGTTCTTTGCTTCTTCATTATTGCCGTCCAGTAGTTTTGAGAATCTCTTTGTCACAAGTAATGGACAAGAGAACTATCCGGGAAAGGAATTTTAAAAGGAAATTAGCACGCTTTCTTCACTTATTATTTTTAAAAATATATGATTGTTATGTAATTATCATAACAGTGGTACAGTTTTACAGTGGTAGAGCCACACATCAGCTTTTGTTGTTGCATAAATGGGCCGGCTCGACCGGGGAAGTACCACGACCTCACAGATTACCGGCGTGAAGTAGAAGTCTAACAAACTACTGCGATTCGTCTGGTGAGTGCAGGTAACCGGTGCCCACACTCCCACACATCCCCCCTTCCCCCAATTCGGGGGGGGGGGGCATTGGGGGTGTTCATGGGCGGCGGTAATCACTAACCATCACGTGAGCCACCTGCTCGTTTGCCTCCCTTTTCTATTAACAAAAAATAATACAAATTAAACCCGACCACGCTTTGCTTTAAATTATTGTATTATAAAAATTAGTAATAACGTTAATTTCTGATGATTGCAACGGCAACAATATCAAAGTGTATTTAAGTAACATTTGATAAATAAGAAGTCGTCAAAAAATTTTTGAATATAACACAAAAGGTTCATATATATTTACATACTCAACAAAAGAACTTTTAGTGTAACAATTTACAACATCCCAAATATTCCAAATATTGTAAATTGTTACACTACTAAATAATTGATTCAAAATTTATAAAAAAAATACATTTGGTGAATAAGGAAATCTATTGTTTCGCTATTATTTCAATAAAAACCTTTGAAGGCGGTGCCGATATGACAGCGATATAAGTAACCGCCAATCTTAATACAATTAAATAAAACAAATTTATCAGCACTGGCACCGATTTCAAGCCTTACTAGAAATATTACTACCTTATTAGAAAATATATTTTTAAGCATTTTTTTAATATTGGAAATTCACTTTTGAACACAATATAATTAGAAACAGCATGGGAGCGATCAACTCATTCACAAAATGTACCGCCAATAAGAATTTCCTCTCTTAGAGTGGATGCCATATGATGCGACTGAGGGAAAAGATACCGCTACTGCTAAACTGCAATGACTACCGAAATATAACTAAATGACTATCTCGAAAAAAAAAACAGAACAAAATTAAGCAGAGTGATGACCGAAAGTGTGTACAGCACGAGCTGTTTGGAACTGCCATCACCACATGACCAGCGTGGCGATTGTGACATAACATCCTTCACAATGAGAACTATGTTCAGCATTGAACTTTGGGAACAAATTAAAGTAAGTTACATATTTTCAATTTTCATAGTCTTATCTATGACTTAGACTTCATAAATTACAAATATACCGGTCAAAGTATGTGCGAAGTAACGTAGCATCGTAACTTTCAGCGAATATTGAAGAATGAGCTACATTTTAAAAAGATGGAATAATAAATGGACATCGATAGACGTCAGTACAGAATATAAAGCATTTCAAATCGGCATTCGCTTTATACGTAAAGGAATATCGATTATACCGACGATTCACTGTTTTGGAAAGTATTTAAGGATGTTTCAATCAACTGAATACATGATTAAATGATATACATAATGATGTACAATATCCATTACAGACGTTTTTTTACTATTGAAAGAGATTTTGCAAGTTTAGATTAAATTACGAAGGGACATAATTGTCTAGACTAAACCTCTGTCTACCCCTTATTGGGGATGGCGTGAAGATATTCTATATAGTTTAAATTCTCTATCTACGCCATACAACACATTTAGTCATGAGCAATATTTACGCGTATATAAAACGACACACAATACGTAAATATATTTATCAATCAATGTTAAAATAGAATTGGACACATCCATATATTACATGTGGCGACATCCCTGTCTCTACTTTGGAAGCTAGCTATTGGCGGACACCGGAAATACATCGACATCCTACATCACGCAATTGAAGTTCTTACGATTACCCGCATTTTTTCTTCTTCTTCTATATTTATCTTGTGTATAGATAGTGCACCAGCGGAGATGATACTCCCTAGGTTACGCCGACCTTTGCGGGTAGTATCCTCTTCCTCCAGCACATTGCCCGTTACATTACACGCTGTTTACGCCTCTTACGTCGAGGCCTATGGAACTTTAGATTTACGAATGTGCCATTTTATTTTAGAATTGAAATAATTTAAATTTTCTACGACATGAAAATGACTAAACATGAAATGCATGCAAACTAGACATACAATATCGAGTTTTAGATCCAATTTTCATTGTTTGTCTATACCCGTTCTAATTCCAAAACAGTAAAAACTCGACTCGTCCGTTACTTTTTTCAATATAAAGTTTGGAGTAATAGGATTGGGGATATGAACTAAGAGCTTGTTTGATTCACTACCACGTGAAAGAGCCACGTAGTAGCTCGCCGTGCGAAACGCAGCTGATAATAAGTTCCACTTCCGCAACACGCAATTTCAAGCTTTTTTTTAAATTTTAACGCTCACAGGAAATTGTGTATCATCGTAAAATCACATGTTTTGGATAAAAATAAATAAATCGAGGTTAGTCATACTTCATTTTCAGTATGAAATTTCTGCTTGCCGACCATTCATACTCTAGCGTGAGAAAGGAGTTGTGATGATGATATACTTTATTTGATGGTTGTTAGTATTTATGTATCGGCGTCTAAAGTTGAAAGATAATGCGATTGCCACTGCCGTAATCGCCACGCTTGGCAATCGGTTATTTAAGCCGCTTAAATACTTTTAAGGTTTAGATCCTTTTTTAGTAGGCAATCATAATAAATTTTCTGAAAATCTCTCTTCTGCATATAAGTAGACATAGAAAAATAGTATAAGTACCACAACTTGAAAAGTAGCTCCCAAGTTAACAACACTTTATTTAAGACTACTCCAACAAAGATCTTACTTCTGTTGTATCTTACAACTGTCTCTTCTGGGAATATTTTGAACATGTTCTTGGTTTTATTATATTCATAGTTTAAGAGCGGAAACCAACCATAGAGAGGTATACCCGTATTTTGCTGAATAAATTAAATATCTCTATGCTTTTCACTATAATTTTTTTGCGAATTTGTGGTCACCACCTGTCACATTATTGCATAAAATACTTTCAGGAAAAGGAGGGTCAAAAGAATTTAGTTGTGGACCTTTGTCTACCTCAAAATTGAAAATGACGTTAAGATAAGGCTAATAAAGAAATATTAATACCAGCAATGTTTCACGTATGAACAGTAATAGATTGACAAAAAAATGCTCAAAAAAGAAAGGGCCGTCAGGGAAGAGAAAAAGAGGTAGACCAAATGAAAGATTGCTCGACGAAATAATAAAAACAGCGGGAAATAACTGGATGATTGCAATGGATAGAGATAAGTGGAGAAAAATGGAGGAGGCCTTTCCTCCTTAATAATAATGATTAGTTATGCATGTAATGTTTAATAATTATTTTTGTATTTTTAAATTTATATATATATATATATATATATATATATATATATATATATATATATATATATATATATATATATATATATATATATATATATATATATATATATATATATATATATATATATATATATATATATATATATATATATATACATATATGTGTGTGTGTGTAAGGGCGAAGGATTTAGATGTGTAACTAATGTGTAACTAAAAGTGTACGGTGTAACGGTGCAAGTAACGTGAGACTTTCCAAAGAGAATGCGCTTATGAAATCACCTAAGTATTGAAACTTAGATTTCATGTACTCTGGTGCACAAGGATCGTTTAGAATTGTAAAAAGTGTGCAGAGAATTCTAATATTTCTGCGTTGTCGAATAGGCAGCCACTCAAGCTGTGTTCGAAAAGATGATACATGGTCATACTTACGTAGACCATAAATGTATCTAACGCAATTGTTTAGGAGACGATCCAGTGTGTTAAGGTGATATTGGGAATGTTCAGAGCAACACACTCAGCATAATCAATAATTGGCAAAATAAGTGATTGAATAAGCAGCGTTTTAGTAGTGATTGGAAGGAAGTTTTTCAGACGATAAAGTGATCTCAAGGTTGCAGAAGCTTTCCGACATGTCTCCTGTATTTATTTATCCCAGGTGAGAGAGCTATCAATATATAAACCGAGGTTTTTTACGTGGGTACAAAAATAAATTATGTTGTCCTAATACATGATTGGTGACAAACCAGAGAAATCCAAATTGCTAATGTATCTTGAGGTACCTATAATAATGGCTTGGCATTTGGAATGATTAACTTAAACACCGAACAAAGCGAACCATTCCGACAGATACTGTAAATCATTATTCATAAAATTTATTGATTTGCTAATTTCAGAGGGCTCCGCTTGTGTATAGAGCTGCAGATCGTCAGGATACAAATGATAAGAGCACTTAAGATTTGAAGTGATTAGGTTTATAAAGATATATAATAAAAGAGGAGAGAGTATACCGCCTTGAGGGACACTAGTAGGCACTTCACGCCAATCTGATAAATTCTGACCTGTACGCATAGGCTGTGTGTTGGCGCCCTCGAAGATAAGTTGAAAACCAATCCTGAGTAGAAGAAGAGATATTCAACCGCGAGAGAAGAGCTAACAAGATTTCATGGTCAACGGCGTTAAAAGCATTTGAGAAATCGATTAAAGTAAGAATTGTAAGTTTCGAATTTTCCATACCATCCCGGATATCTTCAATTATCCTTAAAAGTGCCGTAGTTGTGCTGTAACCGGGTCGAAATCCGGCCTGATATGGAAAAAGAACATTATTTATAAGGATAAAAGCAGAAATTTGCTTATATATAGTAGCTTTAAACCTTGGAAAGAAATGGTAAAATAGAAATTGGTCTGAAATAAGAGAGCAAGCTGCTGGTGGAACAAAGACTTTACGCCAGTCGATGAGGAAAACACACACACAATCAACAGGTATATATATATATATATATATATATATATATATATATATATATATATATATATATATATATATATATATATATATATATATATATATATATATATATATATATATATATATATATATATATATATATATATATATATATATATATATATATATAAATACAGCTTTCGCTCTAGACCTATCTGACACAATTTCAGCAGACAGGAAATGATGGTTAAAATCATCAGGTGAAAAGAAGTAGTGCTAGAGTCGAGGTGTGTTTTGCCATATCCAAGAGTATTGAGGAACTTCCATATGTCAGCCGAAGATGAAGAAAGTAGTTGATCATGAAAAAATCGAAAATTTTTGATAACTTTTATTAACTACAATTATAAAAAAAAAACATATTCTGTAAACTTATAAGAATAACATGCATTGCATATGGTAATTTAAAGAGGAAAAAGTAAAAAATGCCAAAAACGCCTGTAATATTCCGTGGTGGTTTCGACCTGAGAGTTTATTACTCCCTTCCTTCGCGTAGGTGTTGTAGTAAGAGACAATTTAGGTAAAAGCTATGAAAACTGCTAGTTGCCATTTCATGGCTTTCCTTTTCATACAGATGGTGAGAAAAATTATTATATATATATATATATATATATATATATATATATATATATATATATATATATATATATATATATATATATATATATATATATATATATATATATATATATATATACATACAGCTTTCGCTCTAGACCTATCTGACACAATTTCAGCAGACAGGAAATGATGGTTAAAATCATCAGGTGAAAAGAAGTAGTGCTAGAGTCGAGGTGTGTTTTGCCATATCCAAGAGTATTGAGGAACTTCCATATGTCAGCCGAAGATGAAGAAAGTAGTTGATGAAGAAAGTAGTAGTTGATCATGAAAAAATCGAAAATTTTTGATAACTTTTATTAACTACAATTATAAAAAAAAAACATATTCTGTAAACTTATAAGAATAACATGCATTGCATATGGTAATTTAAAGAGGAAAAAGTAAAAAATGCCAAAAACGCCTGTAATATTCCGTGGTGGTTTCGACCTGAGAGTTTATTACTCCCTTCCTTCGCGTAGGTGTTGTAGTAAGAGACAATTTAGGTAAAAAGCTATGAAAACTGCTAGTTGCCATTACATGGCTTTCCCTTTTCATACAGATGGTGAGAAAAAATTATTGAAAAGTACCCGACGAATGCTGCTCAGTGGTGGATGCTACGCCAAAGATCCGAGGTATCTAGTATTTCAATTAGCAATCCATTTTTAAAGCCCTTGTATTATAGAAACGGAAACAACGAAGACATCACAAACACCCAGACCCAAGAAAATACAAAAAAGGTACGGTTTTGTACATAGACCCGTCTGAGAATCGACCCCGGGACCTAAGAGACGGCGACACCTTGAAAACCGGTGTGTACGCCCCTAGTTCAAGGAGGTCGTCAAATATAGATATAATGTAAAACTATTTTTCCTAATTTTTATATTTACAATTTCTCAGTAAATAACAGTACAGTAATAATGCCACGCACTGTTGGACAAATGCTTTTGTCTTTGTATAAAAGTTAGAGCAGAAAAGGTTTACTAGGTCACTCCAATTTGAATTGGTGTACTTTTTATTCTTCGGCACCTCTGTAGATGTACTCACGATATTTTTTTATAGGAAAGGGAGGCAAACGAGCAGGTGGCACACGTGATGGTAGGTAATTACCGCCGCCCATGAACACCTGCAATACCGGAGGAATAGCAGATGCGTTGCCGGCCTTTGAGAAAGTTATAGGCTCTTTTCTTGAAGGTCCCTAAGTTGTATCGGTTCGGAAAAACCGCTGACGGCAGCACATTCCATAAAGTGCATGTGCGTGGCAGAATATTCCGCGAAAAACGCACTGTGGTGGAATGCCAAGCATCAAGGTGGTGTTGATGAAATTTTTGACTATGCCGTAAGTTACGCTGGTGAAATTCAGCGGCTGGGAATAATCCGAACAATTCCTCGGAGCACTCCCCGTTGTAGATCTTGTAGAAAATGCAAAGATATGCAACATCTCTTCGCAAAACCAGGGGATATTGCCGATCGGATAGAGTATGGTGGTCGACGATTCGAGCCGCTCTTCGTTTGATGCGGTCAAATGGAAGGAGCTGACATTGGGGTGCCCCGCCCAGAGATGAGAACAGTACTCCATGTGCGGCCGAACCTGCGATTTATAAAGTTGGAAGCGGTGGGCAGGCATGAAGAACTGTCGTGCTCTACTGAGCACGCCAAACTTTTTAGAAAAAAAATATCCTCACGCAATTCCCAATTTACTGTGAAATCAAAGAGAGAATATGACCACTGCGATACCACAGTTCATAATTCTGTTCATAATATATTTTATGAACCTTATTCAATACATTTACAATTAGTTTTATTAGTTTTTGACGGGGGAACCAGAGAGAACACAGAGGGACTTTGCGTGAAGGTAAGTAAGGGTGAAGGTACTTTGATACTTTATTTTGGTATAAAAAATAGAAATGTATATTCTTTTAATAGTTTTTTTTAATTCACAATTTCACAAGTATATTGCTGGCGTGGTTTTTTTGTTCTTTCTTCTTCTGTTTTCTTGTTTCCGTACATTAATTAAAATAAAACGAATAACACAATCTATTGAATCATGTTTATAAAAATGAACAGAATAATGAACTGTGGTGTCGCCTATCGTAAAGTAATAAATGCAGGAAGTAATCGGCATGTAAACCACTATATAAAGTGCACGAATTTTATGAGCAAGTTTATC
This sequence comes from Sericinus montela, assembly GCA_029286605.1. Taxonomy (NCBI): domain Eukaryota; kingdom Metazoa; phylum Arthropoda; class Insecta; order Lepidoptera; family Papilionidae; genus Sericinus; species Sericinus montela. The sequence goes on from JAGSMR010000015.1 coordinate 13,929,264, forward strand.
ATTCCAAATTAAAACCCATAACATTAATTTAAATTTTTATAAGGAAAGTGTACCACTAATATAAAGAAAAAAAATATATTAATCTGATTTATCAAATAAATTTATTCCTAACGGTCTAGCTTAAAAGTTACGATAGCCATATGGTTAGGTGGTCAGAATTCCGAGTCGAGAGACCCGAGTTCGATCCCCAGGTGGCAGGCTTGGACATAAATACAGCGACGGGCTCACAACCTGTTCTGAAAATATAATCGGTGAAAGGTAGGTCGAAGGGACTTTATTGTCTAGACAAGACCTCTGTCTACCTCTGTATTGGAAATGGCGTGAAGATAATTATTTTTTATTTTAGACTAGCTTAACCGGATCAAAATGGAGACTTCGCAGTATGCCGGTGTGAAGTAGAGAGTTGTGTTTCTGTATATAAGTGAGCAACGTAACAGTAAGCTGATGTATAAAATCTGCAACAAAAGCCGTCAGTATGTCAGAATGATCTTAGAAATGAAATCCAATGATTTCACGCGTTTTTTACACTCATTTTGAATCTACGTCTCTATGTTATCAATATCAATTAAAGACTTTTTTTTATTTAAAATCGTTTACAATTTGATTACTTTACAAGTTTACTTACATATTACGTTGTGATTGACTATGATAATTGCCTTATATATATTATATTGATGATGGGTTAATAATTATTTAATAAATAAATGAAATAAATAAATATATTCATGCTATTCCCAATACAGAGGTAGATATAGGTCTAGATAATTAAGTCCTTTAAACCCAACTTCAACCGAAGAATTTTTTAAGGACAACGTGACAGGTGGTGTGCCCGTCGCCGTCTTTATGTAAAAATTGTACCTAAATTTTTGAAAAAACCCATAGGTTACGAGCCTTCCACCTGGGGATCAATTTCGGTTCTCTTGATTCGAATTCAGGTCACTCAACCACTTGATTATCGTATTGTTCTTTAATAAGCTTGTCTTCTTATTTACATGATGTTATATAAATATAATAGTATAGATCAATACTAATACTATAATTACCCTTGTTAATAATATGATATACGTAAGAAAGGAATATAAGCTACTAATTCAATCGTTGCTATAAACCACCAATCAACAATAAGAATATCTTAAACTCTTGAGTATACTTCCAAGTGTTGCTTTTAAAAGTTATTTTTATGTACTTAAACTTCAATTATGTAATATAAAAGTAACAGAATATTTTATAATGTACCATACTCGTAGATATATTTTCGTGTATTGTTTATTTATTATACTACTTAAGACATTTGCAGTTACTGTGCTTTAACATTTAGCAGCAGACACCGTTTCCGACCATTTAGCGCAGCGACTAACATCCATTAAGCTTAGACTCTTAAGGCTTTGTTGAACTTGTGTATCTTTGTTATCAAATCGTTAAGTTACATTGCAGTTTATTTTCTACATCATTTTCGTGTTGCAGTGTATTCATTGCGAGAAGATATTTTCTTGTTCTAGAACACATACAATAAAAAAAAATTAAAAATAGTATCTTGTTTGAACCGCATCTTATTTCTCACTTCTTTACAGCCGTATCGGGTAGATGAAACTGTACTTTGCGTTGTCGACTATAAATTAGTGTAATATACTAATTTATAGTAGATATTTTTTGATTGGTTCATGTTTCTCTCGAAGACGTCTATATCGTCCTATCTTTATACAAAACATTGTTAAAGTCATCAGAGTAAGTTAGGTTACTATAACGCTCACAAGAGGCTGCAACTCAAAGTCCAAAGAAGCACAAGCTCAAGTCAGGTGATTAAGATGGACTATGTGATTGATGAAAGCTCTACATTTTTTTTTATAGGAAAAGGGAGGCAAACGAGCAGGTGGCTCACGTTATGGTAAGCGATTACCACCGCCCATGAGCACCCGCAATACCAGAGTCTTTGCAGATGCGTTGCCTCCCTTAGAGTGCCCCTTCTCCCCCATAATTGGGGGAGGAGGGTGTGTGGACCACCGGTTACCTGCACTCACCAGATGAAACGCAGAAGTTTGTTAGACTTCTACTTTACGCCGGTATTCTGTGAGGTCGTGGTACTTCCCCGGTCGAGCCGGCCCATTCACTGTAGAACGTGTAGTGGCTCTACCACTGTAGAACGAAGTTAATCTCAACGAAGACTGAGAGGGTAATTATAATAGTGATGAATAAATGGATTATAGTGATCCCTGTGATTGACAAGGTTATACAAAATATCTGTTAAAGAAATAACACATTACCTGATGTACTTAAGCTATTCTTTGTTTATTTAATTCTTGGGGAAATGGAAACTAAAAATAAATTTATTAATATTTCTAAAAGTCACGATAGCTGAGTGGTTGCGTGATCGGAATTTCGAGTCAACAGACCCGAATTCGATCCCCAGATGGCAGGCTCATACCAATGGGTTTTTTCTAAAACTTATGTTCAAATTTATCGTTGGCTTGGACATAAAGACGGCGACGGGCTCTCCACCTGTCACTTTGTCGCGAAAATGTCTTCGGTGGAAGGTGGGTCTAAGGGACTTAATTGTCTAGACTAGACCTCTGTCTACCCCTGTATTGAAAATTGTGTGAAGATATTTTTTAATATTTCTAACAAGGCTTGTAATTAAATTAGTAGTGTAATTAATAGTCGCATACTATGGAGGCCTTCTGTACTTATTATCTTTGTTTTTCAATTTATTCTCCTGTATTAATGCTAAGGTTTGGTAATAACATCGGCCTACATTATATGGACGGTAAAGTGGAGCACATTCGAAGAACAATACTAAATGTTCTGGTAGTATTTCTCACAGCTGGAATCTTATTTTATTACTATTTTCTGTATTTGAAAGCGGCAAAAAAATTTCGCAATTGCCTATAAAACGAAAGTTAAAGTTGGTTTTAAACACCTTCAAGTTGCTTTAATATTTAACTGAGAGTTATTATTAACATATCAAAGACGAACTTTGACTCATGTTAAAGACGTGGAAATGTTAAGTGATTAAAAATAAATAAACATTCAAGAAATGCGATATAATTTTTATTACAACCAAAAACTAATTACGAAGTTAACCACCATAAATTTTCTTTTAGTCCGTGGCTTAATTCGTGTACGAATTAATCCAAAGTTATTTATGATTAACTGATTTATTAAAAAAAATATTATTTAATACTATATAATATAATAAATAACCTGAAACGGGCTATAAACTCTAGTGCAGGACGAATACTTCTCTCGTGAGAAGAAATTACCGTAATTGTTACGTTTGGCAATTGAACTGGTAACCCTTGATTTCAATTGGTCTGGTATTTTTAAAGATTTTCACATCGCGAGATGGCGATAAACCATCGATGATACAGATGTTAGTAGTCATTGTTATTGTAGTATTTTAAGGCTTCCTTTATTCATCTTTTATAACACCCACTTAATACAATACCGATACTACAAGGTAAGACAGAATTTTACATCTTCACTTCATTCCCAATACGGGTACTGGGGTAGAAAGTCTAGACGATTACCTACCTTCCAACGAAGACATTTTTTGGGATAAAGTGACTGGTGGTGAGCCCGTCGCTGTCTTCATTCATATCGTCTATATCGTCGTTTTTATTAAGTATTTTATATAAATTTCTTTAAAAGGAATATTTTTATCTATATACCAGTTTTATATGAATGGATTTATTTCCTAATGCTCCATGAGATTTACTATGAAACAGTGAATCAGAAAGTTTGACATTTAAGTTGAAGGAAAATTTCCCATAAATGACCCGTTCGTTTTAAAGTAGATTTGTAATTGCTATATTAGACACTTCTGCCTCTTAAAGATTCCCAATACCACCACTAATGTGTACGTAGTAAGTACAAAAATGTGTAACTTAATAACATAACCATAGATAAATTTATCGCAATAATGGACCCTTGTACCTCTGGGAAATTTCCAGAAAGCAAACATTTGCTAATTCAAGAAATGGCTGCTCATTTTTTTGTTAATTAAACCCTTTTTTTACTGTACTGCTATGATATTGTGTAAACAAATCTTCCATTATTCATTATAAAAAGTCGAAAATTATTTTGGTAGACAATTTTGTTCACAACCGAAAATTCTTCATATGTGCCTCAAGCACATATAAATGTACGGTAAGTCAACAAGAAAAAGTATAATATTGATAGACTAAATGGTAAATGTATAAAAGAGTTGAATAAAATAATAATGATCTTTCCGTGACAAACTTTTACAATGATTATGTTTAGATCCAAATTAAAGTCCGTCATTTAACATAATACCATAAAACCTTCTTGATAAAGGTGCAATTTATATACTTCCTGCAGAGAGTCGCCAGCCTGTCTGGAAGGGGCACGTCTACGAAAGTTTTTACTACCCAACCAGCCCTTTGATATTCACTTTATTGATACTAAAGCTATATAGTTTATCTATAACTGTGAACGCATCTATACGACTATTCTATGGTTGCGATTTAAAAATATTAGAATTTGTGGATACTTGAACATAAAGACGGCGACAGGCTCACCACTTGTCACAATGTTCCATAAAAAGTCTTCGGGTGGTTCGTTCGGGCATTGGTCTAGACCTCTGTCTTCTCTGTATTGGGAATGACGTGAAGATATATTTTTTTTAGAATTGGTTGAACACCAATTTACTTTTAAACTAGTTTACTACAATAACTATTATATATTTGCCAACTCTTAGCCCTTGTGTTAGATTCCCGGACGGGTCAAAGAAGAAAACGGCGTTTTCTACATTTTATTGGGTCACCGATTCCATAACACGAGTGCTTTAGCTACTTACTTTAGAATCCCCTATTTATTTACATTTATCATATATAAAAATAACATTATTTTGAGAAATCAAGAATCTTTGGATAAACTCTGTTATAGAAAATCTGTTTATTAAATTTGTTCTAAAAATTGTCCTAAAAGCCATTTTATTTGATATTTTTTCTCGTCTATGAATGTCAACATCAAGTAAATGTTTGGGCTAAAGGCATCAAGAGCGACATAGAGGATTCACAGATTCGTATTTGTTATAAAAATACAACGTATATATCCATTGTTTTTTATTATGATGACTATTTGTCGAGGTTAAACTATTTTGTAATAATATAATACTACTGTATACTTACTTTGTTTTTTATAATATTTTCGTGCAGAAGTGTATCAGTGTAAAAAAATTCAAACTAAGGTGTAACCCACACATAACCTTCGATTTATGTATAATAATAATAACCCCCCCAAAGGATCACCTTGACGTGGTGGGGGGGCTTACGGGTATTAAGTACTTACGTTAGGTCCATTTAACGGACCTAACAACTTTCCATAAATTTATTTTCACTATAACCCAAACCAACGATCCTGAACCGAATCAATGGAGAATCGAATGGAAATTCAATCAAAGAGATATAGTTTACGGCCGCTGCCCGGGTCGCCGGGGAGCATCTGGAGCCGACGCTGGATGCCACAGCATGCGAACCGTGGGCGACAGGGGACTGATCAGGCGGGTTCCCCTCGATAAAAATATTACAGCCGATCGATCACCGTCACCTTCATTTTCATCCACTTCTGAACATTCACTCTTTCACAATATTCCGTCACCTTCTTCAACCCAAAGCTTATTTCGATCACCTGCTTCATAAATATCATCTACAAATTCATCCAGAAATACAAGGTCAACGGCTGTTGTGCAGGAGGCATTTGCCAATAATCCTGTACCCACTGCTGGCCATACCCGTGCGTGGAAAAAATGGACTGAAGATATGAACCGATTTATATGGCGCACATACCTAGTAATAACTAAATGTGACACCACAAATATGAACAACTACTTGGAACACTTACACCAGAATTTTAATAATAAAATGCGTGCCAATCGCCAACGAATAGGTGACCAAAGAAGGGCTATATTGAGAAGAAAGTTATTACCACAGCATATTCTTGATGAAATAAATCGAGAAGTAAGTGAACACATACAAACCGATAACTTAAAGCAGACACTGACATATCACTCTAAACAAGTACCCACAATGCCACAGTCACAGAAAAACACTTCTTACAACACAAGAATGAAATGGTCAGATGAAATTAATGCGGAAATAGTTATGTGTTATTTTGAAGTAACCGATTTAGAAATAAACAAGACTGCTTATAGAAAAAAAAATGTATGATTTATTCATAGAAAGACAACCGTACTTATCTCACATTACCGAACAGAGAGTTGCAGATCAAAGGCGTGTAATATTTAACAATAATATATACACAAACAAAATTAAGGAATTGAAAAAAGAAGTAGAATTAAAATTAATACAACTAAACAGTCATATAGAAATCAGCACAGAGCATAACAACACTTTAACAGACCAAACACAAACCAATTCCGGAAATGAAATTGATATAAAAGAAACGTCAATAAACAACACCCAACAAGAAAACATATTAGACAGTACATTAACACTCACCGAAACACCAACATTATCAAACACTGAAAATAATAGTGACCTGCCCCATTCCCAAAATTACATAGAAATAAATAAAATCGAAATAGAATTGAACAATGCTCTTGCCCGATTCAAAAATATTGACCCAGAAGTAAGACCATACATCGCGAAACAAAAATCATCGCGTAAATTTGCTCAAATTATATCTCATTTGAATAATGTTATTCTTCCAAAACACATCAACAACGACTTAGATTTTTCTTCATTGCACACAATAATATATTCAGCAGCCTTCACGGCTGCCACTTGTAACGGCACTAGGTTTAACAAAGAGGAAACTATAAACACTAAACTTCGAAACAGAAAACCTAATTGGCAAAGGAGATTGGAAAATAGAACTGAAAAACATAGATTGGAAATAGGGAGATTAACACATTACATTCTAGGAAATAGAAACTAAAAAATACAAAAGACTGTGGAAGACATAAAGGTGAAATATAAATATCATTCTCGACATGAAGAACCCAACATAGAACTACAACATTTTCTCGACACTATTAAACAAAAATTAAACGCAGTTTCAAATACACTAAAAAGATATTTAAGTTGTACTAAAAGAAAACAGCAAAACACAACATTTATAAATAATGTGAAACAATTCTATAGAACGCTAGGCCACCGTCAACAAACTAATACTAGGGAATCTCCCTCACCACAAAGCTTAAAACAATATTGGTCAGACATCTGGGAAAATCCTATCCAACCTAATACTGAAGCTAATTGGTTGGACAAAACAGCAAACACAGCACATATTAACCAAATGGATGTTAATAACATTTCAGTAAACACTTTCATTAAAATCATCAAACGTACACACAACTGGAAGGCACCGGGCACCGACAATTTACATAATTATTGGTACAAAAAGTTCACTTGTACACATCCACCTATCCACAGTCACATTTGCCTATTCATACAGACACCACAATTAATGCCAACCTTCGTTACAAATGGAATAACTTATATGCTACCAAAAGGTGAAAACTTAAAAAATCCCGAAAATTAGAGACCCATCACCTGCCTACAAACCATATATAAGATTATTACTGGCTGCATTAGTGAAATAATATACGAACACTTAGAAAGATACAATATTCTAGCAGAACAATAAAGAGGATGTAGGAAAAATAGCCAGGGATGTAAAGAACAGTTGATAATTGATGAAATTGCAATGAAACAATCACAAACTAGAAATAGAAATATTCACACAATGTACATCGATTATAAAAAAGCATTTGATTCTGTCCCTCATAGCTGGTTAATTTACGTCCTAAAACATTACAAAATACACCCTAATCTGATTTCATTCTTAAACATAATAATGCTTCAATGGAAGACTAAACTTAAATTAATAAATAACAAGACTTTAACCACCTCCGAAATTAAAATACAAAGAGGTTTATTTCAGGGGGACGCTCTTAGCCCATTATGGTTTTGTATAGCCCTTAACCCCTTGTCTGAATTGCTGAACAACACTAATATAAGATTTAAATTAAAACTTAATAATTCATTTCATAGGCTCACACATTTACTGTATATGGATGACATCAAAATTTATGCAACCAATAACACCGAACTTTCAAAACTAGCAGATATCACACAATTATTTTCCAAAGACATCAAAATGCAATTCGGAGTTGATAAATGCAAAATACATTCAATTATCCGTGGAAAATCTCAAAATGCTTCTTATCTGCTTGATACTGGTGAACAAATAGAGCGCATGGATGAACATAGCACTTATAAATACTTAGGTTTTCATCAGGCCAAACATATCAATCAAAAACAAGCAAAATTAGATTTAACAAAAAAAATTTAAAACTAGAATAAATCAAATTTTGAGAACCCAACTTAATTCACGTAATAAGACAAAGGCCTTAAACACATACGCGATACCAATTCTTACATACTCCTTTGGTATTATAAATTGGTCCCAAACTGATTTAATTAAACTACAGCATACAATAAATACACACATGACAGCAAACAGAAAACACCACCCGAGATCGTGCACTCAACGTCTCACATTACCGCGTCAAGATGGGGGGAGGGGTTTTGTCGACATACAATATTTACACAATAACCTCATCAACAAATTACGCAAATATTTCTATACGAAAGTTGAACAATCACAATTACACAAATACATAAGAGATATAGACAAGAAAATAACTCCTCTTAATTTAAACGACAGAGACTTTCAACCAAAAATATTAAGCAAACAGCAGAAAATAGATAAGTGGTCACAAAAATCCCTACACGGAAGGCACCTTGCCGACTTAAATCAGACACATGTCGACATGCAAGCGTCGAACGAATGGTTGCGGAAAGGGGAGCTCTTCCCGGAGACGGAAGCCTTTGTGATTGCTATCCAGGATCAAGTCATAAACACGCGTAACTATCAAAAACACATTATTCACATTCCTAACCTTCTCAACGATCTATGCAGACGATGCCAAAGTAGCACAGAAACAATTCAACATATTATCGGTGCTTGCAAATCTATAGTTCAAACAGATTACAAACATAGACATGATCAAGTTGCTTCAATCATTCACCAAATCTTGCTCACAGACATTCATTCGTACTTAAAAAATAGCTTATTACAAGTATAAACCTAGTACTGTCTTAGAAAACAAATTATTTAAAATTTACTGGGATAGGACAATTATTACCAACAAGACTATACATTAAAATAGACCGGATATAACAATACTAGACAAAGTTAAGGAATTCGTTTTCATAATCGATATAGCAGTTTGTAACACACACAACCTTATTACGACATACTCGGAAAAAATGGCTAAATATATAGACCTAGCTACCGAAATAAAAAAGCAATGTCGATAGAAACAGTCAAAATAGTACCAATAATTATATCTACAACTGGTGTAGTCCCAAAAACTCTTCAAAATAATCTCAACATTCTTCAAATGCCGAATTCAACCCTTTCACACTTTTAAGAAAAGCAGTCCTTCTCAACACATGTCGCCTTACACGCAAATTCCTCAATTCATCAACAGGTGTTTAAATTTCTCTAATTCCAACTGCCACACTTGGTCAATGCTCGTGTGTCCAGTACTCTACCTCTGTTTTATTTTACAAAAGGGAGAAAAGTTAACCAAATATAAATTATAATAATAATAATAACCCCTCCAAGAGAATGAACCTTGACGCGGTGGGGGGGCTTAAAGAGAGGAGGCACTAAGTTAGAGTCAGCAGACCTTAACAAAATACCCCGAAATTGGGAGATACTTGACAAGTAAAAGATACTTCGACTTCACCCTCTCTGAACTAATCATTCCCAAATAAAACCCAATTATGGAGCGAAACAGTAGAAAATATAATCTTCGGCCGCTGCCCGGGGGTCGCCGGGGCGCACCTGGAGCCGGTGCTGGGTGCTTCAGTATGCGAACCACCGGTGACGAGGCGCTGAGCAGGCGGGCGCCCGTCACACAACATACTACAGCCGGTCGCCGCGAGTTGAGCAAGCGGGCTCACGGCGTTGATGCTACAGCTGAATCTTCGGGCGACGATACTAGGTCACTATTCAGGTCAATACCTTCGACTTGCCCATCGTATATGCCAAGGCGAACATCCACTTTGTCTTCTACTAGTACGCTCGATGCTGTTGTGCAAGATGTCAATAGTGACTCAGAGCTTGCACCCACCTCAAGCGTTCCTCAAGCGCGGAAACGATGGACACCAGAAATGAATATGTACATATTGCGCACATATCTCTAACTTACCCAACTCGATACAGATACGAAGAACTATCTCGAACCCCTTCATCAGAAATTCATAGAGAATCCACACATACAAGTCAACCGTCAAAGATTAGGAAACCAGCGTAGAGCTATAGTCCGTAATAAATTGCTAACACAAACAAAAATAGATCAAATTTACAACGAAGTTAGAGAAGAACTGAGTATATTTCAGGCTAGACATTCAATCGCTTCAAATGTACAATACAAGACAGAAATCCATACAAATAACACATAAATACAAACAAGAATAAGATGGACTAATGAACAAAATGAATCGATAATGAAATTCTATTATAGGATAACACAATTAGACACAAACAGGACAGCATATCGTAAACAATTACATGAAGCATTTGTAAATGAGTTTCCCGCACTAGCCCACTTAACTCAACAACGCATTGCCGATAAAAGAAGAGCGATTATAAGTAACAAGTACATCAACGATGACACGCTTAACGAAATAAAAAAACAAGTAACAGACGAACTTACAAACTCGAATAATATAATACAGCAACCTAACACTAACACTGATGACACATTTCTGAATCGTATAGAAATAAACCTCCCTGAAGACCCTCCACATTTACCATTAGGTGAAAGTGATACACTCATGATGAAGTATTTCACCAGACATTTCAGCATTTTATAGGCACTGATCCAACCAACAGAACATTCATACCTAAACAGAAACCCTCCAAAAAATTTGCGAAGATAGTAAACTATATCAATTATATAATCCTCCCAAAAGTTTGTAACATAGATTCAGATTTCAACACTCTCCAAACTGCAATATACTGCGCTGCGTGGACTGCTGCAAAGGTAAACGGAGCAAAAATATCGCTTGTATTATTGCAAAGCTCTAATCAGGAACTGAAAGATCAAACACCACATTGGCAAAGGCGATTGCAAAGAAAACTCGAGGAGTTGCGAGCACATATAAGCAGAATAACACACTACTATAAATGGCAATAGAAGTAGAAAACTTGAAAGGCACATAAATGAAATATCACAAAAATATAAAATCCATTCTATACATGAAAATCCAAACACAGAACTCAAACACATTCTTGACACATTAAAACAAAAGTAAGCAGTAGTAGCAGGTAGCTTAGAAAACATCAAAACAAGCAATTCAAAAACAACGAAAAACAATTCTATCGTAACATTAACCAGATAACATCAAACATACACAAAAACAAAGGCGACAATAATACAAACAATTACCCCGACATAGAAAATTATACAAAGCTTTTGGAAAGGAATATGGGAAATTTCTATCGAACATAATACACAAGCGGGCTGGGTACAAACTGAAGCGGAAAAAAGTAATGCAAGCACAATACAAATGGAATTCGAGCAAATCCCAATTGAAGTCTTTAAAAAAGTAATAGGTAATTTACATAATTGGAAAGCACCAGGTTCAGTTTTCATTCATAGCTACTAGTACAAAAAATTTACAAGCATTCATGGCTATCTTCACAGTCATCTTAATGAATTTATCGAACAACCCGACATAATACCACCCTACATTACAATAGGAACAACTTACATGATACCAAAAGACTACAATGACCTCAGTAACCCTGCCAAATACAGACCGATCACTTGTTTGCAAACCATATATAAAATATTAACATCTTGTATTTTGGAGCTTGTATATAAACATATCACTGACAATAACATACTGGCTGAACAATAAAAAGGATGCAGAAAATTTAGTCAAGGATGCAAGGAACAATTAATAATAGATTCTGTATAAATAAATATATAAATATCTTCACGCAATTCCCAATACAGGGGTAGACAGAGGTCGAGTCTAGACAATTAAGTCCCTTCGACCCACCTTTCACCGAAGATATTTTCAGGACAACGTGACAGGTGGTGAGCCCATCGCCGCCTTTATGTCCAAGCCAACGATATTCGTACATAAGTTTTTGAAAAACTCATTGGTACGAGCCTACCAACTGGGGATCGAACTCGGGTCTATTGACTCGAAATTCCGACCACCCAACCACTCGGCTATCGTGACTATTCTAGATATTAAGTAACGCCTATAAAACAAAATCTGACCTATTCACCATGTACATAGACTACAAAAAAGCTTACGACTCTGTCCCGCACTCTTGGCTGATAAAAGTTTTAGAGATATATAAAATACACCCAAAAATCATCAATCTTTTGACGACTGCAATGACTTCATGGCAACTAAATTAAAACTCGTCACCCGTCTCACAACAATACAGACAGACATAATAAAAATACAGAGAGGCATTTTTCAGGGAGACGCACTGAGCCCGCTTCTGCCGTGGTTCTGCCTGGCACTTAACCCTCTATCTAACATATTAAATTCAACTACAGCTAGATACCAGTTACACTATGCAGATACTCATTGGCACAGTTCAGAATACATTAACCATTTACTCTACATGGACGACATTAAATTGTATTCCGATAACGAAAATAAATCAATTAGTCAATCTTACACAACAGTTTACAAACGACATTAAAATGAAATTTGGTATTGATAAATGTAAAATAAACTCATTTAAAGCCGGACACATTTTTAAACATAACTTTATATTAGAAACAGGGGACGAAATTGAATCACTTAATGAACAAGAAACATATAAATATTTAGGTTACAAGCAATCACAACAAATACTGCATAAAGACACAAAACAGAAATTAACACAACAGTTCCGTCACCGACTTAATACAGTACTTAAAACACAACTATATGCAAGAAATACAGTAAAAGCTATAAACACATTTGCAATACCCATACTTACTTACTCTTTCGGCATTATTCATTGGACTAAATCTGACTTAAAAGCTATACAGAGAACAATCAACACTACAATGACGAAATTTCGTAAACACCATCCAAAGGCATGCTTACAGAGACTAACACTACCCAGAAAGGATGGAGGTAGGGGAATTATCAACATAACCAACCTACACTCCAAGCAAATTACAACGCTCAGAGAGTATTTCTTTGACAAATCAAAACACTCAACACTTCACAAGGCAATAGTCTGTAATGATCGTAAATTAACACCCCTCAATTTACACGAAGACACTCCATAGAGTAAAAAACAACTGGTAGATAACAAAACCAAGGTAGCCGAGTGGGCAGCGAAATCTCTTCACGGAAGACACCACCATGACTTATGTCAATCCAATGTTGACAAAGAAGCGTCAAACGCAGCGCTAAGTCGTGGGGAACTCTTTCCTGAAACCGAAGGCTTCATGGTAGCAATACAGGATCAAGTGATAGAGACCAGGAATTATCAAAAACATATCATTAAGTCTATAACTTTCGACTTGTGTAGAAAATGCAACAACTGTCCAGAAACTATACAACACATAACAAGTGCATGCAAATCAATAACTCAGACCGACTACAAGCACAGGCATGACCAAGTAGCTAATATAATACACCAAAAACTTGCTCATCAGAAAAACTTAGTTACCTGCCTAAAACCTTAATATAAATATAACCCTGAAACAGTTTTAGAAAATTCCTCCACAAAGCTGTATTTTGACCGAGCCATTCTTACTGATCGTACCATACATTTTAATAGACCAGATATTTACACTAATAAACAAAATTGACAAAACCGCATACCTTATAGATATAGCTGTCCCGAACACACACAATCTGCAAACAACAATATCTGAAAAACTTTCGAAATATACGGAACTAAAAGATGAAATAACAAGACTTTGGCATCTTCAGAAAGTAACTATATTTCCCATAGTACTTTCCACAACTAGTGTAATTCCGAAACAGTTACACCAATCTTTGAAGACTCTCAAATTACCATCTAATGCTTACTTTCTACTACAAAAAGCTGTAATTCTCAATACTTGCAGAATAGTTAGAAAATTCCTGCGAACTGAAGATAGCTCGATCACAACAACACAACTCATACACAACTCAACTACTACTGAACTTGATTCACAGCCCAACATGCAACCCATCTCAGCACTTACCACAACAGGATCTGACTCCATTGTTTCTCACCCTTATATGCACTTGGCTTAGGCTCGTGCTTATTATAAAACCGGTTAAAACCGTGAAAAGTAAAGAAAACATAATAATAATAATAATAATAGCATGTCCCCACCTTACACAGACTGATTACACACACAGACATAACCAAGTTGCCAATATTATACACTTAAAACTAGCCACCCAACACAAACTTTTAAACGACATCAATACACCATACTATAAATATACCCCTAACAAAGTATTAGAGAATTCTACATACAAACTTTATTACGACCGTGCTATTCTTACAGATAAAACAATACACTACAATAGACCAAATATTATTTTGCAAGATAAAACTAACAAAACAACTTACTTAATCGACATTGCAGTACCTTATACGCATAACATATCAAAAACAATAACAGAAAAAATACACAAATATGCCGAGTTAAAAGAAGAGGTAACAAGAATATGGAAACAAAATAAAGTCTACGTAGTACCGATAGTATTATCAACCACAGGAATCATCCCAAAACACCTTCACCACAGTTTAAAACTTTTGAATATTCCGGTAACACACATACACAAGTATGCAGAAAGCAGTCATATTAAACACCTGTCGTATTGTTAGGAAATTTTTACAAGTAGACGTAATATATTATCACCCTAATTAGTAAACAGGCCTTACCAACATAATTAATAGTTTTAAAGTTGTTTTCTTGGCATATGCCCGTAAACAGCAATATAATCAGCTAGAAAGCTGACAAAAAAAAAGTTCACAATAATAATAATAATAATAATAACTTCTTTACTGGTGCAACTAAGCCCACTTGTTAGTATACAAAAAAAAATAAACAAATTAATTAAGCGCTATGTTAGTATTACTAACTAGACATTGAAAAATAAAACAAGATAACATAAAACAATAACAATAACTATAACAATAAGCACATTTATTTATAAAGACATATTGATTCACCGAACAAGCACTTTTATAAAACGGTGAAAGATCGGTGAATCTAACTTTTCAGCTAACATTTTCAGGATACTGTTAGAACAAGAACGCAGTCTTGTTAGTAGTGATGATGTTTTCATTCTTAAAATGGCATGGCAATGGCATCAGAGATAAAATAAATAAATAAAATATCTTCACGCAATTCCCAATACAGGGGTAGACAGAGGTCTAGTCTAGACAATTAAGTTTCTTTGACCCACCTTCCACCGAATATATTTTCGGGACAACGTGACAGGTGGTGAACCCGTCGCCGCCTTTATGTCCAACCCAACGATATAATTCATACATAAGTTTTTGAAAAACTCATTGGTACGAGCCTGCCACTTGGGGATCGAACTCGGGTCTCTCGACTCAAAAATTCCGACCGCCGAACCACTCGGCTATCGTGACTTCTATCATCATCTAACATATCAGAGGCTGAACAAAACCACGGCAAACCCAACAGTATCCTAAACCCGTTATTGTATTGCACTCAAAGGGTATCCATAGCCTTTTTTGAGTAGTTGATCCACAAGCTTCCCGTGTAGAAAGTTTGACAGTAAGCTTTAAATAGCGTTATTTTAGCTTCTTTACTACACCGAGAAAACCTGCGGACCAACATGTTGCACCTTATAGCCAAGGCTTTTCGCTCACGCTCCATGTCTAAATGATCTTTAAGGTCCTCTGTAACATAGTGACCCAGATATTTAAACTGTGACACTCGCTTAAGTGCAGTCCCATTTAGTGCAATGTTAGGGTCATATTGCACTCGCTTTCCAGGAGCTTCAAAGATCAGGAATTCACTTTTGGACACGTTATAAACTAAGCCATGCTTCGACGTGTATGCCTCACAGGATTTAAGCAACTCTCTGATTGAGCCAGCTGTGGGGCCCTGCAAAACCATGTCGTCAGCATAGCTTAGATTGTTCACGCAAATGCCGTCCATCCAGTAGCCGACTGGCTTTTGCTGAGCTCCACTATCAGCTCATTTATATAGAGGTTGAAGAGCTTTAGCGAAGTCAACCCACCCTGCGTCACACGGCTCTCCAAACTATACGGATCAGAGAGTCCTTTACCCCATCTAACTTGGTAAGACATATTTGCGTACCAAAATTTCATGATACTAAGCATCTCCGGCTTCACGCCCGCTTGTTCCATCTTTTCTAGAGCTCACCGTATGAGACCAAGTCAAAAGCTTTGGAAAGATGAAGCATAAACCGGAGTGTTTCGGCTAGTATAGTATTGGACTGTCTGCTTCAGGGCTAGTATCGCAACTTCTGTGGAAAGCTCAGGACGAAACCCAAACTGTGTGTCATGAAAATTTAGTGTTTTCCCAAGCACCTTATCAAGCAGACTGTCCAACACCTTCGCAATTATGGTAGCAAGCGAAATGGGACAATAGTTAGCTCGGTTTGCAATATCACCCGTCTTGTTTTTAACAATAGGGACCACTATAGTGCTCACCATGTCCATAGGTATGTACGAGTGACTTATGCAAAGCGAGTAAAACATAGATAATACCCTAGGTAGGTGCACGACCGCGTATTTTAGATGCTCTATGCTAAGGCAGTCGTGCCCAGGCGATTTTTTCCTGGTCATTTTATTAATTACTTCGGAAATTTGCTTTGCTGAAAAACGCAGAAGCTCCTTATCACAACACACCTCTGCACCAAATTCCCTCACCGGGGGTCCCAGTGGTGAAGACACTCTGAAGTGATCCTTAAACAAGTTGGCAATTTCTTCTTCACTAGAACAGCCTCCGATACTCTCTGGTAAACTAGGTTGTACATTTAATTTATTAGTCGCTTTCCAAAATTTGGAGAATTTTTAAGATGATCTGTGTGAGGCTATGACCCATTTTAACTGGGTCTTGGTGATTTTGACACCACCTTAACCGACTTTTGAAGATTTTTTAGCTCTCACACATTTCATCGTAAATTCTTCTCGACTTAAGCTTGATATGTAACAACCAAGTTTGGAAGTTTACTCGAGCTTCCGAGTGAGCACTTCTAATGTGTCTGTTCCACCCAATAACCTGATATTTTTTACGTCTACGCTGAAATCTATATGTGGCACTTGCCGCTCCAGAAAGGATATCAACTATGTCTTTATAAATATTCTCCAATTCCTGCATGTGTTTTGGATCGGCGCAATATTTTCCACCACAAGATTTAAAAATGTCAGGAAAACTAACATTTAAAACAACAATAAACTAAATCTTTTATATAAATCTTAAATCTTGTAAATCGTGATACCTATTGATCTGTTCATCCGTTCTATGACCCCACGTAATTTTATCGTCCACACACACATTAAGGGATAATTGTTAACAATTAAATTGAGATTGCATTTGTAGCAACATCTATGTCTCCTCATTGGAAGCTCGCTAGTGGCGGATTCAGGAAACACATCGACGGCCTATATCGCGCTATCGAAGTTCGCACAATTACAAGCATGTATACGATTACCGATAGCGCACACAGTGGAGGAGACGTCCTCCCCAGGTCACGATCACCCGACCTGGCGGGTAGCTACCCTTTTCCTGTAGCTCATCGTCCGCTACACTGGTGACCCCGTGATCTCACCGTCGGTTGGCGGTAGGTGGTCAGACCAGTAGATATCATTACATACACTCACATTAGTTACAGTGCACCAGGCAGACTGTGTTACTATGCAGTGGTCAAGCCAGCGAAGACTGCCATTTATGTCACTTTTATACGTAAATGTATTTGAATTAAGGCCTAGATTTTGCGTATCCGCACATTCTCATCCAAGTCAACCTTTTTGGAACGAACTGTGTAGTGACTGTGCATGACTGCTCCGGGCAAAATCTACACAGTTCTTTCCAAAAAGGTTGGCTTGGATGAGAATTGAAGTCTCCTAAAATGTAGATATATTCCACATCATTATTCTCAATTATAGAGTTCATTTCACCTAAACAATTTACAAATTCAACAACATTTTGCATTCGTATCTGTTGGCATATACACACTAAAAATAATAAAATAATAAATTTTTGATTATTTTTAAAAACATCTTTTATGGAATATATTCTATAAATTTCGGAATCTATGACTTCCACTGACTTAAAAATACCCCTACGCCACAGGATAGCCACCCCTCCGAATGGTCTACCTTTTAAAATACTACTAGTATACGTAACGTAATATGTTACGCCTCATAGCCCATAATTTCCTTGGCCATCTATTCATTTTAAACTGAAATATAATATTAACTACACTACAATTAGTGGCCAATATATATAATAATCGTGTGACCGACCCAGACATCTCCAAGACAGAGGGAAGTTTACCACCTTCAAAATAAAAAAAAAACATATTAAGCTCACAACCGTACACTTAACACTGGAGTATTTAGACGTCTTGATAAATTAGTTATTTTTAATTGGCAAGCTTGTTGTAATATTAGTGTCCAAGCTAACGATAAAAAAACGAACATAAGTTTAAAAAATAATTGGTCTAAGATCCTGATTTGAGTTCAAAGAACCCACTCGCCTATACGGACTTCCAGCACCAAAACCACCAAAATGGCTATCTTATTTTTATGGCTATCTTATAGCTTCAATAAACTTTACAACTTCACAAAAAAAGAAAATATCAGACCAAAATAATTAAACTGAAGTTGGGCAGCAGTGTCTTAGATAGGAGGTGTATGTTACTGTGACCACCAATCCGCTTGGCGAGCGTGGCGATTACGTCAAATTTTCCCTATGGGAGAGGCCTATGTCCTGTAGTGGACTTTAATAGTCCTTTATGTATGTATTTATATAATTTATATTCTCTCATGTTATTTACATAAATATCAAAAAAATAGACCAGAGTTTTTTGATATAATTCCCGTGTAACTATTTAGATGAGTATATACATGAATCCACCTAAGTATACAGGAAACGGAAATAAAGATGGATTTTTTCCATCTAAAGTCATGACCATTCTTCCATTATTTGAAATTTTGCAATGGTCTACCAACGATATAAAAAGCTTCCCTTTCTTCTGTTACTTTTCCACTTTACTGCATGCACTAGTTGTATCTCATTCTGCTTTATAATGTACTGGTTTAGTTGTGAAGTACTGTCTCTCACTCACTTCATGTTCACAGCAGCTTGAAAAATTTGCATACTTTTGAATTGTATTATTCTTGTGCACGAAGCTTGTCTCATATGGTTTGCTTTTATACTACGTGGTATTTTTGTACTGTTACTACTTGTAATACCAGTGCCTATGGCAGTAAAAACAATGAAAGCATGTAGATTAAATAAACGAATAGATTATTTTAGATAAGATAAAATATTTATTATATTATATAGAAGATTACTTTATATTTCACCCGTTACATCCAAAGTTAAATCAAATTACATACGTTAAACAAAATTACACTTCGATTTCACATACAGGAAGCAATCAATACACCTCCAGTAAACTCAAATCTCGACTATAGAAATTCTAGGAAATGTTTTGTTGTATGCTACAGACTACATCGTAGTTTCTGTGTGAAGTAAGTGATGTAAAACTGTTCAATGTATCTCAGGTAATATTTTAATAACAATAATTTTAATTTTGGTTAAATAGTGGAATAATACATTTTAGTAAAGTATAAAAAATGGTCGGGTGTTAGCGTAAGAATTAACAACCTCCTTCCTTCCTGCGTATAGAACAGCTGACTCTGTCCTTGAAAATTGCTATAACTATCGACGTTCGGCTGGATAGTAATCCATGCGTTGTTTTAGTTATCAGTTGTCTCTTAGCACGATAACCAATCAAATTGTAAAGTGTAGCAATTGCGGCAAATCCTCTTTACGGGCGAGGCTTATTATAGGCGTACGTTATTTAATTTAAGTAATCAACTTTTATTCAGATTAATACGACTCAAATCGGCCTCCGCTGCCAATTTTCACTTTTGTTGTAGATGTTAACTTTTTCCGGGAAGATATCTAGAGATCACTTGAACTGGTCTTATATGGTAACAATAGAGGAAAATATCAATGTTTTTAGAATGCTTTAACGAAAAAAAAAAACGTTTATTTATATGATTTCGATATCAGCATCATAACAGTCTATTGAAAGTCATCAACAGAATATGGCCTATGTTTAAGATATTTCGTCTTCACGTACTATTCTACACAACTTCTAAATAGATTCACAGGTCGTGTGAATACCCCACACGACCTGTGAATCTATTTAGAGAACACTATAGTTTATCGAATTACTTTTATAATATACTAAACGCAGCCATGCTTCGCTGTTGCTTGTTATTAAATATTAGTAGAAATATTGGTTATCTTTGAATATCGTAAAAATAATATCATTTGTCAGACAACAACATCGGTTGCTATTACGACGTATAACTGACGAATAAGCCGTATATATGTATATATCGATACTGTTAATGTCTTAGGTACGCCGGGAAAACACATTTTAAAAAAGAAACCTTAAAATCGGTATTAGAATAATATTTAACAAATGAGTCTTTACCTTAATATTCAAAAAATATTCTAGAAAAATGTGTTAAAAATTAATGTAAACCTCTCTTATTCACATGAAAATTTAAACTAAAGTTGTAAAATTAAATATGTTCGTGCATGTTGGCTCTTTCTCGATTCGAGATGTTTTTATTTTTGGCGTATATTGCAGAACAGGCTATAATAGATAATGAAATAAAAAAAGAATACAACATAACACAACTCTTCAGAATATCAAGAAGTCTGTGGCGACATCTATGTTTCCACATTGGAAGCTCGCTAGTGGCGGATTCAGGAAATACATTGACGTCCTACATCGCGCTATCGAAGTTCGCACGATGACATGCATATATACGATTACCGATAGCGCACACTGGTGGAGGAGACGTCCTCCCCAGGTCACGATCACCCGACCTGGCCGGTAGCTACCCTTTTCCTGCAGCACATCAACCGCTACACTGGTGACCCCGACGTGATCTCACTGCCAACCGACGGTGACCACTGAAGAACAACGCAGCGAGCTTCTCCAACAACATCGACGTCATCAACGCAGTCACAGCACCGGACTACTGTCGGCACAACGCGTGCTTCCTAGTCCTGTCAGCCACTGAGGATCATCAACGACGGGCCCCCTTCTCCTCAGGCTGACACTGCGGCATCGGCATTGTGACCACACATCTCGACTCACCGTAGATACGGTCACAGCCTCTCACCGCAACGCCAGATTGCTCAACGTCAAGCTCTCTTCACTCTCGACTTCCAGTCTCAGCAGGGGAGTGATGTGGCGACATCTATGTTTCCACATTGGAAGCTCGCTAGTGGCGGATTCAGGAAATACATTGACGTCCTACATCGCGCTATCGAAGTTCGCACGATGACATGCATATATACGATAACCGATAGCGCACACTGGTGGAGGAGACGTCCTCCCCAGGTCACGATCACCCGACCTGGCCGGTAGTTACCCTTTTCCTGCAGCATATCAACCGCTACAAGTCCTTTATAAACACGGGTATATCGAATTTTGAACATGTGATAATGTTTCCTTGTTCAGTAAATTATCTAGGTTGTTTTGTAACATCTACTACGTGATCATAATAAATAAGAAACCTCATAAACAATAAAAGGTTTATTCGTTACGTACACAAACATTAAGTTTTGAATAAAATATACATCACGTTTTTATATATTTTATAGTTGTGCGTTTGGGTTCTTTTAGTCTTAAGCCCTAACAGCACTTCAAATATAAAGGATATTCATGTAAAAGAAATATTTATCTTTAGACAATATGGTTACAACCTTGACACGCTTCCCGTGAAAATTCAAATGCCGTCAGGTAATCTGGTGACTAGGAGAGGCTGTCTTCTTTATTGGTAAGTTGTCTTAATCTTTATGATTACATTACTGACGGCCTCCGTGAGCGAAGGGTGTTTACACTGGTTTTCATTCAAACGATTACATTGTATTTGGTCTGTTATGAAACTTCAAAGATTACCATTTTAGATAATCTTTGAATTTAGCAACATGGCGCACCATGTGTAAGGAACGACGAAGAGAAAATTCTTAACAATGTAATTAGCTACCGAAAGATAGCGGGATAACCATCTCGAAAAATACCGGACCAAATTCAGCAGACCGGTGACGAGCAGCAGCATCTAAAATGCATGGTATCTGGTACTACGATCGCTAATCCGCTTGCGCAGCGTGGCGATTACGGCAAAACCTCCCTTAAGAAAGATATCCCGTTATGACAATTTGATTATGACATGGAAACAATGACGAACACGAAATGAGGAATACAATATTTACAAATTTGTTAACATGTTATTAATGCGGCGAGAACTTCAATATTGATAGTATCAACAAACACTCTAGGGTAAAAATGCAGACTTTTAAAAATTTCCGGTTAATCCATCATGTATTTTTATCTACAACTGTTACATTAAGTATCTCCCGGTCTCGAGTTGTAGCAAAGAATAAACATTTATTTTTCTATTGAGGACTTTTACATAAAAATAAATAAATAAAATAATATATAAATAATAAAATAAAACAAATACTGTAACTTTAATTGGGCTACCTTAGCTCTAAACCAGGTGGTTTATTGATGTTTTTAGCTGTAAGCCTCTCCAGTTTAGACTTAACGTATATTTCAATACCTAGGTAGTCAGAGAACTAAACAATTTGGAACATCGTGACAAGTGGTGAGCCCGTCACCGTTTTTATTTCCATGCCTACGATATACATCGTACAAAGGTTTTTGAAAAAATCCATTGGTACCAGCCCATATACTGGGGATTAAATTCGGGTATCTTGACTCGAATTCCAATTACCTAACTATCGCGACTTTTATTAATGGTTTTTGAATTGTTACACTGATAGACCGGATAAAGAGTAAGGTAACGTTTACTTTGGTAAATAAAGAGATCCTTGAGAAATCTCAAGATATTACGTGGATGTAGCCGCGGAGCAAAAACTAATAATCACTTCAAGAAAATTCATAATGGGTAGTTAATATCACCTCAAATTTATTAGAGCTACATTGTTGCTGAGCCAACCAATTCGCTAAATTCGAAATTTGAAATCTTGTGGCTGCAGGAGTTTGAATCCTAGTTGTAAACTAACAACGTAATTTTCGGAATAATTTTAAATTCTCTCTAAAACCTAATTTTCGGAAATTTGTCGAAGCAAATTGAAATTTCAATAGCGATTACTTCAATCGATCAGTGTTTATTTCTATAAAGTGTTTGATTCTATTAACACAATTTATTATTTTTCTGGTACAATTTATTATTATTATTTATAAATATAACACATTGCTGTTTATATTTGGGAATTTATTATATTTGTAGGTTTTAAATAGTGCCATTCTAGGCGAAACTGAACAGGTTTTGTTAGTAAAGAATAAAATAAATAGAAAAATACAACAAAATAGAACAAAAAACAGAACAGGTGAATGAAATTATATACTTGGGGAGTGCTTTTAGCCGGAATGGAAGATGTGATATATATGTGGACAGGCGTGGCACTAGCGGGAACAAAGTCTACAGTGCCCTGACTGCGCTAGTCAAAAGGCAAGGCGTAGTGAAAAGTGCACGCCTTGCAATACATAACACAGTATTGGTGCCGACTTTTTTATATGGCAGCGAAACCTAGGTATTCCAGAAGAAGCATAAAAGCAATCAAGTTGAATGCAGTGGAGATGCGATCTCTTCGTAAAATATGCGGCGTCACCTTGGCTGATCGAAGACGAAACGAGACGAACGAAAAGAGATTCGCAATATAGTAGGTTTGAAAGATGACCTTATCACATATTCACAATATCACAAGGTCACGATAGCCCAGTGGTTGGGTAATTTCGAGGCAAAAGACCCGAGTTCGATCACCAGGGGGGCAGGCTCGTACCAATGGGTTTTTCACAAACTTATGTACGAATTATATCTTTGGCTTGGACATAAAAACGGCGACGGGTTCACCACCTGTCACGTTGTCCTGGAAATGTCTTCTGTGGAAGGTGGGTCGAAAGTATTTAATTGTCTAGACTAGATGTCTGTCTGCTCCTGTATTGGGAATTGCGTGAAGATATTTATTTTATATTTACCTTATCACAAAAAATTAAGGGCGTGCTTGAATGGCTTAGGCACGTTGAGCGATTGAGTGAAAGAATTTTAAAGCGCTAAAGTTAAAATTAAAAGATGTCGAAGTAGGCGGAGACTAACTTTCGAAAGGCATCTGAGGAAATTGCTCATAAAAGGAGATGGTGAAGAGTACTCGGATACCTCGACGTGCATGTATGAAGAAAATTATGAATCTGAAAGAAGCGAAAGAGGTATGTAATGATTGTGACACATGGCGATCTGTTCTCTCTGGCTACACCGTCAAGGATTGTGCGTGAAGATAAGTAAGTAAGAAAAATACTAGTGTTTGTTTTACCTAAATCAGATATGTGGTATCAGTGACAAAGTGGCGACGACCGGAAATATCAACTATTATTTGCCTCTATCATCGACCTCTTCAAATCATGGCTGTTGTTTCTTCTTTATAAATTTCTGCTATATATGTTTACCAAACACATAAATACGTTTAAAAAGTCACGATTGCCGAGTGTTTGGTTGGTCGGAATTTCGCGACAAGAGACCCGAGTTCGATCCCCAGGAGGCAGGCTCCTACCACAGGGCCTTTCAAAAAGTTTGTACGAATTGTATCGTTGGCTTGGACATAAAGACGGCGACGGGCTCACCACCTGTCACGTTGTCCCGAAATTATCATCGGTGGAAGGTGGGTCAACGGGACTTAATTGTCTAAACTAGAACTCAGTCTACCCCTGTAATGGAAATTGCGTGAAGATTTTTATTTTTATAAATACGTTATCCCAATCCTAGCCAATGACATAAGTGATATACAAGTTTTTGATACGAGCTTATTCCTAACTCATTGGTACTAGCTTACTTCGAATTGAACTGGGGTCTCTTGACTCGAATTCTGATCACTCTACAACGTAGCATTTATCGTAGCATTTATATTTTTTTATCAAATAAAAACAACAAGACTTATTTTTGTCTAGGAAAGATAATCCTTCGTCTCATCGTTTTTATCTTCTGTGATTTAATTGTTATCATTAAACACTTGGTAGGTTCTGTAGTAAATTAAAGGGGCATTTACATTGGTTTACGTATGCATAATTAATGAATTAATGCGAATGATGCTGAGAGAATCTGCAGTGCTTAGACGTTACGACGAGAAAGCGGGATTAGTTCTCTAGTTCTCATTAAAATATTAAGTCTACATCTATAGTTTTTAGTTCATGTGGAATTTTTAAACATTGAAATGTGAAACGTTGCTATATTATTATATTTACATTTAATTTAAACAAGTAAAATGAAAAATTTTAATTACGTATTGCTTGTAAAAAGTTATATTTCTTATTAGTTTTCGTTAAATGACAGCAGAAATCCTTTATTTTTTCCAGTAGTTCTCAAATATAAACCGAATAAAGCAAAACAAATAACCGCTAAAATACTTAACCTAGAAAATACGTACCCATATTTTACCATGCTCGTCGTTAATTAGTGTAAAGCGTCGTAAATTAGTAGTTCATAAAAGGTCAAGTGGCTCACGGCTGTTCTTGAAATAAAAAAATTAACGTAATTAAAATTATAATATTTACCCCATCTGTAAAAATTTCAAAGAATAAAATGAGAACATGAAAAAATGCAAATTTGTCTGGTAGTTTTCCCCGATGTTTACACGACAATTTAGGTGCCCTGCCGCCGACAGGTAAAACTTTTTTCATTTTCCGCTGAAACCAGTGCTTCGCATGAAGTTATTGGAAACCAGTGACGGAAATAATTTTGATTAAATTAGAAATATATGTGAATTAGTATATAGGTGCTTTTAAAATGAATGTTACCGGGTATTAATATAAATAAAAGAATTATCTTCACGTCATTCCCAATACAGGGAGAGAATAGACAGAGGTCTAGTCTAGACAATTAAGTCCCTTCGACCTACCTTCCACCGAAAATATTTTCGGGACAATATGTGGTGAGGTGACAGGTGGTGAGCCCGTCGCCGCTTTTTTGTCCAAGCCAAGGATATTATTCGTACATAAATTTTAGAAAAACCCATTGGCACGAGCCTGTCACCAGGGGCCCGAACTCGGGCCTCTTGACTCGAAATTCCGACCACGCAACCACATTTGGCTATCGTGACTAAATCGTGGTATTAATAAATAAGGAATGTCTAATATCCCGCCCGTTTCAGTATTTTTTCAATTTCTTTAAAAAAATATATCTTCACGCAATTCACAATACAGGGGTAGACAGAGGTCTAATCAAATCAAATCAAAACAAATCAATTATTCATCGACATAAGAACATACATTCGTTTATCGATCGTCATTTTTAATCTATCACCGTTTTGTAATGAGGTTCCTCTAACGGAGAAGAAACAGGCGCAAGAAAGTTCGTAGGTATCCACTTTTTTGGTCAATATTTTTAACAATATAATGCATTATACAAATATAATGTGATATTTTCTAGGAATAGCTTGGGAGCGATCACCTCATTCCCAGGGGTTACTATCATTAATATATTCATTTAAAATAATATATAAAATAAAAAATATCTTCACGCAATTCCCAATACAGGGGTAGACAGAGGTCAAGTCTAGACAATTAAGTCCCTTTGACCCACCTTCCACCGAAGATATTTTCGGGACAACGTGACAGGTGGTGAGCCCGTCGCCGCCTTTTATGTCCAAGCCAAGGATATTATTCGTACATAAATTTTAGAAAAACCCATTGGCACGAGCCTGTCACCAGGGGCCCGAACTCGGGTCTCTCGACTCGAAATTCCGACCACCCAGCAACTCGGCTATCGTGACTATATAATATATTCATTTAAATTATAATAACCCTTCCTATTAAGCTTTTCTTTAATAAATTTCTTAAACCTGTTAATAGACAGGCTTTGCACATTTACCAGGACTTTGTTGTAGAAGCGTATACACCGCCCGATGGACGATTTACTTACTCTATGGAGTCTAGTAACCGGTGTTACAAGCTTGTGTTTGTTCCTAGTATTTACATTATGTATATCAGAAGTCTTGCTAAAAGTCACGATAGCCGAGTTGTTGGGTGGTCGGAATTTCGAGTCGAGAGACCCGAGTTCGATCCCCAGGTGGCAGTACCAATGAGTTTTTCAAAAACTTATGTACGAATTTCATCGTTGGCTTGGACATAAAGGCGGCGACGGGCTCACCACCTGTCACGTTGTCCCGAAAATATCTTCGGTGGAAGGTGGGTCAAAGGGACTTAATTGTCTAGACTTGACCTCTGTCTACCCCTGTATTGGGAATTGCGTGAAGATTTATTTTGCTAAAAGTATTAATGTTTTTATGCACATACATAAAATTTTCATATATGTATTGAGAGGCCAGTGTTAAAATATTAATTTCTTTAAATTTCTCTCTAAGATTTGCGGGAATTCAGACAATATATAGCTCGTATGGCCCTCTTTTGTAAAACAAATACTGTTTCTACGTCAGCTGCATGACCCCATAGCAGAATACCATATGACATTATGCTATGGAAGTAACTAAAATAAACATGTCTAGCCATTTGTACATCAGTTAAGAGCCTTATTTTTCTTACAGCATATGCTACAGAGCTTAACCTACTCGCAAGTTGGGATATATTGAAGCCTCGCATCAAGTGTTATTCCGAGAAAAACAGCTGTATCCACAAAGCTCAACTCTCCCCCATTTATTAGTACATTGGTATCACCCAACTGTTTAACATTAGGTGTTCAAAATTTTATACATTTAGTCTTATTGCTATTTAAATGTAAATTATTGGCATTGAACCAATGGACTATTTTTGACATAGCATCATTTACCTCGTCAAGTTTAACAATATTTTATTTTAAATGTTATTTGATTTTAAATATTACAGAGGTATCATCAGCAAATTATACTAAATCGTATTTATTCCCTAGTAAGGAAGGAAAATCTTTATTATAAATGAGAAAAAGAAATGGACCGAGAATCGAGCCCTGTGGTACGCCCATAGCTACCGTCGATCCAGAGGAATACGCACCGTTGATTGCCACTCTCTGAATTCTATTAGATAAAAAAGACTTAATTAGGTCAATAGCCGTATCTCTGATACCGTAATGGTGTAATTTCCTGTCAAGTGTTTCATGATGAAGGCAATCAAAAGCCTTAGAGAGATCACAAAAGACACCCAAAGCAACCTGTGATCTCTCCCAAGCCTCACATATATGCTTAATTAGCTCAACACCAGCATCGGTTGTTGAGCGACCCCTTGTAAAACCAAACTGATTACAATGTAATAGTTTGTTTAAATTAAAATATCTTAACAGTTGAGCAAGAATAATTTTTTCAAAATTTTTTTTAAATGTTGGTAGTACCGAAATAGGTCTAAAGTTAGTGGGGTCCGAAGTACTACCAGATTTAAATATAGGTATTATTTTGCTTCATGAGATCAGGAAATACACCAGACTATATACTAATATTAAATATTATGGACAAATAAGGTGCAATCAAATCTATTATAGAAGCAATTACATCAATGGACATTCCCCATAGATCCACCATTTTCTTACATTCAATAGTGTTAAACTTTCTCACAATATCTTTAAAACTAACAGCCTAAACATAAAGGTTGTGATGCAAGCTCTTATGTTTTCCTTCAGTGACGTCTCGGCAACAACAGAAGAAGAATTCAGCGACTGTGTAGTCAATATTGGAATTTCACTAAACTAAGTCTCAAAAACTTTGGCTACCTCATGATTAGTATTTATAACTTTACTGTCAATATTAAGTTGGTAGTCAGAACTTAGTGACATATTCTTCCCCGTTTCACTATTAATAATATTCCAAGTAATTTTTACTTTATTAGAAGCATTTTTAATTTTATTGCTTAAGTGTAATGACTTGGCTGCAAAACAGACTTTTTAAAATTTTTTTGAATAGTTTCTAACGTAATCCTTAAAAGTCTCGCAATGATTGTATGACCTTTCGCTGTAAAGTTCATACAATCTTCGCCTACTTCGGTGAATTCCCACTGTTGCCCAATCATTAAAAGTCTTTCGACTATTCAAAGAAAATGTTTTAGAAGTAAAACGGCATTAAATTCAATTTTTAAGAAATTAAATAATGAACCGTACAAGGCCTTATTATTGTCATGGTAAGGCAACACTTGAAGTTTTTATTAAATTACTTCTAAATATTGGTACTAGCGTTTGCCCTTACATTTTCCCGATTTTTTTTAAATAAAAAAAGTGAGCAAGAAAATCTTTATAATCCAGTTGTTCTATCAATCTATACACCGAAAGTTATATAGATCGGTTGAAAGATTTAGGCATGAGAGTGTTACTAACACTATACTAATATATTTATAATATTAGTATCGTAACATCCTTTACTTCTATCGGAATACAGTCATGACTAAGCCACTGAAGCGAAGATCCAAATTGCAGAATACATTATCATAAATAGAATACATCTCGTGTTACCATAACTCCTTTTACTGTGGTTTTCCATTATGTCTCCTATAATAAAAAATACGCAAGGTATGGAATAATTTATAAAATGCAATAAATAACTTTAGGTCGAGTTTTCATAAGGGATTTGAATGAAACGATTTTAATTTTACGTAACCCCAGATGTGCTTCATGTCTGCTTAAAAACTTTCGTTTGGTCCATTTTTATGGGATACTTTTTTGTACGCGGCTTCGTTCGCATTAAATTTAGAAATCGCTAAATGATCGTACTTTAAGGAACATTAAAAAGAAGCTTATAATGTTATTTTAGTCTTTATTTCATAAAAAAAGCCACGATAGCCGAGAGGTTGGGTGGTCGGCATTCCGAGTCAAAATAAAAAAAAAAAATATCTTCACGCAATTCCCAATACAGGGGTAGACAGAGGTCGAGTCTAGACAATCAAGTCCCTTCGACCCACCTTCCACCGAAGATATTTTCGGGACAACGTGACAGGTGGTGAGCC
Source organism: Sericinus montela (assembly GCA_029286605.1). Classification (NCBI taxonomy): domain Eukaryota; kingdom Metazoa; phylum Arthropoda; class Insecta; order Lepidoptera; family Papilionidae; genus Sericinus; species Sericinus montela. The sequence continues at coordinate 13,959,548 of JAGSMR010000015.1, forward strand.
CGTCGCCGTCTTTATGTCCAAGCCAACGATATTCGTACATAAGTTTTTGAAAAACCCATTGGTACGAGCCTACCAACTGGGGATCGAACTCGGGTCTATTGACTCGAAATTCCGACCACCCAACCACTCGGCTATCGTGACTTCAATGATGAGTCAAGAGACCCGAGTTCGATCCCCAGGTGCAGGCTCGTAACAATGGGTTGTTCAAAAACATATGTACGAATTATATCGTTGGCTTGGACATATGACTGCGACGGGCCCACCACCTGTCACATTGTCTCGAAAATATCTTCGGTGGAAGGTAGGTCAAAGGGACTTACTAAGACTAGAACTCTGTCTACCCCTGTGTTGGGAATTGCGTGAAGATATTTATTTATTTCATAAGCATTTCCTAATAGGCCCGCTAAAATTACATTATAGGTTTAAGGTAAACTTAAATACAATGAAAAAACATTTCATAACATTTCCAGGCACAAATTACAAATTAGCCATACTTTTCTACATTGATATGTCTTCAATTCTCTTTTTTAAATATCTACGATTGACTGACCCTTACGGCAATACTTTTTAAAAGCAATGTTCTAGCTGTGGTTCAGGTAATTATAAATTATAAGGAAAGCAATTAAAAATATTCTAAGGAATTTAGATACGTCCCGAAAATTTATTTAATTTTATTCAAAGTAGGGTATACCTTGCACTACCCTACTTGAAAACTCCCGTTGTCATTGGTACTTCGGAACAAAAAGTATATAAAAACACTGTTTTATAGAAGTTGTTTATAATTTTCATATGAAAAGATTTGCAACGAGTTGCCTCTTCACTAAGGAAGAGGCAATTCGAGAAAAAGAGCCAAGTGATGTAGGTAAAACTCTATAATCTAGCATGAACAGCCATAAAGTAAAGATTTATTTTGCTTCTGTGTGTGTACACCTCTCTGGTTTTTCTACTGTACCGTACTCAAAATAAATGATTTTAAAACTGGTAAATTTCAATCATTCCGAATGAAAATTTATATTTTAATTTCGATCATAAAACTGTTTAGTAAGCTAACGTAATATATTGCAATCATTTGTTTTTGTAAATTGGTGGCAATAGCAAAAATGATTTTTGAACCTTTCGTTGTAATCTTATTTTTTTTATAGGAAAGAGAGGTAAACGAGCTGGTGGCTCACGTGATGGTAGACTTCTACTTCACACCGGTATTCTGTGAGGTCGTGGCACTTCCCCGGTCGAGCCGGCCCATGCATACAACAACAAAAGCTGATGCGTGGCTCTACCACTGTAAAACCAAGCGTTAATAGACATTAATTGTTTTTCGGCCTGTTAAAGTCCACAGCAAGGCATAGGACACTCCCATAGGGTGGATTTGCCATAATCGCCACGCTTGGCAAGCGGATTGGCGATCGCAGTACCAGACCACTCGCACCTCAGACGCTGCTGCCCATCTTCGGTTTGATAATTTTGGTCTGATATTTCTGGAGATATCCATCTATCAGTTGCCATAACGATATTTAAGGCTTAGACGCCCCTTACGACATCCTCGGGAAGAAAGTGTGTAATAATATTCTTATGCCGTTACTACACGGAGCGACTTTATTAAAAAAAAATTAAGACTTTAATTGGCATTTAATAATGATTGGTGTAAAGTCATAAATCGTGTGCGTAGCAATCTCAGTGATGATCATCCCCAGCATCCACCGACTTTCATTTATTATTAATAACTGAAGGTAAACTTATAATATTCGCTTTACAAACCCTGAAGATACGTTCGTAAATTCCATGGACTCAATGCTTTTCTCAGCGGTTCCATCGAATGCAAAGATATGTAGATAGGAAGAGACAACTTTGAAAAACAATAAAAGTATTGCAACCTGTCATAAAAGTCTCTTATAAAAGTGTTAACTGATTAATCGGTTCCAAGATTCAATCAAAAAGTATTTGAACAACGTGCAACATCTTCACAAAGCGTAAACTGAACGTAACTTAAATGTTTCAATTAATTAAAGTGGCAAAGTTTATTTCAAGTAAGTAATGAAATTAGGCACGCAGAAGGCGATAGCCCATAGTGAGGCTATGGTTAGAGAAACTTGTTAGACTCACGCCTATCGCTCACACGTAGGCAGATTTTTAATTAAGTCCCTACTAGACTCCGGGTAACAAAAGGGTCTGCCCTATCCGCAATTTGTTTTCGACAATTTGTTACGTGAAGGATAGCCGTCTTCATTGCTGTGTTTCTTAAGAAAATGAATACTTATTTTCAAGGTTATTTATAATAATTTACCATTATTTAAAAAATATCTATGACATAAATGAAAAGACGTTGGACGTGGAGAAATATATTTAGAATAATTAGTCGTGGGATATCTAGTTACTCAATGTTTATCGATTTATAAGACATACGATTATAATAATCAATAATAATAAATACATACGGAGGTAGGGACAACACTACGTATATTGCCCTGATCCTGATCCGAAATTAACACTTATTTCATCGACTCAGAAACAGCAAAGGTACCGCAAACAGGTCTGGGCCTGAGAAAATATAGAAAAAGTGATGTGTACGCTACTCGTACAAGAAGGTTGTCCTCGAGGGGTTATTATGATCTTCAAACTTTAAATTTAAGTAAGTCATCCAATTTACCACAACTTAGTTGAAATAGCTAACGGGAATAATAATATAATTTAATATCGAACGAGATTGTTCAGGTCTATTTAGTTAAAATCGATATTAGAGAAAGGTATTGAGAGAACGTACGCGTAACAAGTGTTTACTTTAATAATGATTACTCACATGCTTTATAGCTAGACTTAGAGAATTTAAAAAAAATAAACTAATCAAACGTCTTATAGCGGCTTTCAAAAAACAATCCATACTCTTGTACGATAAAGATGACTGAACTTAAGGTGAGAAATTGCTCAATTTGAAGCCTTAACGAGAACGAATAGGGTACTCTAATCCTTTCACGATGGCTTTACGTGCTATTTTTCACACATTTGAATGAGTTTTTATCATATTTATGAGGAAAAACGCTTTGAAAGATATATACTAAAAGATACCTATATTCCTATATTTTTATTACATAATAAAATAAGTACAAGTAACAATAAGTTTATTAAAAATTACTGAACTGAGAACTGTAAATTAGTAGCATAAATTGTATTTTTTTTAAATAATTAAAAGTAGACTAAATAGTCAAATTCAAGATAACCGTGTGGTTAGATGACCAGAATTTCGAGTTTAGAGACCCGAGTTCGATCCCTAAGTGGCACGCTCGTACAAATAGGTTTTTCAAAAACTTATGTACGAATTATATATTTATTTATATTTGTACGAATTATATCGTTGGCTTTGACATAAAGACGGCGACGGGCTTACCTGTCACGTTGTCCCGAAAATATCTTCGGTGGAAGGAGGGTTAAAGGGACTTAACCCGGTATTGGGAATTGCGTGAAGATTTTTATTTATTTCATTTATAGATTAAATAGAAGAAATCGTACTCGTATTTGGGTACGCTGAGATTAAAAGTCGGACAAATATAATACATGCAACTTCTTTGTTTTAAATTTGAGTGCGCATTTAAAAATGCCATAAATGTAGTGATAGTAAAAAACACTGTAATTTTCCTGAGATACAAGGATGACAATATAAGTTCTTAGAAAATCAAAAACTTAGCAAACCAGCAAGTTATTATTTTTATTGCATGTTTTCAAAATAAAAAAAATAGTTTCCATTCACATCAATTCATCGCTGCATTCGATAGAACCACCGAGAAAATCACTTTGCCCACTCGTCCTTAGGCTTCTCTTCGATGGCCTTCTGGAACGCAGCCTCTGCGTCCTTAAAATGTTTTCCTCAAAGCTTTTCTTTTATTTTCTGAAATAAATAAAAATTGCAAGGTGCTATATGGCGGGTGACCCAGCAATTCCAAGTCTGACGACGCCAAATAGTCTAATAGACGATCAGTCTCTATCATAAACCGCACAACACTGATATTATGCTCAGTCTCCCCTCACGCAGAGCATCGTTGAGATTTGTCCGACCACGCTTAAACTCATTAAACCAGTTATAAAAGTGGCCCGAGAAGGGGCTTCATCGTAAATCCAATCGAAGTCTGTCATAACATTCTTGTTTATTTAAATGATACCGAAAGGCATAAAAATATATTATGAAAATGTAAAAAAAAAAATATCTTCACGCAATTCCCAATACAGGGGTAGACAGAATGAAAATGTTCTGGCGTTTAATTCATACTAGCGCCACACAGACAAATTTCATTTTGTCCTTAAATCGTAAAACAAATGACAAATTAATAAAATTAGCACTCAATAATCATTAATATAAATTAGAATTAGCAAAGAGTTTTATTTTCAAAATTAAAACGTTTTTTTTTCATTGCGAATGAAATTGAAATTGTAATATTGAAATTGTGAATGAAATTGTATACTTAGGGGGTGCGTTTAGCCGGGATGGAAGGTGTGATAAAGATGTGTACAGGCGTGTCGCTGCCGGAAACAAAGGTCAACGGTGCTGCCTGCGTTAGTCATAAGGCAAGGCGTAGTGAAAAGTGCACGCCTTGCGTATTGCAATAACGCAGTATTGCTACAGAGTTTTTGATATGGCAGCGAAACCAGGATATGTAATAATAATTGTCGATCGTAGTACCATACAGAGCAACAAATACGCTTCTCGCTGTCATTGGTCTGCTTAACTTTGATCTGTTATTGCGATCTAGAGTAGAGTCTTTGTAATTTTGTTGGTACCTAAGTGTCCTCTTACGACACACAGATAGAAAGAGGTGGTAAAATCGTATACCGTCACCACACAGCAAAACTAAATATATGAATATACGTAGAATTATTAAGCATTAATAAGTCATATATTTTATAATAATTAATAAACGAACGAAATAAGACTAAAGAAATATTGATTCAAAAATTAAGTAATCAAGTGACATGAAAGGTAATGAGACCGTAAACGTAACAGGAATTCATTTCTCTTTGAGACTCGTTTTACCTTGTCCCGTTTTTTTCCTTCCTAAGAGAGACTGGGATAATGAACGCGACAGAAATAGTGATAAGCTCCATTTGTTCCCGACACGGTTAGAATTTAAAAGTACAATCAAATGCAATCTGTCGACTTAACGGGTAATGGATGGGTGAAAAATTTGTGACCATAGAAATAAACGTAAATTTCTTTTACTTGTTGGACTTAGTTTATAAGCTTGTAGAATTTTTATGTCATAATCATAATTTCAACGCTTGATGAGGTTCCGTATTAAATGATGAATGATAATTTCCGTGTAAAATAATTACAAACACACATACATAAAGTATACACTATAAAGTAAATTCTCTATAACATTCGAACAGGGATACAATTGTGGCTAAACTGCTAATTGACAGCTAAAACGGATGTTAGGGTGGTATCTAATCAGAAGATTTATAGTGGTTTGGACTCTTACGCACGTAATTCAGTTATTGACGGAAACCTTAGTGCTAGTTTAAATTATTAAATTTAATCTTCCGATAATGACTTTGGTTTCGATATCGGGAATCTTATTGAATTAAAATCTATCATTTTGACTGTCATTCATTTAGTCTGTTTTGCCGAATTACTATAGAAGACTTCTAGTTAGGATTCTAATGAAATAATTTTTTAATAATAAAAATTGTTACAATAGAAATTAGAGTTTCGTTCGGGTTTCACCCATTTTACCGCGCCTATAACCGTCTTGTCGAAAGGTTTTCGCATTGTGTTTATTCGCACTGTGGTGGATAAATGTAAGTCCTCTGATTCAGTAGAAAACTAACTACGTCGACGAAAAGCAAGATCTGTTGGCTATCTGTGACCGTTTGCGGAAGAATTCGAGGCTGTCGATTTCGTGTCGCTTAAAAGAATTCGGCCTTACTACTACTATAATACTACAAGATTAAAGAGCGCTTAACGAAAAACCGTTTACTAATTAGATAGCCAAGTTGCTGGGTGATCAGAATTAGAGTCAAGAGACTCGAGTTCATACTCATACTCATCATGAGGCTCGTACTCATAAAAGGGTTTATTCAAAAAGACAGCCACGGGTTCACCACCAGACACGTTATCTCAAAAAATGTCTTCATTGGAAGGTAAGTCGAAAGAACTTAATTGTTTAGACTCCGTCTATCCCTGTTTTGGAAATGGCGTCAAGATGTATCGTTATCGGCGAAAAAATTTACCACTTCTTTCCCACCTATGGGTCTACACCCAAGAGAAGTTTTAGGAAAAGCTCTGAAAATAGAAACTCATGAATATGAATATAACTCATGAATCATAGTATGATTATCACAATGAAAAATAACAAACTAAAATAAATCAGATCAATGAGGACTTTGGGGCGTCTTAAGTGCCAGGTGTCTGATACCGCGTTCGCCAATCCACGTTCTAATTCAAAACTCAATAACCCAATGACAGTTATGGAAATATTTTTTTAGAATAGACATCAGTGAAATTTTATTGGACGGTAAGCAAGACTAATTTTTTATGTCCTTTCAAAGGTATAAATAAATATCTTCACGCAATTCCCAATACAGGGGTAGACAGAGGTCTAGTCTATAAAATTAAGTCCCTTTGACCCACCTTCCACCGAAGATATTTTCGGGACAACGTGACAGGTTGTGAGTCTGTCGCCGTTTTTATGTCCAAGCCAACGATATAATTCGTACATAAGTTTTTGAAAACCTATTGGTACGAGCCTGCCAACTGGGGATCGAACTCGGGTCTCTTGACTCGTAATCGGCTATTGTGACTCTTATTTTTTCTTAGTGAAAAAAGGTACTTCAAAGTTACTTATTGAAAAAGCACGCCTGCGACATGTTAAATCATGTTTGATGTAGCAGAAGAAAAGCCTATCGAAATATTTTATTTCTTATGGTTTGTTTACGTAGTAAAATGAAACATCGGTAACTTAATTGCAGCCATCATTACGTTTCTTTTTCTAGTTCATAATGACCATCTTTAGTTATTATCAAAACATTATTGTTATATTTAAAATATTTATGCTATATTGTTGTATTTTTATATTACGTATCTTGTAATTTTACGTGAAACGTGAAAGGAAAATGTGTTATAAAATCAGAGTAAATTATCTCAACTGTATGTAAGGTATGAAAGATGAGAAAATACTGAAATGAGCAGGAAATTGGGTGCGTGATTCTTTTTAAATATTTTTTATGTCCTTTCAAAGTTATAAATAAAATAAATAAATATCTTCACGCAATTCCCAATACAGGGGTAGACAGAGGTCTAGTCTATAAAATTAAGTCCCTTTGACCCACCTTCCACCGAAGATATTTTCGGGACAACGTGACAGGTTGTGAGCCTGTCGCCGTTTTTATGTCCAAGCCAACGATATAATTCGTACATAAGTTTTTGAAAACCTATTGGTACGAGCCTGCCAACTGGGGATCGAACTCGGGTCTCTTGACTCGTAATCGGCTATTGTGACTCTTATTTTTTCTTAGTGTAAAAAGGTACTTCAAAGTTACTTATTGAAAAAAGACGCCTGCGACATGTTAAATCATGTTTGATGTAGCAGAAGAAAAGCCTATCGAAATATTTTATTTCTTATGGTTTGTTTACGTAGTAAAATGAAACATCGGTAACTTAATTGCAGCCATCATTACGTTTCTTTTTCTAGTTCATAATGACCATCTTTAGTTATTATCAAAACATTATTGTTATATTTAAAATATTTATGCTATATTGTTGTATTTTTATATTACGTATCTTGAAGTTTTACGTGAAACGTGAAAGGAAAATGTGTTATAAAATCAGAGTAAATTATCTCAACTGTATGTAAGGTATGAAAGATGAGAAAATACTGAAATGAGCAGGAAATTGGGTGCGTGATTCTTTTTAATATAATATGTACTCGTAGCTCGCTTTTATTTGGAATCCGAAATTACCGACGAAATAAACGAAGTCAGTTAATTGGATTAAGAGTATCGTTTCCCTGTGGGAACAACTATTTAACGGAATTCTGAAAGCATTTATGTTCGTTAGTTAATTACATTGATAATAATATATGCCTTTTTGAATGCGTTAAAAGTTTGTGGCATATTAAGTAACAGAGCTATAATAATTATTAAGCAGTACATAAATATTTAATAAAAGAATATATTTTTCTTCTACTTGCCTCAGGACTGATCGGTCCGTGAGCTCCTCGTGGTTTTGGAAGAATGAAACAGCTCATATGGTATTGCAGGTACATGCAGGTCAGCTGTTACTCCATTAGCGGAACCACTTTTCTCTTAACGCGTTTCCTTACTTTTCTCTTAACAAAATATATGAAATCAATAAATTTTATTGGGAATTTTATCCCATCTGTTACGAATCTAGGCTCGTATTAAAATTTTGGTTTAATATTCCACTTTCACAATAAAGACATATGTAACGAAATATCATAATATTTTAAAAAAGTTAAAAGACTTTTTTTATTTGAAAAAGTCACGATAGCCGAGTGGTTGGGTGGTCGGAAATCCGAGTTTGATCCCCAGGTGGCATGCTCGTACCAATGGGTTTTTCAAAAACTTATGTACGAATCACCACCTGTCACGTTGTCCCGAAAATATCGTTGGTGGAAGGAGGGTCAAAGAGACTTAATTGCCTAGACTAGACTTCTGTCTACCCTGTATTGGGAATTGCGTAAGGATATTTATATTTATTTATTTATTCATCATAATATTTTAAAGCAATTCTAGCCATCAAATGCTAAAGCGTACAGAAATTTTCAAATAAAAATTATTCATAGGATAAATTATATGCAAAACCTTACCCTTCTTCTCAAGCAATTGGGTTAAAGATCTGCTTTCTTACACCTTATTCTATATTATATCGTAAACTTCAAAATTGAGACAAAAAAATATTAAAAGTTCAACTGAAAAGTAAATATTTTCAAAATATCTAAAGTTATCGCTTGTTTTGCGGAAGCCTTTGACTCCACAGAGTTAAGGCTTTAGTTGTGAACTATGAAGCTAATTCTCTAGGACGGCGTTAAGGCAATTAGAAAGTTTCTTGACGCTCAAACGAGTAGTCTCTGAATTTATAGACTTGCCGTTGATCTAATTGGCTCTTATGTATATTTGTCAAAGGGGAGTTCCTGAATTCTCTTTAAGATTTTGCAATATTTGTTTTGCAATATTTGTAACTAACGACCCCGAATCATCGTTGGTAGTGACTCTGCCTTCGAAACTAGGGAAAGCAAACATTTGTGTGTGTGTGTGTGTGTGTGTGTGTGTGTGTGTGTGTGTGTGTGTGTGTGTGTGTGTGTGTGTGTGTGTGTGTGTGTGTGTGTGTGTGTGTGTGTGTGTGTGTGTGTGTGTGTGTGTGTGTGTGTGTGTGTGTGTGTGTGTGTGTGTGTGTGTGTGTGTGTGTGTGTGTGTGTGTGTGTGTGTGTGTGTGTGTGTGTGTGTGTGTGTGTGTGTGTGTGTGTGTGTGTGTGTGTGTGTGTGTGTGTGTGTGTGTGTGTGTGTGTGTCAAAACATTATTGTTATATTTAAAATATTTATGCTATATTGTTGTATTTTTATATTACGTATCTTGAAGTTTTACGTGAAACGTGAAAGGAAAATGTGTTATAAAATCAGAGTAAATTATCTCAACTGTATGTAAGGTATGAAAGATGAGAAAATACTGAAATGAGCAGGAAATTGGGTGCGTGATTCTTTTTAATATAATATGTACTCGTAGCTCGCTTTTATTTGGAATCCGAAATTACCGACGAAATAAACGAAGTCAGTTAATTGGATTAAGAGTATCGTTTCCCTGTGGGAACAACTATTTAACGGAATTCTGAAAGCATTTATGTTCGTTAGTTAATTACATTGATAATCATATATGCCTTTTTGAATGCGTTAAAATTTTGTGGCATATTGAGTAACATAGCTTTAATAATTATTAAACAGTACATAAATATTTAATAAAAGAATATATTTTTCTTCCACTTGCCTCAGGACTGATCGGTCCGTGAGCTCAACGTGGTTTTGGAAGAATGAAACAGCTCATATGGTATTGCAGGTACATGCAGGTCAGCTGTTACTCCATTAGCGGAACCACTTTTCTCTTAACGCGTTTCCTTACTTTTCTCTTAACAAAATATAAAATCAATAAATTTTATTGGGAATTTTATCCCACCTGTTACGAATCTAGGCTCGTATTAAAATTTTGGTTTAATATTCCACTTTCACAATAAAGACATATGTAACGAAATATCATAATATTTTAAAAAAGTTAAAAGACTTTTTTTATTTGAAAAAGTCACGATAGCCGAGTGGTTGGGTGGTCGGAAATCCGAGTCAAGAGACCCGAGTTTGATCCCCAGGTGGCATGCTCGTACCAATGGGTTTTTCAAAAACTTACATAAGTTTGGTGTGTACAATCAGGTGGTGATTCGTACATACGAATCACCACCTGTCACGTTGTCCCGAAAATATCGTTTGTGGAAGGTGGGTCAAAGGGACTTAATTGTCTAGACCTTCACGCAATTCCCAATACTGGGGTAGATAGCCCCAGTATTGGGAATTGCGTGAAGATATTTATATTTATTTATTTATTCATCATAATATTTTAAAGCAATTCTAGCCATCAAATGCTAAAGCGTACAGAAATTTTCAAATAAAAAATTATTCATAGGATAAATTATATGCAAAACACCCTTTTTCTCAAGCAATTGGGTATAAAGGTCTGCTTACTTACACCTTATTCTATATTATATCGTAAACTTCAAAATTGAGACAAAAAAATATTAAAAGTTCAACTGAAAAGTAAATATTTTCAAAATATCTAAAGTTATCGCTTGTTTTGCGGAAGCCTTTGACTCCACAGAGTTAAGGCTTTAGTTGTGAACTATGAAGCTAATTCTCTAGGACGGCGTTAAGGCAATTAGAAAGTTTCTTGACGCTCAAACGAGTAGTCTCTGAATTTATAGACTTGCCGTTGATCTAATTGGCTCTTATGTTTATTTGTCAAAGGGGAGTTCCTGTGAATTCTCTTTAAGATTTTGCAATATTTGTAACTAACGACCCCGAAGCATCGTTGGTAGTGACTCTGCCTTCGAAACTAGGGAAAGCAAACATTTGTGTGATGTCTATGAATGATTGTACTCGAGTCATGGATGTTTACATATGTGCATATGCATGCATATATATTGAAAACCAAGACGGCAATACACTTTCCATTCCATATTTTCTCTTAAGATAACCGCTGACTACCTCAGTATTGGGAAAATGCATAAAGATATGTTTTTTTATTCATTTATTATTAGATTATCGAGACAATTAAGTCGTCTCGACCCACCTTTCACTGAAAATATTTTTGGGACAACGTGACAGGTGGTTGGTGAGCCCGTCGCCATCTATATGTCGTCGTACTATCATACATAAGTTTTTGTAAATACGCATTGCAATAAACGTGCCTTGGGGGATCGAACTTGAGTATTTAGTTGAGCAATCAACACCTCTTCTTTAAAAATTTTTACTATAGGTAAGGGGTAGGCCCCGGGCTTCTAACACTTTAGCCGTACCGTACCAACCAAGGTACGAGAAAGGTCGCGGGTTCGAATCTCGAAAATTCAGAATATCAATAAAATTGAATAATTTTGACTTATTCGAGGCATTTCCGATTTTGATCAGCATATTACAAAAATCTACCGAAATCACATTATGTATCTTTATCTAAATAAAATACATTATACATTCCAGTTAACTGACAAAAGCAAAACTCGTGGATTTCTATTATTGTTTTACTCGTCTGAATATTGGGGTAGCTAAAATCAAAAATTTGGAGAAACCCATCAGAACAGCCGACGAAACCCGTTACACGTTCTTAGACTAGAATTTTTATATCAATTACGTGTCACATATATCATTATCATCATCATAAGACCCTATCTAAAGTCCACTGATGAACGTAAGTTTCCCCCAAAGATCATATGTAGATGTATAGAACAATCCTGTGTAACCTACTAACCTGAGGTAATATTAATATAACACAAACTCACGCCTGTTACGTTTTATGAAGTTGGCTTTAGTCCAATTACATCCAGTATCAACTAAAATAACTTTTATTTTCAGTTTTGTTTTCCTTATATTTTCGCGAATACTAGAAATGTTAAATATGACTTGGCAACATTCCATATTTGTATAGGTTTAGGTTTATATTTAGATTCTTCCACTTCTCCCGCGCTCTAGTGTCCTTTATCAATCCACTCCACATTATAAAGTATATAACCCAAAAATTTGTCTGACTTATATTAACTTCCATCGATTCACTTAGGATAACTTTTTTGGTTAGTATTTTATGCTAAATTTAAATTTTAAACGGGGTGTAAAACTTAGGGACAATTTATATTGTTAGCTTGGACATAAAGACGGCGACAGGCACACCAACAGACGTGTTGTCCTAAAATAAGCTGTGTTGAAATGCAGTTAGACCTCTGGCTACCCTCTGGCTGTGGAAATTGTGTGAAGAAAAGCGGAAGTAAGTAAAACTCATTTATAATTTACATAAAAATTAATAATATTAGATAAAGACATTCACAATTTTTGAAATACTATAATACTTTTTGTTTATTAATTCATTATAATATTCAATTTAACAATTTTGCGTATCTGAAATGAAGCGTCAAGAATCTTATTGCTAAAAGATATGACGTGAGCCTATAGCTTGTCAAGTAATGTCAGAACTTGTAGAATATTTTGTGAATAATATTTGAGTACAAATTGAATATTGATTTCATTCTATTCATAGCGCATGTCTTTGTAAACATCCTCCTATTTTAGATAGAATATTTTTGGATTTATATATTATCAGAAATGTCAAAGATGATAATTATCTAGAATCATCTTTGACATTAAATTAATGCCGCATTACCATCCTATTTAATAGCAATTTTTCGCGGGATGTTGACATATTTATTCTTTATTGAGACACCTTAAAGTAAGGGCGCACCTCCGAAAACACTCACTTGTTTTTCTATTTAAGGAAATCAAAAGTAAACCCAAAGTAAAACCAAAAGCAATTAAATATTAAAACAATTAAAAAATCGTTAAGGCTTGAAACCGAGGCTAAGTCCATTTGGCTACACTTACTCGAACTAAATGAAAATACATCAGCTATGCCTACTCTAATCAATATATAAAGTATCCGTGTTCTTTTGTAATGGGGACTTGTTTTTCTGGTAATTTAATAATAGAACTTAGGTTCTAGGATTAGGATAGGAACTACAATTATATTTTCAAAGAATTATTAGATAATTTAAGTGTATTCAATATAAATTCAATAATATTTTCTAAATAATTATCATCTATCTAGGTTAACTTGGTAAGTAAAGCATTAGGTATATACAAAATATAATCTAAATAATAATCCATATCTCTAATATCTAGTTAGTAAGTAAAATACAATTAGTTAGTGAGGAAATTTCAACATAATTAATATGTGATAAACAAAGCGCCAAATTGTGTGACAGGTAAAAATTGCAATTAAATAGATACAAAGCCTAAAAATCCCCTTGCGATAGGATTACTCAGTAATTTGGGCCTTTCGTGGGCGACAGGTAAAACTTTTCTAAATTGTCGGCGAAATCAGTCCGAACCGTGGATATTGTTGCAAGGTTTTTTTTTTCAAGATACATTGTTTTTGTTACGTCATTTAGATATTATTATTACAAAATGATGTCGTTTAACTGATAAATGGAACTGTCATAAAGTGAATTTGTATTTAATTTTCATAAAGAATGAACAACAGCATGAACAATAGCAACAATAACATGAGAAAGAAAGGAGTGAGTATTGAGATGACGGGAAATAGAGGAGAGTGGAAGAAGAAGACATGTTGTGCCGACCCCACATAGCATAGGATAAGGGCAGGAAGAAGAAGAAAGAATGAACAATAGCAACAATAACATGAGAAAGAAAGGGTGAGTATTGAGATGACGGGAAATAGAGGAGAGTGGAAGAAGAAGACATGTTGTGCCGACCCACATAGCATGGGATAAGGGCAGGAAGAAGAAGAAAGAATGAACAATAGCAACAATAACATGAGAAAGAAAGGGTGAGTATTGAGATGACGGGAAATAGAGGAGAGTGGAAGAAGAAGACATGTTGTGCCGACCCACATAGCATGGGATAAGGGCAGGAAGAAGAAGAAAGAATGAACAATAGCAACAATAACATGAGAAAGAAAGGGTGAGTATTGAGATGACGGGAAATAGAGGAGAGTGGAAGAAGAAGACATGTTGTGCCGACCCACATAGCATGGGATAAGGGCAGGAAGAAGAAGAAAGAATGAACAATAGCAACAATAACATGAGAAAGAAAGGGTGAGTATTGAGATGACGGGAAATAGAGGAGAGTGGAAGAAGAAGACATGTTGTGCCGACCCACATAGCATGGGATAAGGGCAGGAAGAAGAAGAAAGAATGAACAATAGCAACAATAACATGAGAAAGAAAGGGTGAGTATTGAGATGACGGGAAATAGAGGAGAGTGGAAGAAGAAGACATGTTGTGCCGACCCACATAGCATGGGATAAGGGCAGGAAGAAGAAGAAAGAATGAACAATAGCAACAATAACATGAGAAAGAAAGGGTGAGTATTGAGATGACGGGAAATAGAGGAGAGTGGAAGAAGAAGACATGTTGTGCCGACCCACATAGCATGGGATAAGGGCAGGAAGAAGAAGAAAGAATGAACAATAGCAACAATAACATGAGAAAGAAAGGGTGAGTATTGAGATGACGGGAAATAGAGGAGAGTGGAAGAAGAAGACATGTTGTGCCGACCCACATAGCATGGGATAAGGGCAGGAAGAAGAAGAAAGAATGAACAATAGCAACAATAACATGAGAAAGAAAGTTATTTATTTATTTATTTATTTATTTATTTATTTATTTATTTATTTATTTATTTATTTATTTATTTATTTATTTATTTATTTATTTATTTATTTATTTATTTATTTATTTATTTATTTATTTATTTATTTATTTATTTATTTATTTATTTATTTATTTATTTATTTATTTATTTATTTATTTATTTATTTATTTATTTATTTATTTATTTATTTATTTATTTATTTATTTATTTATTTATTTATTTATTTATTTATTTATTTATTTATTTATTTATTTATTTATTTATTTATTTATTTATTTATTTATTTATTTATTTATTTATTTATTTATTTATTTATTTATTTATTTATTTATTTATTTATTTATTTATTTATTTATTTATTTATTTATTTATTTATTTATTTATTTATTTATTTATTTATTTATTTATTTATTTATTTATTTATTTATTTATTTATTTATTTATTTATTTATTTATTTATTTATTTATTTATTTATTTATTTATTTATTTATTTATTTATTTATTTATTTATTTATTTATTTATTTATTTATTTATTTATTTATTTATTTATTTATTTATTTATTTATTTATTTATTTATTTATTTATTTATTTATTTATTTATTTATTTATTTATTTATTTATTTATTTATTTATTTATTTATTTATTTATTTATTTATTTATTTATTTATTTATTTATTTATTTATTTATTTATTTATTTATTTATTTATTTATTTATTTATTTATTTATTTATTTATTTATTTATTTATTTATTTATTTATTTATTTATTTATTTATTTATTTATTTATTTATTTATTTATTTATTTATTTATTTATTTATTTATTTATTTATTTATTTATTTATTTATTTATTTATTTATTTATTTATTTATTTATTTATTTATTTATTTATTTATTTATTTATTTATTTATTTATTTATTTATTTATTTATTTATTTATTTATTTATTTATTTATTTATTTATTTATTTATTTATTTATTTATTTATTTATTTATTTATTTATTTATTTATTTATTTATTTATTTATTTATTTATTTATTTATTTATTTATTTATTTATTTATTTATTTATTTATTTATTTATTTATTTATTTATTTATTTATTTATTTATTTATTTATTTATTTATTTATTTATTTATTTATTTATTTATTTATTTATTTATTTATTTATTTATTTATTTATTTATTTATTTATTTATTTATTTATTTATTTATTTATTTATTTATTTATTTATTTATTTATTTATTTATTTATTTATTTATTTATTTATTTATTTATTTATTTATTTATTTATTTATTTATTTATTTATTTATTTATTTATTTATTTATTTATTTATTTATTTATTTATTTATTTATTTATTTATTTATTTATTTATTTATTTATTTATTTATTTATTTATTTATTTATTTATTTATTTATTTATTTATTTATTTATTTATTTATTTATTTATTTATTTATTTATTTATTTATTTATTTATTTATTTATTTATTTATTTATTTATTTATTTATTTATTTATTTATTTATTTATTTATTTATTTATTTATTTATTTATTTATTTATTTATTTATTTATTTATTTATTTATTTATTTATTTATTTATTTATTTATTTATTTATTTATTTATTTATTTATTTATTTATTTATTTATTTATTTATTTATTTATTTATTTATTTATTTATTTATTTATTTATTTATTTATTTATTTATTTATTTATTTATTTATTTATTTATTTATTTATTTATTTATTTATTTATTTATTTATTTATTTATTTATTTATTTATTTATTTATTTATTTATTTATTTATTTATTTATTTATTTATTTATTTATTTATTTATTTATTTATTTATTTATTTATTTATTTATTTATTTATTTATTTATTTATTTATTTATTTATTTATTTATTTATTTAGGGGTGCTTTTAGCCGGGATGGAAGGTGTGATAAAGATGTGTACAGGCGTGTCGCTGCCGGAAACAAAGGTCAACGGTGCTGCCTGCGTTGGTTATAAGGCAAGGCGTAGTGAAAAGTGCACGCCTTGCGTATTGCAATAACGCAGTATTGCTACAGAGTTTTGATATGGCAGCGAAACCAGGATATGTAATAATAATTAGTCGATCGTAGTAACATACACAGCAACAAATACACTGCTCGCTGTCACTGGTCTACTTAACTTTGATCTGTTATTTCGATCTAGAGTCTTTGTAATTTTGTAGGTACCTAAGTGACCTCTTACGACACACAGATAGAAAGAGGTGGTAAAATCGTATGCCGTCACCATACAGCAAAACTAAATATATGAATATACGTAGCATTATTAAGCATTAATAAGTCATATATTTTATTAAAATTAATAAACGAACGAAATAAGACTAAAGAAATATTGATTCAAAAATTAAGTAATCAAGTGACATGAAAGGTAATGAGACCGTAAACGTAACAGGAATTCATTTCTCTTTGAGACTCGTTTTACCTTGTCCGGTTTTTTTCCTTCCTAAGAAAGACTGGGATTATGAACGCGACAGAAATAGTGATAAGCTCCATTTATTCCCGACACGGTTAGAATTTAAAAGTACAATCAAACCCAATCTGTCGACTTAACGGGTAATGGATGGGTGAAAAATTTGTGACCATAGAAATAAACGTATTTTTCTTCTACTTGTTGGACTTAGTTTATAAGCTTGTAGAATTTTTATGTCATAATCATAATTTTAACGTTTGATGAGGTTCCGTATTAAATAATGAATGACAATTTCCGTGTAAAATAATTACAAACACACGTACATAAAGTATACACTATAAAGTAAATTCTCTATAACATTCGAACAGGGATACAGTTGTGGCTAAACTACTAATTGACAGCTAAAACGGATGTTAGGGTGGTATCTAATCAGAAGATTAATCAGAAGAATATTTAGTGGTTTGGACTCTTACGCACGTAATTCAGACCAAATCTCCTATGCCAGGTACAGTTATTGACGGAAACCTTAGTGCTAGTTTAATTTATTAAATTTAATCTTCCGATAAGGACTTTGATTTCGATATCGGGAATCTTATTGAATTTATATCTATCATTTTGACTGTCATTCATTCAGTCTGTTTTGCCGAATTACTATGAAAGACTTCTAGTTAGGATTCTAATGAAATAATTTTGTAATAATAAAAATGGTTACATTAGAAATTAGAGTTTCGTTTACCGCGCCTATAACCGTCTTGTCGAAAGTAACTATTCGCAGTGTGGTGGATAAATGTAAGTCCACTGGTTCAGGAGAAAACTAACTACGTCGACGAAAAGCAAGATCTGTTGGCTATCTGTGATCGTTTGCGGAAGAATTCGAGGCTGTCGATTTCGTGTCGCTTACAAGAATTCGGCCTTACTACTACTATAACACTACAAGATTAAAGAGCGCTTAACGAAAAACCGTTTACTAATTAGATAGCCAAGTTGTTGGGTGATCGGAATTAGAGTCAAGAGACTCGAGTTCAATCCCCAAGGCTCGTACTCATCAAAGGGTTTATTCAAAAAGACGGCCACGGGTTCACCACCAGACACGTTATCCCAAAAAATGTCTTCATTGGAAGGTAAGACGAAAGAACTTAATTGTTTAGACTCCGTCTACCCCTGTATTGGGAATGGCGTGAAGATGTATTATTTTTTAATTAGATTATTATGGAAAAAATACAACAGAAATACAACTTGAGGTCTCAAGTTTAAAAAAATTTGGGTTTAACATAACCCAAATTTTCACCAGCCAAAAAAAAAACTCATCGTTAACAAACGATGAGTTTTTTTAAATTATTTGTATGTAAAATTATTGTTATATATTATATAATACACCTATATATTAAAAATCTTCTATATTTAGATTGGAAGAAGGAAGTTAATCAGAAATTAATTAAAATTTTGAAGATTTCATTCGATTTCTTACTAAGTTCACTGGGAAACAGATTTGTTGACGCCACATAGTAATTAGGAAAGTTCTTTACTTCATTTGTGACGTTTGCTGTAAGTCTAATTATATGTTTACATTTAAGTGAAGTTTGCGATGTAGTATCAAACCAGATTTGAGCCAATCGCTGTCGTTATCGGCGAAAAAATTTACCACTTCTTTCCCACGTATCCTATATATCACCTATTGGGTCTACACCTAAGAGAAGTTTTAGGAAAAGCTCTGAAAATAGAAACTCATGAATATAAATATATATCTCATGAATCATAGTATGATTATCACAATGAAAAATAACAAACTAAAATAAATCAGATCAATGAGGAGCCCCAGCGTCTTAAGTGGCAGGTGTCTGATACCGCGTTCGCCAATCCACTTTCTAATTCAAAACTCAATAACCCAATGACAGTTATGGAAATATTATTTTTAGAATAGACACCAGTGAAATTTTATTGGACGGTAAGCAAAACCATTTTTTTATGTCCTTTCAAAGTTATAAATAAAATAAATAAATATCTTCACGCAATTCCCAATACAGGGGTAGACAGAGGTCTAGTCTAGAAAATTAAGTCCCTTTGACCCACCTTCCACCGAAGATATTTTCGGAACAACGTTAAAGGTTGTGAGCCTGTCGCCGTTTTTATGTCCAAGCCAACGATATAATTCGTACATAAGTTTTTGAAAACCCATTGGTACGAGCCTGCCAACTTTAACAGTGGTAGAGCCACGCATCAGCTTTTGTTGTTGCATGAATGGGCCGGCTCGACCGGGGAAGTACCACGACCTCACAGAATACCGGCGTGAAGTGGAAGTCTAACAAACTTCTGCGTTTCGTCTGATGAGTGCAGTTAACCGGTGGCCCACACATCCCCCTCCCCCAAATCTGGGGGGTGGGGCACTCTAAGGGAGGCAACGCATCTGCTATGTCTCTGGTATTGCGGGTGTACATGGGCGGCGGTAATCACTTACAATCACGTCAGCCACCTGCTCGTTTCCCTCCCTTTTCTATATAAAAAAAGCCTTCCAACTGGGGATCGAACTCGGGTCTCTTGACTCGTAATTCCGACCATCCAACCACTCGACTATTGTGACTTATTTTTTCTTATTGAAAAAAGATACTTCAAAGTTACTTATTGAAAAAGCACGCCTGCGACATGTTAAATCATGTTTGATGTAGCAGAAGAAAAGCCTATCGAAATATTTTATTTCTTATGGTTTGTTCACTGTAGTAAAATGAAACGTTGGTAAATTAATTGCAGCCAGCCAGTTTATTTTTTAGTTCATAATGACTACATTTAGTTATTATTAAAACATTATTGTTATATTTAAAATTTATTGCTATATTGTTGTATTTTTATATTACGTATCTTCAAAATTTACGGGAAACGTGAAAAGAAAATGTGTTATAAAATCAGAGTACATTATCTCAACTGTATGTAAGGTATGAAAGATGAGAAAATACTGAAATGAGCAGGAAATTGGGTGCGTGATCCTTTTAATATAATATGTACTCGTAGCTCGCTCTTATTTGGAATCCGAAATTACCGTCGAAATAAACGAAGTCAGTTAATTGGATTAAGAGTATCGTTTCCCTGTGGGAACAACTATTTAACGGAATTCTGAAAGCATTTATGTTCGTTAGTTAATTACATTGATAATAATATATGCCTTTTTGAATGCGTTAAAAGTTTGTGGCATATTAAGTAACAGAGCTATAATAATTATTAAGCAGTACATAAATATTTAATAAAAGAATATATTTTTCTTCTACTTGCCTCAGGACTGATCGGTCCGTGAGCTCCTCGTGGTTTTGGAAGAGAGAAACAGCTCATATGGTATTGCAGGTCAGCTGTTACTCCATTAGCGGAACCACTTTTCTCTTAACGCGTTTCCTTACTTTTCTCTTAACAAAATATATGCAATCAATAAATTTTATTGGGAATTTTATCCCACCTGTTACGAATCTAGGCTCGTATTAAACTTTTGGTTTAATATTCCACTTTCACAATAAATACATATGTAACGAAATATCATAATATTTTAAAAAAGTTAAAAGAATTTTTTTATTTGAAAAAGTCACGATAGCCGAGTGGTTGGGTGGTCGGAAATTCGAGTCAAGAGATCCGAGTTCGATCCCCAGGTAGCATGCTTGTACCAATGGGGTTTTCAAAAACTTATGTACGAATCACCACCTGTCACGTTGTCCCGAAAATATCGTTGGTAGAAGGTGGGTCAAAGAGACTTAATTGCCTAGACTAGACTTCTGTCTACCCTGTATTGGGAATTGCGTAAGGATATTTATATTTATTTATTTATTCATCATAATATTTTAAAGCAATTCTATTCATCCAATGCAAAAGCGTACAGACATATTCAAATAAAAAATTATTCATAAGATAAATTATATGCAAAACCTTACCCTTCTTCTCAAGCAATTGGGTTAAAGATCTGCTTTCTTACACCTCATTCTGTATTATATCGTAAACCTCAAAATTTAGACAAAAAAATATTGTAAGTTCAACTGAAAAGTAAATGTTTTCAAAATATCTAAAGTTATCGCTTGTTTTGCGGAAGCCTTTGACTCCACAGAGTTAAGGCTTTAGTTGTGAACTATGAAGCTAATTCTCTAGGACGGCGTTAAGGCAATTAGAAAGTTTCTTGACGCTCAAACGAGTAGTCTCTGAATTTATAGACTTGCCGTTGATCTAATTGGCTCTTATGTATATTTGTCAAAGGGGAGTTCCTGAATTCTCTTTAAGATTTTGCAATATTTGTTTTTTACAATATTTGTAACTAACGACCCCGAAGCATCGTTGGTAGTGACTCTGCCTTCGAAACTAGGGAAAGCAAACATTTGTGTAATGTCTATGAATGTTTGTACTCGAGTCATAGATGTTTACATATGTACATATGCATGCATGTATATTGAAAACCAAGACGGCAATACACTTTCCATTCCATATTTTCTCTTAAGATAATCGTTGACTACCTCAGTATTGGGAAAATGCATGAAGATGTGTTTTTTTATTCATTTATTATTATTTTACAAAATGCATTTTTATATATATTAATAATAAAATCAGGTTAGTAACATCTGTGTTTCTTATAAATAATAAATAAATAACTTCATGACATTCCCATACAGGGGTAGACAAATTGTCTAGACAATTAAGCCGTTTCGACCCACCTTTCACTGAAAATATTTTTGGGACATCGTGACAGGTGGTTGGTTAGCCCGTCGCCAACTCTATGTCGTCGTACTATCGTACATAAGTTTTTTTAAACACTGATGAACGTAAGTTTCCCCCAAAGATCATATGTAGATGTATAGAACGATCCTGTGTAACCTACTAACCTGAGGTAATATTAATATAACACAAACTCACGCCTGTTACGTCTTATGAAGTTGGCTTTTCAGTCCAATTAAATCCAGTATCAACTAAAATAACTTTTATTTTCAGTTTTGTTTTCCTTATATTTTCACGAATACTAGAAATGTTAAATATGACTTGGCGACATTCCATATTTGTATAGGTTTAGGTTTAGATTTAGATTCTTCCACTTCTCCCGCGCTCTAGTGTCCTTTATCAATCCTGTTGTAACTAAACTAAGTATATAACCCAAAAATTTGTCTCACTTAGATTAACTTCCATCGATTCACTTAGGTTCCTAGATAAAAAAATATTAAATATCTATGCAAGTACTTGCAAGACGACATCCATGCAAATCATTAATCAAATTAAAACAGATCATTTATTGTCGAAATAAGAATGTACATTCGTTTATCGATAATGTTTTTTTAATCTACCACCGTTTCGTTATGAGGTTCTTCGAACGTTGAAGACACAGGCGAAAGAAACTACGTAGGTAGGATAACTTTTTTGGTCAATATCTTTTTTTTAATATTATACAAAGTGTAATGTGATATTTTCTAGAAATAGCTTGGGAGAGATCACCTCATTCCGTTTCAGCGAGCGATCACATTCATTCCAGGGATTACCCTCATACTTTGTCAAGGACAAATTCTTATAATTTTATTATATTGGGAGAGAATAAATAGAGTTGAGAAAAGGAGGTGGTGCCGACAGTTAGTATTTTATCCTAAATTTAAATTTTAAACGGGGTTTAAAACTTATAGACAATTTATATTGTTAGCTTGGACATAAAGACGGCGACAGGCACACCAACAGTCGTGTTGTCCAAAAATAAGCTGTGTTGAAATGCAGTTAGACCTCTGGCTACCCTCTGGCTGTCTTGGGAATTTATTTATTTATTTATTTATTATTTATTGTTACAACTTATACTAAGGGCTACAATGGGCGGACTTAATGCCTGGTGGCATTCTCTACCAGTAAACCTTTGTTATGGTGAGAAGTAGTTGGCAGGTGCTAACAAGAAAAATATATTTTAGAAAGAAGAAAAATATATATTAATGCTCCTAATAAAAAATATATACATATAAATATTTTATGGAAAAATACATACATGTATTACATAAACTAAACATACATAATTATACATAAATACATAAATAATATATATATAAAATATAAACATATAAATATATATTAATGCTCCTAATAAAAATATATACATATATATATATATATATATATATATATATATATATATATATATATATATATATATATATATATATATATATATATATATAAAATATAAACATATAAATATATATTAATGATTCTTAAGATAATACTCACGAACTAGTCTCTCGAACGAATAGGCATTCGGAGCAGATTTTATCTTCAAAAGTAGGGCGTTCCAGAGTAGTGCAGCTTGTACCGTAAAAGAGGAGTTAAAGTATCCTGTATTATGTTGAGGAATGTGAATCCTATGTTGGTTTATGGAGCGAGGTGCTCTGTCATGAGTAGATTGGAGATGTTTAAAGTTATTTCTTAGGTAAGAAGGAGAATTTGAGTTATTTAATACAGAATACAACAGAAACAGAATTCGGGAGCTACGCCTTTGACGAATGGGAAGCCATTTAAGCTTGGAACGGCAAGAGGAGATATGGTCATATTTACGTAAACCGAAAATATATCTAATACAGTTGTTGAGAAGGCGCTCCAGTTTATCGAGACATGTTTGGGATAGTTCTGGATAACATATATCGGCATAGTCGATAGTGGGCAATACCAGGGACTGAACCAGCAAAAGCTTAGTTTTAAAGGGAAGGAAATTTTTAAGGCGGTATAGTGAACGTAAAGTGGCATTGACTTTTCTGTTTATTTTCGCAACCTGAAGTTCCCAGCGTAACGACTGATCCAAATGCAAGCCAAGATCAACTACGGTATTAGAAAATGGAATTAATGTTCCATTATAATAAATAGGAGAAAGGTTACCGTAATCAATCCTGGCCAGCATCCTAGGACCACCCATTACTATGGCTTTACTTTTTGTTGGATTGACGGTAACACCATATCTAATGGACCAATCCCTAATTGACTCAAGATTTTATTAAGCTTAAAAATATAGTTATTGAGATTTCCGATTTATCGTAAAGCTGAAGATCGTCTGCATACAGATGATACGAACAGTTTAAGACAGTGGTGATGGAGTTAATAAATAACGAAAACATTATTGGAGAAAGTATACCGCCTTGCGGCACCCCAGAATCTACATCCGCCCAGGCAGAACATTGCTGTCCTAAGCGGACTGACTGTTGGCGGCCGCGAAGATATGATCAGAACCAATCCAAAGCTTGGGTCGAGAATCTGAGGTAAGTAAAGTAAAAGTCAACCAGCATCACCACTGTCAACTTTTGCTCATCCATGCCCTTCATTATGTTATTTGTGACCTTGACAAGTGCTGTAGTGGTACTGTGACCTGGAAGAAAACCAGACTGAAAGTCATTCAGTAGGTTGTGTTTGTTTACGAACGTAGAGATTTGCTTATGTACACAGGCTTCAAGAACTTTAGAAAGGAAATGAAGTATAGAGATCGGTCGAAAGTGATTAGGCAAGGTAGGATTATTTATTTTAGGAAGTGGAAGTAAAAAAGCCTTTTTCCACAGGGTCGGGTAAACACCAGAGTCTAAAGAAAAATTAATAATATGTGTAACTACTGGTAAAAAGTACTCAAGTATTAAGGATATCATTTGCTTACTAACCTCGTCGCTTCCCACAGCTTTAGATTTAATTGCACATGTAATGTTTTTAACTTCTGTAGGAGTTACTGGTGTGAATTCAAAGTCGGAAATGTGAAGAGGTGACATACAACCAATAGAAGCAATAGTCGCTGAGCGAATTAGAGGATTAATAGTTGGGGGAGAGATAAAGTGCTGGTTTAAGTCATTTATTGTGAGAGACGAAATGTGATCCAATGATGTTGGCTTGGATATGCCTAGAGATTTGAGTATTTTTCCACACATCAGCAGTCGAAGAATTAACAATATTTTCATGGATATAACGGCGTTTAGCATTTCGTATCATTTGGTTGCATTTATTTCTCAGCAATTTAAAATGGGACCAGTTCTCCGCGGTACGGTTTCTCTTAAATTTGCGAAAAGCCCAATCCCTTCTTGTCATAGCCACACTCACACCTCTTGGCATCCAAGGGGCGGGAGGACGCTTTACCCTCACACGATGTACTGGTGCATGGATGTTGTAAAGATTGAGGACAGCATTATTAAGTAGGGACACCTTATCATCGACTGATGTCGATTCTACTAAAGGAGTCATATCGATGAGAGGTGCATCACTTAAGAGTTATTTTAAATCGATTTTTCGGAAATTGCGCAAATTCAATATAGTGGGACTAGGTTTGGGAGGGATTAAGTTGTAGGAAAAATAAAGCAGGTCATGGTGGGAAAAGCAAGGAGCTAACAGCTGACCATGCGTTTTGACACAGTCAGGAGAGGCAATAATAATGAGGTCAATCCAAGAGTCATTGGTGTCAACGTTATGATGCGTAGCCGCTAACGGCAGAATTTGGAAATCGACCGACTCAATTATTGACCTAAGTTTTTGAGAACGGGACGTATTATGTAATAAGTTAGTGTTAAGATCACCCATTATCATGCAATGTGCGTAATCTAATCCAAGTGAATCGAAAGCGGTTTCAAGAACGTTGAAATAATCAACAGTAGGCGGAGAGTACACTACCCCCAGAATCGCCCTTACACCCAAAATACAAATTTCTAGAAATAGAAATTCACAGGATGCTGAGTAGAAAGAAGGGGATGCTAATACAATTTTAAACGGAATATTAGTCCTTAAATTTATAGCAACCCCGCCGCCGCCTTTTCCCGTCCAATCATTGCGTATAAGCACAAAGTCAGTAAGAGGGTATTGACAAGACGGTAAAGTTGGCTTTCGCCAGGTCTCGGACACTAAAATAGCATGAATATTATTTACGGAAAAAAACATCTTCAAAATCCGCAAATTGACCTGGTAAACTCTGGGCATTAATGTGACATACATTAAATAATTTGTGACAGGGCGAAAATGTACGGGTAAGCATGTCGCGGAGCGAAGATGCACTATCATTCACGAGATCACACGAAGCGAATGAAGTATCAGAGTCATTAAAAGAATAATAAGAATAACTGCTCGACATATTATATAACGGAATAATATATATATATATATATACATATATATATATATATATATATATATATATATATATATATATATATATATATATATATATATATATATATATATATATATATATATATATATATATATATATATATATATATATATATATATATATATATATATATATATATATATATATATATATATATATATATATATATATATATATATATATATATATATATATATATATATATATATATATATTTACTACATAAAATTTAAGCAAGTGAAAGTACCTATACTACACTACTATGCATCATCCCAACAGTTGACAGTTACATTGGTTCAAGCATTGCTAGTTAATTATAACAAGTAATTTATAAAAATCTATTACTTGTTATAATGTATAAAAAAAAAAACAAATTAAAATGGTAATGATTATTAAAAACACTAGTGCAGGACAGCAGACTATAACTAAAGGTACTAAAGTTAATTACCAATTTGTAATAATTATATTTACATAAAAGAGAGAAGAAAATATTGAAAGGAAAAAAAATATTACAAAGTAGAAAATTTACATGTAAACAAAGTCGAGAACAAAATATTGTTACTTGGCAGTATGTTATTACAATCGTCACCTTTAAAAACTCAGCTGTCATGTCATTTAGATGTCTGTCAAAGTCAAATGAATGTGGACAGTAATATTAAAAACAAGATTTATTAAACTAGTTATATATGATTATCTATGCTAGTTACTGAATCATTAGTTGCTTTTGTTTGATGTACAAAAAAAAAATACAATACCAAACATTACATTTGAGCTAATCGATATAACCCTATCATGACGTAAATAGTGCAGCCAACTAAAACACAATAGTACGTGTAACCCGACAAAAATGTAACGACTATACACGATGTATTAGAACAAAACGAATGAAATGTTACGAGCATACTTGATACAGAAAAATTTAATCAATGTCTATTAGGAGAAATAAAAAAAAGGAAAACTAATTATGACAAGTATTACCATGATAGCTTATTTTTTTGATACTTTTCAGCGAGTTTTCTTGTCCACATCCGATACTGCAGAGGCTCCCTCTTTACGTTCAACTTCACAACGCTTGGAAGACACACCTGCAGTCGGACTCTTGAGAACTTCCCGTGAACTTGCAGCAGAGGTGGCAGAAGGTGAACAAGCAGGAGACACTGCCCTCGCTAGTTCTTTGAACTCTTCTTTATTGGAAATCTTCTTCACACTAATATCTGGGAGCTTCACATAAATGTATCCATCAATAGTCCAGACATTTTTTAGGCCAAAATGCTTGCGGGCCAGCTTATGAACATTCTGGCGCGTTCTTGTAAGAAACTCACAAACAGTAAATGGAGTGCTCTTTAACTTAGTTTTAGTC
This sequence comes from Sericinus montela, assembly GCA_029286605.1. Taxonomy (NCBI): domain Eukaryota; kingdom Metazoa; phylum Arthropoda; class Insecta; order Lepidoptera; family Papilionidae; genus Sericinus; species Sericinus montela. The sequence goes on from JAGSMR010000015.1 coordinate 13,987,405, forward strand.
TTCCAAACCTCCCTCTTGTGTGATCACAGATATGGACCAAAACTGCTCTGCTTCGATCCAAACCCTGTGCTCCAAGTCTATGACATCTCTTAATAG